>JYCQ01000223.1:0-241180 GCA_000931505.1 Hypoxylon sp. E7406B | reverse complement strand
TATATAATTTTAAAAGGTTTTTATTTATAATTTTTATTATTTATAAATTATATATATATTATTTATTATTATTAAATAAGAGTTTATTAAAGCATTTTAAATTTATAAAATATTAAAGTTTATAATAAGTAAACATTATATATTAATAAGGTATAAATTATATTAACGTTAATTTAAAGTTATTTTTAAATTAAATTAAGTTATTATTAATTATATCGAAAATTTAATGTAAATAATTTATAAAAAATTTATTAAACGTTAAATATAAAGTATATTATAAATGTCATTATTTATGTAAAAAAATTTTTATAATATTTTATAAAGATTATTTTTATAAGAATTTAATATAAATTTAAGTTAAATTTAAAATGGTTTAAAAATAAGCGTTAAATTTAAGAAATCTATTATTTAAAGGTAAAAAAAAATATTAATAAATATTTTATTATTTATATAATAAAGAAATAAGTGAAAGCTTTTTATAATTGCGTTTATATTTAAATAAATTTATTATTTAAAATGGTTTATAAGTAAATTAATTTATATTTAATTGTTAAATTAAACGAGATTATAAATGGTATTAAGTTTATTAATTAAATATAAATATTAATATTAATAATTTATAAAAATTAAGGTTTTTATATATATATTTTTTAATTAAAAAATCATAAAATTATATTATTAATTATTTTACCATATATTTCATTAATTTAAAATTATATTAAAAACTTTAATATGTTTTAAACATATATAAAAAATATAATTAAAGTAACTTAACATTTTAATTTTTATCGTTATTTTAAATATATATAAAAAGTAAATATATAAGTTAAAATGTTACTTAAAAAATGCGTATATAATAATGGTTTTAATTATTTTTAAATTAAATGTTAATTAATCTTAAATTTAAACTTATTAAAGTTATGGTAAAAATATTTATAATATATTGTAATATTTTATAAAATATATTTATAACATGGGTTTTAAAGTAAATTCTTTAATTATAATTTAAGTATATTTTTAAATTAAATTTTTAACTTATTATTATATATTCGTTTAATAAAAATAATTAATATAATAATTAAGTTTTATTTAAATAAGTAAATAATGTTAAAATTAATTTTAATTTAATATTAAAATAAATAAAGTTAACCTTTTTTTATTTTTTTGTTTATAAAAATTATTAATTAGTAAGTAAATAAATTATTAAATTAATTTTAAAAAGGCTTTTATTAAGTTTATTTTAAGATTAATTTTATAGATTAATTAAATATATTAAAATATATTAATATTAATGAAAGTAAGTATTTTATAATTAATAACTTTATTAAAAAATTAATTTTATTTTTAATGGTTATAAAGTTATAAGTAATGTTTATATTAATTATAAGATAATTTTAAATTAATTATTATTTAGCTTTTATAAATTTATTAATAATTATAAAAAATAGTTTATATTATTTAAATAATTTAACGTTTATTATAAATAAAAAAATATGTTTATAAAAGCATATTTTATATGTAAAATAAAAAATTAAAGTATATTAAATTTGTTTTACGTTTATATTATAGTTAAATTAAAGTTATATTTAAATGAAACTTTTGATTTTAAGATTTGATTAAATGAAAATTACTATAAATAAGTTAAAAAGAAAAAGTAAAATTTATTACTTTTTTTTAACTTTTTAAATTTTTTTAATAATATTAATATTATTTTAAACGATTTTAAGATAAATTTAAGATTATTATTAAGGTTTAATAATTTATTATAATAAGTTAATAATTAAAACTTAGTTAATAAAAGTATAAACGTTATAAAAGTTAAGAATAAATTTTATGCTTTTTTAAATTAATGGATAAATATTTAATAATTAGTTAATTTTATTAAATTATAAAGATAAAGAATTTTAAATATAGTTTAAGATTAATTTATAAGTGTAAATTTATTTAAGCTTTAATTTTTAAAATATTTACGTTATATAATTTAAGTTATTTTAGAAAATTATTTTAAGTTTAATTTATAATTATTTTTATAAAATGTTTATTTTAATTTACTTTTATTAAAAAGGATTATATAATTATCATAAAATAGTTTTAAGTAAAAAATAGTAATAACGTATTTTAAGATTATATCGTATTTAAATTAGTGTAAATAAAGTTATTTAAAGGTTTTTATAATTTTTAAAAGGATTTTTAAAGCGTAATTTAAGGAAAAGGAATAAAGAATAATAAAATTATGTTATAAAGTAATTAAATGGTAAGCTTAAATTAATAAAAAGGTAAAAGTTTATATATTAAATAAGGAAAAATGGGAGTTATTTTAAAAGTTAAAATGTATATAATTATATATCTTATTTAAGATGATTTTTATATTTTTAATTTTTTTTTATATAATTATTACATGGTTAATTTTTACATTATATTCGCGTACTTTTTAATGCATTAAATGCGTTTATAACGTTTATAACGTATTTTAATATTAATATTAAATATTAAATATATATTTTTAATTAAAAAAATAAGTAATTTTTTAACTTTTTTCACTTTTATATATATGTCTTTTTTAAAAAAGTCTTAATTTAAATATAATTTTAAATTAATTTTAATTTATCTTATATTTTATTTTTATTATTATTTAAAAATGATTATTATTACGTTTAATACTATGTTTTATTATAATAAATTAAATGTTAATAAGTTAATTACTTATATAATATTAAGTATTAATTTAAAATTATTTTTAAATAATGCTTTATATATTATTTTATCTTTTATTTTAAATGGTATTAAATTTTATATAATTAGTATATTTTCAGTTTATTTTATGGTTAATTTTTATTAATATAATATAAGTTTTATTTTAAAAATAAATTTAAGTTTTAATTTAATTAATATATATTTCTTATTAAGTATAATTTAAAATTAATCTTTAATTAAATTTAAATGGTATTAATATAAGTTATTAATTTATTATATATATGTTAAATTACTTATATTTATATTTTAAGTAATTAATTATTTATAATATTAAAGATAATTTAATAATTATATTAATATTATTTTAATTAATAATTTAAGTTATGTTATATATATAAGTAAGTTTTTAATTTAATTAAAGATTGTTTTTATTAATATGTTTAATTATTTTATTATTATTAAAATTAATTTAACATATAATTAAATGTTTTAAAACGTTAATATTATTTATTTAAATAATAAAAGCTTTTAAAAGTATTATATTAATTTAATTTATTTAACTTTAATAATATTTATATAATGTGTATAATGGTTAAAGTAAGTATAATTTAAGATTAAATTAAAAATAAATTAAAATTAATTTTTTAGTTATTTTTTATTAAATATATAATTTAATTAATTATATAAAAATAGTAATGATTAATATATAAGTATATTTAATTAATTTTATATAATAATGAAGTGGTATTAATTTTTTTTTAATGTTATATATTAATTTATTATTATTAGTAAATAATGTTAATTTTATTTTAATTAAAAATTTAAATATAATAATTTTAAATTAATTTTAAATTAAATTAACCTTAAATATTTAAGTAATTCCCTTTTTTTTACTTTTTATTTATTTTACTTAAAAATGTAAATTTATAACATAAATTTTTATTAAAGTAATATTAAAATAATTTTTAAGTTAATTTTTATAATTTATATAATAATAAGTTTTATAATTATTTTAATTAATATTTTTTATAACTTATAAGTTATGTTTTATTTAATTTTATTAAGTTATAAACTTAAATTAAAGTGGTTAAATATTTTAATTAAATATTATAATTAATTTTTTAATTTTAAAATATTAACTTTAATGTTATTAATTAATTTTATTTAAAGATGTTTATCTTATTTTTTACTTTTATTTTAAGTAAAATAAAAGTTAATTTTTTTTTTTAATAATAATATTAGCTATAATTTTATTAAGTAATTAAGATTTTTATAAAAGATTAATAAAATCTTTAATTTAATTAAATTATTTTAATTATAATTAAAGATTTTTAATAAAGTAAATAATAAATATAATAAAATTAAATCGAGATTAAATTTATTTAAAACTTTTTTAATATTTTATTTAAAACGTAAATTTAAAAATAAGGTTTAATATTTAAAATTTATAAAAAATTAATTTTAAATTATTTTTTATTTAAACTTAAACTTAAAGTAATAAGTTTTAATAAGTTTTATTTAATAAGGTGATAATTTTATTTTAATTAATGATTTATTAATAAAGTATATATTATTTTAATATTTATTAACTTTTTTAATAAAAAATTTATAAGTTTTATATTTTAAAGTTTAAAATTAAAGTTAAAGTAAAAAAAATTATAAATATATAAATAATAAATATTCTTTAAAATTATTTTATAACTTATTTTTTATTATTAAATTTTAATAAGTTAATAATTTTATTACTTTTTATAATTATAAAGATAATATAATATTATTACTTTAAAAATTTAAATATAAAAATTTAATTAATATTTTATATTAAATTTAATTTTAATAAAGTTATAAGTAATAAATGTCTTTAAAAATTATAGTTATAAAAAATAGTTTAAAAATAATGTTATTAAAATAATTTTATAAGTTATAAAATTAAGTTTAATATAATTTAAATATAATTTAAAATTAAATTTAATATAATTTAAATATAATTTATTTATATAATATTAAAGGTTTTTACTTAATTAATTAATAATATTATTTAATTAAAAAGTTGATAATTTATAAAGTATAATGACGTAATTTAAAGCAGGTGGTCCGACTTTTTAAAACAAGTGTTCCGACTTAATAGCCCTTAATAAGTATCATACAGCCACACGACCTTAATAACTTTGTCAACAATAATGCACTGAAAAGCACCGAATATAGCAGCTTGTAACGTCGTAAGTCTTTTTTCATAGAAAAAAAAAATACAATATCCTTGCAATGTGTACAACTTACTCTTCTCATCCACTCTCGAAGCAAAATGCAAAAATACGAAATACATGTATACAACGTCCAGAAATCGTGACAGCATCTAACAGGTACCTACCTAATAAACTTGGAAGTCTGTCGTGTTGGTAATGACATCAGATCTCATTGTGTCAAGACGTCCGGGGTTAAAGGTGGACCAAGAAAGGGCAACTTTATATAGGGGCTATGTAAGTAGTGGATTGAAAAGGGGTAAGCGCGGCTACTATTCTGCGTATAAACGAGCCATAGCTTTGATACAAGCGATCGCGACTTTCTTCTCGGCGTTACCGGAAACAGCATTGAAACATGGAAATTATGGAACGAATTATATATTTGCACTGAAGGAGCGTTGTGGTCTGAAGGTATTGGCAAATTTGGATATATGTGATGTGAATCGACATAGGGTATTTCAAACGACCGTGAATGCGAGCAATGTAGTAGTTGCAATCAAGAACCTTTTGGACTCCACAATCCAGATATGCAATACAACAACAGTCATGGCTATCGAAGTGTGCTGACAGCCGGAAAGACAGTGAAACTCGATGCCTTGACTGGTGACTCTGTAGCCCATTCTGACATCACCAAATCTTATCTCATCGCCGAATTGAACATCAATATAGCCCAACCACGATGTCGCCGCGGACCCTAGCTGTGGCGTGAACTTCAGCCTCAAGGTCAAGCTTGATCCCGACCAAGAGGGCGGCATCTTTGAGCTTGCCAGTATCGTCGACAGGGCCCTTGAGCAAGTTGCCTGACCCATTACGATTAGTTATTAAACCAAAGCTATAAAACCCTTGAAAAGGCCCTATACGGCGGAAGGCTTACCAATAGGACCGTTGGCATGGCCGGACAGACCCGGCATAGGGAGACTATGCTTCACGGTTGCACCTGGCTGGCCATGGTGTTCCGAGGGGTTCAGAGTAGTTCCACCAGTAGTTACAGAGGGGCCAGGTCTTTATATACGTCAGCTTTTTGTTAATATCATGGGGTCGATTGATGCTAACGGGGAAGACATAATGGATTCCTCTGGAGTTTTAGATGTGAATACCTGAGGGTTTAGGGCTGGCGAAGAAGGAGTTTGGGATCTGAGGGATGGCCACTTTAACTTCCGTCTTAATCGGGGTTCGGATAACTTGCGTGGAGATAGGTCCCTCTGGTGAGAGTGGCGCTGAGAGAAACCCCAAGACGATCCTCGTGGTGGAGGAGTGGGTGGACGTGAACGTTTCAAATGATTTCCTCTTTCTAGAGAGACTGAATCGCTTGCTGCACGTGGCCTCCGCGGGACACCTGAGGATCTCTTGTAGGGGTCTTCAGTCTCTTCCTTGCCCAGAAAATCTATGTGCATATTGGAGGGGCTAGCGGTGCTCTTTATGCGCTTCCTCCATCTTTATGTGATGAGAATATAGCCGCATTTTTGGATTTGAAAACTGTTGTCGTGGGACACAAATGCGTGGCTTGCCGGTTATGTTCTAGATCATAGCGAGGTGCTGTACGAGGCTACATAGGAAGAGTTATCCACACCTCATGAGATCCTAACGTGTTTGCTGTCGGTCTCAGAACTGCATTCGTAATTCCTGCAAGACGGATTCTTTTGATGATGGAGAAGACCGACAGCGTCAACAAGTCGTATGATTACATGATGAATTCTAACAAGTTACACTTCGGCATCTGTAATGCATGAAAGTTCATTGTCGAGACCATTCCATGATGGCGTTCACTAGGCGGGGAAGAGGCCGACGCGTTATGGAAGTTTCTCCTATTTGGCTCTCGTATCAAAACTCCGGTCTCTTTTATGCAAGGCACATATTTGAGCTTAGGATGCCCAGGCTGCATATCTAGCTAATGTTACTCCCGAAAGACTAGAAGTTGTTGGGTATCAATGCCTGGGGGTACAGTCAGGAGATTATGAGAGATCTGTCGTATTTCCAGTGTACAAGAGCCAAGGTGTTACCAGAGAAAGATACAGGGTCTCGGCTATCCGCGAGCACATGTGCGAATTGGATGGGACCATAAGACCCTTCGCCCGGTTGCTTTGGTTTCCGCCGTGAAACGCCTAAGCAGAGAAGTAATTATGTCCCAGTCTCTTACCTTCCTTGTTGCTTTCTCTGCCGTTGTCGGCACCTCTGAAGCTATACGACAGATTCAAACCGATTCCAAGAGAAAGGAGCATCGAAGTCGAAAGAACAACCTAATCGTCCGATGCCCCAAGTCTTGCCAATACAGTCCGATCCTCGAGGGTAGACGCGTAGTGCTTTCGGGTGACAAGGTGTGCACATTCCATGCCATCCCTCTGAGAGAATGAGTAGGTAGATTAATGAGATATCTGACATAGCTCTACGTTGATACTGGCACCGACTATGAGGAAGTATTTGGCCACCCATTTGCCGGATACTTCCTTCCCTACCCCGATACCAAGTACTCTGGTCTTGTTTCAACCATCTGTGACGAGCCACCCATCATGAACTGGATTTACGTTGACCGAAATACTTATGAACTCAAATTCGGCACTCGTCCATTGGCGCAGCCTAACTGGCCCGGGCCATTCGATTGCTCGAGGCAGGATCGCAGGTTAACATTTGGCGGCTGGGAGGGGTTCTTTGCTGTTAAAGAGGGTGACTTCTGGGGTTTGTACTTTGATGTTGACGAAGATAATTTAAAGTCAAAGGTAAAAGAAGAAACCCCAATCCTCGAGGTAGAGCTTTTACGGGTCGAGATGCGGGTGAGACCCGTGACAGAAGACAAGCCATCGGGAGAGGGTCCAAAGGACGAAGATAAAGGTGGCCCTCAACCGCCAGACCAAAAGCAGTGTGGGAAAGGTATTGAAATCGAAGTTAAAGGACCCCAAAGAGATGATCTCGAGTCCCCCGATGTAGATTAATGGGATATGAAAGTAATGAAAAGCTTTGAACTTGGGGATCGAGGGCTTCATATCAAGTTGGCCGTTTTGATGGTAGAATTTCCCCTTACCCAAGCAACCTAATAATCTCCTCCGCGTCTCAGCTAATTCCGAAGGGACTCGTCTATACCGTACTCGGAGGCTGCTCCTTACTGTATTGGACGAAACAGAAATTTGATATGTGTGTACGCACAAGTTAACAGTAGCCTATAGCTTAGAGCCATGGCCACCTCCTATTGGCGCTACGGTCCGCAAATGTCGGACTGTATCGCATGGGGTTACGGGAGTGATACCTTACCGTTCCCTGTAGCCGGAACCGAAAAGTTGCCCATCAACCAATGAGGCACAGTAAGTGGCTTCCTACTGCCACATGTAATAACCAGATTCTTTCGTGCAACATATCACTGTCACTTCTGTAAGTACCAAAGCCTTGACATCTTGGGTTGTGGATTCGGAGATGGCCGTTAAACATTGACAGATATGTGCATACCCAAACATTCGGATTCATACCATTGGAATGAAAGCTACGGTAGCGGATAATTAATTAGTAGGTAACTCTGTGACCAGCATCATTTGATCCTAAAGTTAGGAAACCTCGGGTCGTTGGTACTTCAAGACTTCGCAATTATGATACGGATAGATGCAGCCACGAATGAAAACGCTTAGTCTGTTCCACAGACGGGCTACTTCCTGGGACACTGTACCTAAGCGACTATGTGTTGAGGGGGTACATGATGGCCATGAGGGAACTTTGTAGTCGGTTGAGGTTTCTTTCTCCAGGAGCTCAACAGTTAGTGCTATAGTAATTTGGGTTGTAAGGAGGTAGGTATAGGAGGTAGTTATTTAAGAAACACGCCTGTTATATTCAGTGAAGTAGAACTTGAGCATGGATAAAGGGGAGTTCGTTATGTTCCCAAGACTCTGGCATTCACCACGTTCAAGCTGCTGTCCAAATGCATCATAAAGCCATGGCGTACCACAACAGCGACCGAGATCCGAGGCGATACATGCGGGGAACCCCAATAGTTAGTACTCTGCCAGCAGTTAACGGACATGAACAAGCTCCATTCAGCAACATACATAACATCGAGACTAAAAGGAAAGCAGAAGTGACATGACTTGATAATTTTGGTACCCATAAGCCTTCCCTGAACTGCGAAAAGCTGACTGTTCTCCAATCTTTGGGAACGGCCATCTCTCTATTGCTAGGTGGACTATGATAGATATCTAGTCTACATAATACAGCCGTGGTAATGAAAACGCACGCCTTGAGACGGGTCAAACAGCTTGCTACGAGGTGTATAAAAGCCGAAGCCAGGTACCTAGTAGAATCAGCAGGGTTTCACAGGAGTATTGATTCTCTGTGACAATATTACGGCGTCACCGAGTACACAAAGCAACTACCAGACGAATCTACGCACAGGCCACTTTTGATGATGCCTCGCTTCTCTCCAAGAACTTGACTTATAAGACTAGGAGATGTAAGGTCAATTAAAATTCAAATTGACCATAGGTGGGCCCGAATCGATGCCACCATACTCCTCGTAGTCGAACTAAAGTCGTATGTGGTAGCAAAATCAACCGGGATCCTATGCGAGGTGCGCGAGACATAGGAACTGCATTCCAACTCTTACAGAAAAGGTAGAATCGATTTTCACACTCTTTTAAGTTGTTAACCGAATTACCTGGCTTGTAGATACCTCCGACCTAGACAAGTCGAATGGGCCGGGGGCTAGCATTATTATTATTATTATTCTTTCGGATACGTGGACCAACCGTGCCCGAGTTGACGGCAGAATCCGATGAACCTCCGTTAGCGAGAAAAAGTTCTCGCGACCGGCGCCAGGTTCGCAATGCAAAGGCACCAGTGGGATCTTCGCAGATTTGACGCTGACTGACGTTCCGTACCAGGTTTCACATGGCCTACCGGCGTAGGGCTCATAATTGTTTATTTCCTCTCCAAGAAATGATGGGGAATTTTATGTAAGTATGTGCTTGATCTTAGCTCGACGATAATAAAATGTTCTTAAATGAAACAATTGAAGCAAGGGGTCAATATGGTGTAAGATTATAGAAGGTTGTTAGGTAACTTAAGAATCTAAGGTAGAAGTATGGAACGCTGTTGGCGTCGATTCGCGATAGCAGGACTGGAGCACACAGCTACAAGGGGTAAAACTCTAGGTTGTGCCCGCCGATTGTGCACTCAGAACCTAGGTTAGGCACCTATACGGGTACATAATATGTAGATAGACCTCCTCTACCCCAAGCAACATCACCGGAGCAGACGTCGAATAAACCGACCCATTAAATGACTAGAAAGGGGTATCAATAAGCGTCGGCCGTAGGTACCTACTCGTAGTTGCCTTCATAGATGAAAATGAGGTAAACCCAAGAGGTGTTGGTGTGTTACACAGTCAACGCCACCACGACAACCTTCCGGGATTAAGGACAGAAGATTAATGCAAGCAACCCTTAGTGCTGACTTAATTCTTCTGCCGGTGTATTGGTGGGATCTAGATGCCCTGATAGAACGCCTAAATTTGGGTGATTTATATATGGGGCGTACCTAAGATACCCCTTACCTCAAAGTAGATGCCATATAAACTCCTAAAGGCTCTCTAGTCATTAAAATTTATCCATGAAATGCACGCTGTTAGAGAATTTGACCCCGAGTTTATGGTTTCCTTGTGGTATCTCAATCTTATCCTAGCATGACGCATGAAAGCCGGGCGAATTGAACCACATAATGCCCACTTTCCTCATAATGCTTTCTAAGCATAGTATAAGAGTACATGATAAAGATGGCGTAGGAGATAGAATCAAACTTCGGATATCTAGGCACCTAGGAGGTAGACAGTGTGAATCCATTCCATTGGTTGGAGTTTGTACGTTGATCAGCTTCCATCGTTAGATGCGGCATGAAACTTACGTGACCAAGCTGAGACACGATTTGGGTACTTTGAGATGAGAATAGTCATGCTCGTCACAGATTCAGCCTCAGGGGCTATGATAGGTATGTTGGAAATTTAGGTCCTTTGAGAGCATGAACCGGCGGGAGGKTTCCCTATTGCCGGATAAATACCTCACGCACCTAGGTGAGTATAGTTAGATGAGACAACTGTCATAAGGTGGACCATAGGATGAGGGTAAGAACAACGTTGTTGCACGAAGAACTATAACCTAATGGCTGGAGAGCTAGCTATACATATAGGAAACCTCTTCGTCCTAAGTATCCCTTACAGGATCCCAGGTATCCGAATCCTGACAACCACCTTTGTGATATAGGATAAATATTATTCGACCCAACACCTTAGAGATCGGTATTACGTCGTATATCTTAATAGAGAGGCTCATGTCTGTCTACTTTTTGGAGCTACCTATATTTTTGCTAGATCATGTAATATCGATATCACATGTGTGAGCCCTCATGCGGTGTCTCTCTTCAGTGGAGCAAGTGGAGATGAGAAAAGCCATCGGAATGGCCCCGGTAGCTTAGGGTGCATCATTAGCTAACGACCTGGAGCTGCTTTGGGATTTAGCCGTCCGGGAATATAATTTATGTAGGCACCTCATTACCTTTCATCTTCGAGTTCACCATCTAACGTGTATCTTGTACATCTCTATATCCAGCGACGCCATGTTTCCCAAGTGCTCCCCATCGAGTTACTAAGGCTGATTTGGTCGCCCCAATTGAATAACCCTTATTCCGCCTAAATCCCACGCATTAAGCTTCCAATGGTCCCAGGACATTCAGAAAAGCGACATTTCGGTGTCGTTTCCCAGGACGCCCCAGTAGAGAACCAGGCAGAGAAGAGAGACACTGATACTGTATTCTCAAAAAGTCACCGCAATAGACACCTGTGACTAAGTGGCCGTGCTTATGGGAACGCCATGGTTAATGACGTGCACATTACGTCGAATACGGCTGGACGACACGCTGACACAGTGACGGATGTCCTCGCTGGTTGGTGGGATGGGATATTGACGTATGCATATAATTCCTAAGTGGGTTGGATCGAAAGGGGCTCGAACGCGAGGATCAATATGCATGCTTATGGATTCGATTCTTGTGCCCTTCGTGATCGGGTACCCCAGATTATCCCATTATTTCTCATATCACTCGTCTCAGTCGATCGTTCAAACCACGAAACGGGTTACCTTGGTTAGTCGCTAATGATACACTGTTGTGTTTCGTCGCCGTCACCAGTCCTTCATGTAGCCTTCGCTTCCGAGAGGTTCGTCGTTCCCTGATCCCTGACCTCGTACGCTCGTAGTCACCGTATTATCTGTGGTGATCTTAATATAGTTACTTCGGTCTCTGTTCTTGGAGGAGCCACCTGATACCAGATCCGCGTTCGCACCATTCCGGGGTGTTCCTCGCAGCTTGGATAGAGCGTACTCGGACGTGAAGGCCCTATTATCGGCCGAAATGAGCCCACTTCGCAGCGACCGGAGGAAGGGCCAAAAGTAAGCGGCGCAGGCGGCCGAAATGCTTGAGAATTGGACGAACTGCATGCTGAGGTAATAGGGGAAGCCTCGCAACGTAAAGTCGTGTTCGAAGAGGCGGGGKAGGKAGACGAGKTGACAGATTGTCGCCACTATAGCACTTTAGATCTGTTAGGGTCTGCTTGAACCGCATCTAGAAGACTATGGGTGGGACCGACAGTATTCTCACAGAGAAGAAGGAAAGGACGGTGATTCTCGTCCTGACCGACATCTTGAGCGGATATATTACGGCCGTTGGAAGAGCAATAAGCGCTACATCCGTCAAAATATTTGTGATGGCCACATATTCTAGGAATGCATGCTGTGTTTGTAGTTAATTAGTATTCTCCCTCGCATGAAGTCGGACTCCATCTTTATAATATCTCACCTTATCGAGGCATTTCACACCTGATCCGGTCTCCCAAGGCCCGTGACTCCCACATTGGAAAGCTGACCCAATGAATGCCACTAGCGACCAGATTATAACCGCGACAACGAAAACGCCCGTGAGCCGGCGATGACCCGTCTCTGGCGACAGCGCGGTCAATCCTGCGCAAACCGACAGTTTCGCGAGTCCAAGAGCGAGTATATAGAGTAGCTCCCCGGCATATTGAACCTATATAGGTACATAAGATTAGTTTCGAATTGGGAGTCGAATAATTCGGTGGCATATCCATACTTTGAGTCCCGCTGTAAGCTCATCACCAGAGATATCACTCCTTTCTTTGCCGAAAATTTCTCCCTCGGG
Source organism: Hypoxylon sp. E7406B (assembly GCA_000931505.1). NCBI lineage: Eukaryota > Fungi > Ascomycota > Sordariomycetes > Xylariales > Hypoxylaceae > Hypoxylon > Hypoxylon sp. E7406B. The sequence goes on along the minus strand of JYCQ01000223.1, from coordinate 228,068 downwards.
GATGAGGAACGTCACGGATTCGCCCAGGCCAGCGAGCTAATTGTCTCAGTGTCAATCCCACCGAAAATCCTTCTCGGACAAGACTAAATTTCACGTACGAACGCAGCAGTAATTAGCATCTCCTCCCATCCGAATCGCTGATTCGTCTTCAAGAAAAACTTCGTCAGGAATCGAAAGCAGAGCATGAGCGACGTTAACGCGAGCAACAGCCAAGTCGTCATCTGCAATATGGGATTCATATTTGACTCTGTTACGACGATTCCGACCGGGGGCGTCTGCGCCGCCCCCTCGGAGGCGCGACGGAAAGCCAACAGCATTGTAGAGGACACCGGATGCGCGGCCTTCGAGACTTGAGATGATGGGTCTCAGGAGAGGCCGTGAAGAAGCGACGGCGGGTCGGACATTGGCAGGGCTGAGAAGCCCTGAGGTTTCCCGCGACGGTTCGAATATTGTCGATGGTGGTGAAAAAGACGAGGAAGGAAGACGGTGGTGATTCGCGCGCGCCCCGTGCGCAACCCCCAGGATAAATAAAATAAGATAGGGAAGTGGGTACGGCGGCGAACCAACCAAGGCCTGTGATGGCGCTTACGGAGAGCAGATATGCGATCGAGCCATGATGGTCCTCGGCAGTTTGGCCCCATTAGCTTATTTAAGAGGCAGTGTTTGAAAAAGATGATCTACGGAGCAAACCGATATGCCATGAGCCCATACGTTACACCACATATTCATAAACAGCCCCTGACGCACTCATACATAAACGGAAGGTTTTTCTTTTTAAAATGAGGCACGCCCCTTCTCTACTATTTCTTCAGCTTGCGTTAATGCGCGTGAAGGGCGAAGAAAGCGGAACGTTGGGTAAGGGATCGACAGCGATGGGGGCCGGGAACTAGGTACATAAGGTTAAGGTAGGACTAATGCCAGTAAGACCGTGGGGGAATAACATATATCGGTGGCTTTTGGTAGCAGGGGTAGGCGACAAATGGACAAGGATATATTGCTCGGTCGACCCATTAGCCCTAGGTACTCTTGGCTGTCAACATGTCTGTATCGCATCCTGACTGGGAAGGATTTGTCCTGACACCAAAGACGAAGACGACTATATGTGAAAAAATAGTCCAAACCGTTTCCACCATCTATAAGGTAGGTACCTAATGTTGGGATATTCCGACATGGACGCGGGAAAAAGGTTCCTCGCTCCCTCGAGGAGGATGTGTACGGCGTCAAGGTCTTAGACACTGCCCCACGTGTTGAGAGTAGCATTACTACGTATTGGTGCCTCCTTATTAACGACCTATCTACATGTAAGGTAGACTTGTCGTAGTTCGCGGGGATAGCCCATGTTGTTTTCACGAGATGGGATCTATAAACCAATCACTTACCCTTTCGCGACTCTACCATATTTTGATGTGTGTCGCCTGTCACGTAATATCTGGTAGGTCTCGCCACACCGCAACACTACGCGCACACGAAAATTCAACAAATCCTCCATTTCGAGCGTATAGTGAAGAGGAGCACATGGGACCCAGTAGGAAGGAGATAGGACTTTGAATATTCGCAATAGATTAAATACCTACCTGTATGCCACCTTAGGCGACTCGGGGGAATAAGAGACTGGTTGCGGTGGGGAACCACGAAATCCATGTGCCTACCTTCTAGGTATGAATGGTCATCAACGTAGAGTACGAGCGACGATCGCCAAGACGGCCCGACTTTCAAGGTCGCGGCAGCTTAATCCACTAGGATTGTAGGCTTGAAGGACTGTTCCGCAAGTGAAGATGAGATTATAGATGCCTACAAAATACAGAATAGTTGATTGAGTATTGATAACCTGTAAAATTCATGATCGTGAAGATGCAACAGCAATGTTGCCAGCTAAACGGAAATCAAAACAACATTGAACGGAAAAGATCGATTGAGTGGGGGTCAGCTCGACGGTCGTATTCGTGGCCTCTATGAGCCACAGTCCGGTTGGCTTTCGTGATTGGTGAAAATAAAATGGCTAGGTAAGTCACACTGAAGCAAGGGTGTAGGATCGGCCCCTAGCAGACTGGTCCTGGTCAGAAAAAGACCTGGACAAGTCCCTCTCAACTCATATCAATTCGAAGGATGAATGATAATGAACACGCCTCAGCTTGTGTAGGATGTTTCGGTATTCGCATTCGTCAAATATTGGTTACAATTACGTCACTCGAAAGAGAAACGAGCGCAGAAAATGAACGATTGACGGAAGGGCATTCTACTACGCCGGCAGCGGTGCATCAGTCCTTCGGCGAACGACGCTGTTCTAGAACGTGTTCAGCTGCACTGACTGTTCCCCTCAGGTTCGTTTGAGGTTTATGTCTTTTCAATATCGCGAAATGACTGTAACCTTCTCTCATACTACCATGCTACGCTGCCATTATCGCCCGCCTTACTTTCAATTATAGGTTGCTATGGAGCTGACAAAAATCTTGCATTCCGTTAATCCGTATGCGACGTGCTGCACTCCCGAGCTACGAAGCCCGTCAAGCACGAGATCGAGCCCCGCATCGCGACATTCCTGAACGCCGACGACGCCGTGTAGGCATTCCACGCCATGGACATCTTCAACGCCTGGACAAGTGGCCACTGCTCAATTGTGGCTTCGCATCATGTTGGTTCATAAATACCTTGCTCACTTGGTGCTACTCTCCTACATCTTGGTAGTGTCAATTACAGGTACTTCAATTGGGGGATTCTTGATCAATTGGCTCAGCATATATCTACGTCAATGGCTTTGAGATACTTAGCCTCCACGGGGCCTACAGCTGTTAGACAATGGAAAGCTTAATCGCTTTGTCTGGATTGGTTGTCTGGGTGGCTAGCAGGAGGTAGGTATCGTACCTAAGGTAGGTAGATGGTACCTCTACTCCATTCGCCGTGGCTATGAATCCAATGACGAGTTGCACGATGACAAGCTTGAAGGCGCCATGCTCTCCCTTTATTAATGTTGGTGGGCGTCTTCAGCGCCGATAACCACCCCAGGCACTTCCCAAAGGCATGGTTTACTTCTTAGCTCACGTCAACTCGGCAAAGGTAGTCATTGCTCTCTTCAACCCAATCGGTTGCTCAACACGTTCACTACCTAGCCATTGTTACTGTTCCTCGTCATACCTACTCGTGTGCTCCAAGTTACACATGGCTTCCTCTACCACTCTGTTTACCTCTAATAAATATGACATCTGTTAATATACATCTTAAACACTCCCAACATACCTAATCCTTCCGCCCAAACACTTTCCGAGGTTAGCATAAATCACCCAGGTAGGTAGATACTCCTCCCTAGCATACAAAGTAGGATGGTTTGGGCGCTGGTGTCGTCTAAGGTCCTAGCGCATTGCAAGGCGATAGACACACCCCGTGACTTCAGACAATACTAACTTACAATGAGGCTGAGGTATGCTTACCAGTAGCGCCGATAGTATCAAATTAGTGATGAAAAGTGGACCCAGAACCGTAATCAGGGGTAATAGGGGAGCGAGTATGAACAGCGCAGCTCGGCGACTTAGGTCTTCAGCACCGCCTATGGTACCCATACTCTGCCAGCTAAATATGGTTAAATAATTATCCTCATTACTGGGTTGATATCATGATTGTATCCCAGGATCGAATTTGCGGCTTTGACTCCGACATGGTCGCTCTTATTTAGGTATATATGAGCGGCTAGGTACCCACCCGTCATCAATCCACTTCTTACTTCTCAACAAGAAAGTGTAGACATCGGGGTCTTCTAGATAGCCTTTTGGTGCTATGTTATATTGTTAACTCCTATCAATCAGTTGGTACTTATGTAAGCCCTTGGAGCGACTATCGCAGGTCATAGAGTAGAGGAGAGTCTTTCATCTATGTAAAGGCAAGATCCAACCTTCATTCCCTAGATTGACTAGAATAAGCGGTGCAGTCCATCCGAAATGTACCTACACTATTTGAAAATAGAAAAGCCAAAACTAAGAAGGGAATTGCAGTTATTAACCATGCCTTCCTTTAAACCCCAATTATTGTTATCGGTGCCACGACTTTCACCTGGCAAACCACCGTACTGACCCTCAAGCGGGCAAAGAGGTGAGCTGCAAGGTCCTGCGCGACTCTCCGCCGTAAGGTCTTGTTCCATGTAGTATTCACGAGGAGTACAAGAGAGCAAACGAAACGCGTAAGATGCTTGGCTGCATGTGTTGAAAAATTGTTTGTTCCGTACGGAAACTGATAATAATAGCTTCATTGGTGCTGTGAGAATTGATTTCTCGTTGAAAGGGGATAAAATGAAGAGTGAATGCTTTCATGGATTAGGTACCGAACATACCATCTCAGCTAATCAGGTTGATGATATGTGTGTGGCGGAAGGCTTGATAGGTACATGTTACCTATACCTTACTGTACCTAAGTGGATATACGGATCTCGTTTTATATCTGACCATTATCTCTGCTTCACAATTGTCATAGAGGACCCCTTTTTACTAGAAAAAGCCTTCGCCTATGCCTCTTCTCCGAGGAACCTTGCGTCGCTATCCTATATAGCTCATTGACTTTATGCCTACTTAGGTGCCTGGCATCTACCTAGATACCTACGTAGGTAACCAAGCAAACTAATCAATACTAGACTACCTAGGCTTTTCCTATTTCAAAACTGCAATTTTTTCACCGGCCTGACGGCTTAGCTCTACTTTGTCCTACCTGGCGAATTGCGACATCGAGATTTTGCGGCAGATTTGCCTTCATATATCTTGCTTGCACCTTTTCGTGGTATCATCCGCCGACCAGCGCGCCGTCGCTACCCCGATTGCTCCTGAAAGGGGTATTCGAATGAAAAGAGAATGAAGATAGGGGTATATCTGCTATTCTTATACCAAATAAACGCGAGAAGCTAGGCAGGAAGTGAGATGATCTTATAATTTATAACTCGCAATTTGGATACTTGTGCTCTATATAAGACATGGCAGGKACCTAAATGGTCCACCACAGATTGGCGTGCATAGCCCGCATGCATTCATGCGCCACCGGCTGGGCATATAACTGTGGCGAAGACGGAGAGCCTAATGTGTGCCTTGCAAGTTAGGATGTATTCTCCATTATGCCTGTCTGATGATCATATCATTCAAAATGTCCATCTAACCTCTACTCGTCTTCTGTCTTATAATCCCCAGTGCTTTAGCATTTCTMCCCCCTTTAAATCATCACAGCTATGACCAAAATCAGCTGTGAGAGTTGCCCCGCCATTTCAGTGCTACAGTGGAAGCCAGGTACGTCACTACACCGGGACTTTACATTTTGCTTACTTCAAATCTACAGGGTGTGGTGATTGGGAACAGCACTGGGGTCGTCCCAGTGAGCTCCAGGCCAGTGGCATATTCAGCCATGGCCAACAAGCTGCAACGGAGTCGCAGATATGTTTAATGTCAGAGGAGAGTTTTAGCAGATGAGCCTAGGAGGCTAACTCGAATAAGTCTCGCAAGCGCCAAAGCAATTCGAGCGTGTTCACACTGTCAGCCATCTCTCAATGAGGTCTTTTGTATCCCCCAGATATGGTGGTCGGACTTCTGTCGGAACTCCAATGGGTACTTTGGAAGCGAAGTAACAAGAAACGAGGGAACTGTCACAGGGTTTAGTAAGTCAGCCACGCGAAGATGGATGCTGAAATGCTAACATGCTGAAAGACACGTGGGCTTATTTCGAAATGAAGCAACTGAATGCTCAATTGCGATATGAGTGGGTCAAAATCAACATATTCGTACGATGGCTGGTCCCTACAAACCAAACCATCATCATAGCGTTCGATACCAAGTCAAGTATCGCAGAGCATGTTCAGGACACACTTCGGAATCCAGAACTGAAAGACCTTAATGACCCGTTCTGGGTTTACGCCCGACTGGCTTCTGACGTCGTACGCTTCCAGGATGACGCTGTTTGGGCCATTCGCAATCAGGTCCGGGCCATAGAGACAGAGAGGAAACCAATGGGAAGGCCGCAGCCTGATTACCGACGTCTCCACGATATAGCACGGCATGCTATCCACGTATCAGAGACGCTTGATGTTACGACCGAAACCATGGAGGGCATTCTCGCACAGCACGACGAATTCCTGATGCAAGGCGTAGCGATTGAATCGATCGATAGAAATGCTTCAGAGGATGTCCACCGTCAGTTAACATTCTGCAAAAATATGATCAGCAACCTTCGTCATAGGGCAGCATCAAATAGGAAGAGGCTAGAAAACGAGATTCAGCTTGCGTATAACACCGTTGCCCAATACGATGCAGAAATATCCGTTCGAATTGGGCGCGCTGCACAAATGGACAGTGCCGCTATGAAAACAGTTGCTTTCCTTACGATGGCATTTCTACCGGCCACTTTTCTCTGTTCGATCTTTAGCACGTCTTTCTTCGACTACAATGCAGACGCGAACTCTTGGACTATGTCGACCAAGATCTGGATTTACTGGGCGTTTGCAATTCCAACCACTCTCGGAACTTTTGCATTATGGTACTTCTGGCGGAAAGTATTTCCGCCGAATTTTATTGAATAGTATATCGATATGTTGCGCGGTGGGTGAAGTCTGAACGATTTACTTATGATAGACGGCCAACAAAAAGGGGCTTGTGATGATATTGACTGAAAGCCCGGCTACCTAGATTTCCGTAGAATATTATATTAAATAACATGGACTGATCCAAGTGTCTAACGGTATACGAAATCGTGCAGGACAGGTCAAGCGTTCGAGACCACGACTTTCCCAAGACAACCGTGGCCGTTACACAAGAAGGCATTTAGGCTATCAGTTTAACTCTCCTATTTTCTCTAGGCTTCCAAGAAGCCCCGCGGAGCTCTCTACGGAGGCCTCCACATGAATTAACCCGCCGCCCATCTCTAGTCTAACTCCGTACAACCACCTAACCACCGCGCCAAATGTGCAAAGACCATGAGAGGCGACACCTTTTCCATAACCATGCACTATCTCCTAGATGGTGATTGTGCCTTGACCAACCAGGTATAGCCAAAGAGTCATTATATCCTGCGATTATCGACCGTCTGCGATGCCGACTTACCTATTCTCGGTGAGAGTAGGAAGTAGGAGTCCCGTGCCGAGGAGGCACCCGTGGTACGTCGGGGAAAGCATCCTTAATGGAGCTGGAAAGTTACTCCTATAATTTTGCAATGTCTAGAATGAAAAAGGGGTTAGCTAAGCTAAAAGTTCGAACTTTAAATGAGTAATAATAGCCAGGAAACGATTTTCAATTTTATTCTGTATTACCTAAGGTTGGCTTGATTAGAAGGGTGAGCTTAGGTGTGAAATGGCCGTGCGGGCGTTGTTTGTAGCGCAGTGTAGGCAGGTTGGTGCCCTAAGATAACAGTATTCGGAATGGTGGTAGTGGCCCCAGGCCCTGTATCCCAGCAGCTGTAGCGCCTTCGTTATTCCCCAATGCTGGTGTTACTGGGGTCAACCAAATCTTGACTGTGCCTTGGAAGCTCCAGAGATGAAGTTCCAGCATGTTAAACCGTTTGCGTCGCATCAACGGAGATCAAGACATAATGGAATTTCTACAGTCGGGGCCGTTGGCAAATCGGGTGGACTCTTAGAGGACTCCCAATATAGGCAGCCCTCGATTTAGCACAATGGGCACGGGAATTTCCCGATGCGGTTCTATCCATCTCAAGTTATTATGTCTTCTTTCTTTTAATTTCGGTGGGATAAGTTTAGAAGCCGCTGCCTTATTCTCTATATCTAGCAAGGAACGCAAGTGCCCTATCTGCCCTTAACGTAAGCGCCCGTGGGGAGATCCGATCCGAATTGACAGGTCAACTGGAATCTTGTCGTAGGGCTGCAATTGACGTTATTAAGACTTGGGTCCTCGACAGTCCAACGTGGACAGAATCTCTTTCTAATATACCCATATCGAAGGGAGAGAACGGCCTTCCACAAGATCTCCTATTAAACATCTACCAATCAGAGAAAACGGGTTCCCTAGATTCGGTAGTCCCACAAATATCCGGAAGTTGGTGGGTCATTTCGGCGGTTCCTGGTGTCTTTTTAACCAACACTCTCCCGGCCGTCGTTATCAGGATAGACTACCTAACCTATCATAACTGCCCAAAGACCATGATATCAAATAAACACTTTAATTTTCTGCTCCAACTCGTATGAATATGCTTCGTATATCGGGGGCTCTTGGAGCCAATGGACATTTCGATTGTGGTAAAATCTTTATAAATCAAGGAAACTAGGCTCCACCAAGCGAACAAGTTGGTTCGCCTGGTAGGCACGCTACGCCAAGTTAGGATAAAGAGGAAGATGATGGGAAACTCAGCCCTACCGCTACACTCTTGCTCGTTCTTTCCTTGGCTGTAAGCATCCTATCTTTCTTATTTAAACGAGTCGATGGTGAACATTCTGTCGGAGGTCTCGACCTTCATCGTTGCCATGGCGTAGGAGTGTCTGTTTCTGTCCAAAGGTTTATTTCAATATGAAAGTACCAATTTGAACCTAAGACGATTGTTGAAACTGCTGTTCTGACTATTGTCAAACCATCCCAAATTACAGAGGAGCTCCTCCCACCGAAGTTTACGAATCATGTCCTCTTTGTATGTATTGAGGTTGGGTCTAAACTGGAAGTCGTGGACGGCTCGGGATTCAATATAAGCTTCCCAAAACAGTCCGAAATAATAGGGGGAAGGTGCTGTGAATCAGGGAATGGTACGTGCCCACAATTGGCTGAACCATAGCACCAAGATATAGAAATGTGGATAGCGTGACATCGCTAAGATGCCTCGGCTTGCTCAGTCCCACATACGGCAAGCAGCATTCGTCATCGCTCACGACTTCCAATTTTTCCTTCGAATTTTACCTTCCTAGCTACTTTCTATTCTTTTTTTGTGATTCACGTCGCGATTCCTTCCAATTTTGCGTTCGTAGACGATAGAAGCCAACTGCGATGTCGACGAGTCTTCGCCTCATCATCTCATCCGACTAGCCCCTAACCGAATGCCGTTCGCGCCCACTAACAATCCTCTCGTCGCGAAGTGTGCTAACACTCTGCTGTGCTACTTGAGATCCATTCCCCTCTGGGGTATTGCGTTAGTGATACTGCTTTTAGGGTTGGTCCGGGCACAGCTTGTAGGTCTGAGCAGTAGCCGTAGGCTCACGCCACCAAAGACATCGAATCCACATAAGACAGCGGCAAAGTGAAAAGGAGACATGGCTTCCGCTGCTGGATTCGCACACGGAGTGCTCCGAATTGCTGGGCCAGCGCTTGTGCCCGCGATAGCTTACGGTGCCTATAAGGGCAACGCATTAGGGATGCTCGAGTCTTTCTTCACAGGTCCCGGCAGGACTAGTCGGATCGTGGCGCTGGTCGTCGTGCTGATCAACTGGAAAAGTCTACCTCTCGCATGGACTGTACGGTACCCCCCACGAACGCCACCATTCTGGCATAACGAAGCAAAGTCCGCTAAACTGACCTCTCACAGTTCCGCGTTTGGGGTGCCATGATTTCGCATCTTGGGCTCCGTCGTTTCCACACGCATACCCCCGACAAGCTGTTCCACCCCATCATCACGCCGTCGCACGTCTCGCTTCTCGAAGTCGATTATAACATCCACAAGTCCAACTCGACCTACTTCGCCGATCTCGATGTGTCCCGTTCCCAGCTAGTCTCGCATCTTTTCGCGCGCGGCTGCAGCGCAATCGCTAACAACGCCTCCACGAAACTCGTCATGAACCCCTCCGACCCGTCCAAGCCTGCCAAGGGCCGATTCGGCGTCATGCTCGGCGCTGTAGCATGCAGCTTCAAGAAGGAACTCCAGCCTTATCAGAAATATGAGATGTGGAGTCGTGTCTTGACTTGGGATCGTAAATGGTTGTATATCGTAACGCATTTTGTGGAGAAGGGCGCTGTGAAGCCGCGCTCGTGGGATGCGACTAGTTTCGGCCCGACGAGGAAGACTGACGGACAGCCCGAAGACTGGGAGAAGAAGATCCATGCCTCGGCTATTAGCAAGTACGTGTTCAAGGTTGGACGGCTTACAGTGCACCCTGCGATTCTCATTGAAGCCAGTGGTCTGCTACCAGAGCGACCTGGTGGTTGGGTGTCTGTTGAGGACGGAATGGCTCCACCGTCTCACATTATTACGGGTGGCGCTGTGCCCGAAGCCGAAACCGAGGCGGAGTCTTCAGGTTGGGATTGGAAGCGAACGGAAGAACTACGACAGAAGGGACTTGAGATCGCGACACACTTCGCGGCGCTTGACGGCTTACAGAGTCAATTCGACAGCGGTGCAGATGGCGCATTGGGAAGATTCGGACTCGCTTGACCCGTTGCATTTGCAAAGCACGTATTGATACATTGTGTACTAGAACTGTAATCTCACGAGGGAACGACGAATACCACGATAGAGGGGCGCAGATTAAGAGGTCTAATTCAACGCTAGAAATAAAATATAGATCGCGAAGACAATTACACCCTTGGTCAATTGACCTTCGGACTTTTTCAACTGGTATCGAAACTTTGGTACATCGCTTAAAAGACCTCAGAAATGACTTTTGCTACAAGGAGAATTCGCAATCAAGTACAGCATGCAACGCCCATCTCCTATAGAGCCAGAGCGGCCATGGCAGCAGCGAAACCGAGACCGGCAGCGGCCCGGTGACCAGCGCCGGGCGTCGCTGTCGCCGATGGGGTCGTGCTAGAAGATGTTGCCGAGGCACCGGTAAGGGAGGCGATTGCGGAAGTAGCCGCGGAACCGGCGCTGGACAAAGCCGAGCTGTAGGCAGCACCGCCGACATCTTGCGCAACGGCAAGGCAGATCTGGGTGCTGAGCTGGGTGGTCTCTGTTCTACATATTAGCGACTTCTGCTTCTATAACATGACACGGGCGGGCTAGGAAACGTACCAGTCAGGTCGTCGGCGCTGCAGGAGGTGGACACACAGCCAATGGCCTCGGTGGTCAGATCGTCGATCTTGGTGCATTGGCACTTGTTGTCGGTGGTCGAGCAGCCAATCTTGGTCGACGCGTCGTCAAGGCAGGGCTTCGCGCAAGACGGAATCTGCGAGATGAGCTGCTGCAGGCTGTCCGCAGAGACGGCAGCGGCGAAGAGGGCGAAGGCGAGAGTCTTGAACTGCATTTTGGGGTATCTGACTGATTACTTGATGTAAAGGAGTGTGTATGTTTCTTTTCGGCCGGCGACGAAGACAGAGTAAAAGGAGCGAATGGTGTAGATACGGATGTACGAGTAGGCAAACAGATGAGGAGAGAAGGAAAACGAAGTTTACATCACAGACATCCAGGATATAAGGCGCACAAACGTCGCAGTTTTTTTCCACCGAGTCCCTTACCGGCGATACTGTAGTAATATCCCGACTCCTCTACTACCAACAATGATACCCATCTCCGCAGGATTGTTCCATCCTTGGTTTGTCTAGCGTATGGATCCAAGCTATGAGATCGACTAGGGTTCCTCTCTCAGCATGGCAAGGCTCGCGGTTTTTTTCCCAGGGCGATGCAACGTGGGCAGGGTTCATGAACCCCAGTCTCATCTCACCAAAGCTTGGCTATTCTCATTCTTTGCTAAGCGAGGGGTACTGAATATGAGTTACGGACAAGATGAGACGATGGACCGGTTCCTGATATCTGAATTGTCGGACCAATAGCCTAATAACGGTAGGACGTAGTCTAAAGATTGTTAAAGATGAAGTGTCGGACACTATGTAGGTACCTCATATTATAGCACCCGACTCTGCATGTTCATTATGTAGCGTCTATAAGGGGAAACAGACCTACAAGTCAGATATTAGGGCTCCATTTTGGAACCCATGAAGATGCAAGCCCATCCCTACCCCTAAATGCATTAGTTCAGGGGCATGGCTCAAGCTGGCTTAGCGTAGTCCCAGGTAACAGCCTAATCCTTGTCGCATTTGAAACATCCCCGTCTATCTGCGGGGGGTTCTAGAATTCCTCCTTGTCAACGGAATCACCAGCCGAATGATCAAAACTGGAACAGTCGCTTCCAAGGCTATCACCACGTGGTTCTATCAAGTGTGGTTTGTCTAGTGTAATTGCTCCATGTTTGTATGGCAATTGCAGCCCAAAAAACTATTCATAAGTGCCTAGCCTTACGTGAGTTTATTGAATGCAGGGACCTACATAGGAAGTACATACATATAGCGCTGAAAGCAACAAGTTGATGCGGGGCATACATTGAATAGGGGCCTTACATACGGCGACATCGACCTTCGAGTTGGAGTTAAATTCCGAGCCTCCGAGAGTCCACTCTGCTTCATATCACTTATTCCAACAGGCGAATAAGTAGATTCATCGCAGTTCTCTTCAGATTGCAAGTGATATCGTGGTACATACCCGCGGCTTGGCTTGTCCAAATCGTACGCGTTTCCTTCTCCATCACGTTGTTTTCGTACCTATAAGTTTTGACTAGAAACACCTTGAAACATCTCCAGGCTCATTGCTTCGAGGATACATGTTCTCTTCTACATCCACATACTTCAGTTGGAACCATCGTTATGTGGTATCTTCCTACTTTATGTACAACAGGATGAAGAAATGCCCGTTGTCGTAGCAGCTACCTATCTTAGGTAAGTACTATGCCAGCGCTAACTTGACTTATCCTTAAGAACCTTAGATCCTGTTGACAGGTTATGGCCATGCCTCGCAATTTCACCCCGTTACCTTCTTTCTCACTGTAGACGGATGTTGTGTCTTAGGTAGATGATACAAGGTAGAATGTCATTATTCAAGACCGCACTTCGCTTAGCCAAGGCAAAACGTAAGGCAAAGGGCAGGTGAATTCGACACATCATAAGAAGTGAAGAACCACAGCAAATACCAATAAGACGGGGACATAACAAATTCAGTTTTATTTTAGCATTTTCAAGTCTTAGTACACATAATAAACGCCTTTACTGTTCAATTCATTTCTATTACGTCGCTGGTCCCTCAGAATCGGGCGATAGATAGTCCGTAGCCGAAGCGACCGCAACGTCATGAGGCGGGAATGCTTTTTGGTAGACCCTTAGACCTCCCAGATTGTGACCCCATCATCAATCAAGCAATCCATGGATCAATTAAGCTTCATACCATAGTATTCATTTGTTGCGGGCCCCGAATCTAGGGATGCTAAGCCAGTCTCAATCACATCCTCCCATTGAAATCACAAGTTCCTTATCTCTCTATTTCTCCTGTGATCAAAGTGCACACCTCGCTGCAGCGCGATGGGTGTAGAGAATCAGACCATTACACTAGAGTTATCCAAATCCATCCGATGTCCGGGATGAGGGGTTATCCATCCATAATTTCGTGCGCATATCTGCGCTCAACGTACCGAAAACAGTCTTGGCCCTGTTCATCACGAGTGTGGGTTGGTCGTACAATGAAGGGCATCTTCCCTCCAGAGAATATGCACAGCCACATGTTATGTACATGTGATTACCTCTATCAAAGTATGTTATAGGGAACGTCGCGATTATMCCTTCCAACAGTACCGGCCTGTTGGCTAGCCATGGGKCGCAGGACCCAAGGGAGCTCACATCCCCCTCTTTTGGCGGCTCTGGTATTATCTGGACCCTATGGTCCTACCAACATTAGAAGCTACATCATCCATCCCCATACCCACCCTGTTGCTTTCTAAAATGCTCCTGTCAAATTGCTCTTACCTTCTTGCTTCTCATATGCTGATCGAACATGACTTGGCTTACTGGCTTKTCCGCCGTCACCGTCTTKCTGTGTACCACTCTCGGGTACTTGGTTCGTACTGTATACAGTCATCGTTCCAAGATCAATGAACTTCGTAAGCAAGGCGTAGTACGTCAAGTATACACGTCAATGTGTAAGCACTTCTTGCTAACAACTTTGGTAGCCAATGCCGAAGGAATGGAGCTGGATTTCAGGTCACCTCACTGTCCTTCAGAAATACCTAGACCGAATCCCTCCTGATGCAGCATGCGGGCACTACACGACATTATGTCTATTAGCAGATGCTACGCTCAGAACTGGGTTGGTACTGTTCTCCTTAATCCCACAGCTTTTAACCGATCTAGTATACTGCTCAAAGGTTCTTATAGCTTATATCATAGGCAACTGTTCTAGAAACATCCTTCGACACTCCGACACAATGGGTAGACAGGATGAATGGGTCGCGTAGAAGATCAGGCATATTATCAAGATGTCAGCTTCAAGATCGCACCGTCCGAGGTGTTACTGTCGCACGTTACAACCCTGAAAATGATAGCGATACTGTCACTGGCAGGCTTTCATTGGTCAGAACTACCAGCGAGTATGCATCTTAACAGCTATCCACACCCCTGGCTCCGCTCGTTCATAGTGTCTGAGCCGCTCGTCCCACTCAAGAGGAATCCGTACTACCTGTCAGGGAATATGCGAGAATATGATGCCGAGTAGAATAGCGGGAGTTAATGGCATGCATTAAGAGGCGAAGATAGGGAACTGCATATGGCTCCGTATATATCAAGTTCAAGGTCGCATATGACACGCAGTTGAATAGTCTAAATGAGCCCATTGGCCATCCGTAGATGTGGTTGAACCACTCGTTGGGTTTTCCGTAGACATGGGCAAAGGAGGTAGCTCATACTGGGTGTTGTTCATAGCCGCGACTTGCATGGGGTCCTCGGGCAGTAACCCGATGAAGTTGAGGTTATTTTGCGACACTGGGTCGTTGAACTAGCCTGCCAAGTTAATTATTGAGCCTTTTTAGAGTAAGACCTTGACCTACATTGACCTCGGCTCCAAAGGCATCTTTGATATTGCAAAGATCGGACAGCCAATCATTCAAATCCAAGGATTGTGATAAGTCCCCTTGGTTATCTGGGAACTGTGATCTCTCAGCCAGGGGCAGTGCTAATGGCCATTGGGAGGGTGGCCCATGCTCGTCAACATGCGGAATAGACGCTGAATCGCTTTGCGTGTTCTGCGCTTCGGGAGTTAATCTCTATTGAACTTCAGGCAAATTGTCTTGGAGAGAGACGTGCTAGGTAGCTGACCTGTGCGTGATTTGGACTGCTCTCGGCAAGCCTGGCAGAGTCGATGGCGCGATTGATGGCATTGTCATCGAGGCCTTGATTATGCAGTACCGTGCGGAGAAGTCGGTTTTCCTCTTGGACTCTTTGGGCTTCCTTCTGCATCTCCACGGTGGCCTGCGCACCCAGACGGACACACTGACTCCATCGACTTTCCAAACTTTCAATATAGGCCTGCTTCCTTGCCCTAGAGTTGCGTTGGTTACGGCGCAAACGCGCGCGCTGATCACGAAGTTAACATGGCATATTTTAATTTACGATGATCGGCTTAGGTTAGGTAGTATTTCACCTAGGACTAACCTCAGCTTCGGTACTTGCGGCATTTACTTGCCCTGGCGCATTCCGGCCTTCCTGGCTCATTTTACAAATGCAGTGGCTCGCGATAAATGTTTGGTGCGCGCATTTGGAAGCAATTCGTAAAATATTATGTAGAGCAGAGACGGCTTTGCTGGTCTCCCCTGATTGTTGAATTCCTGTCACCTTGTTTTCGTATAGGAACCCTACGACGCGGGGAGGCGGGGAAGAGCTAGCGACCCAAACTGCGCTCGTTATCAACGCAATTGGCCAGGATACCCAAGTATCAGGACCCCTAAATTTGCCCTAAATGCACCACATCAAAGTCCCCTAAATGCACGGTGACTCACTGAACGCAGCCGATTGGTCGCCTGTCTTAACCCCTGTTGTCGATCGATTCCTTCAAGGTTGTCACTCTCACCCCACCTAGAACTTGCAGCTATCAGAATATCCAGCTAATAATCCCAATGACGATGGATCGCCGTTGACTGCTATTTCGAGAGACACTTATAGAAACCCCCAGCTAGAGAGAGCAACAGTCTTTCGTATTTACTATATCCTAGCATTCATAGGTACCTCCTACCCAACTTCAAGCTCGAGTGCTCAGCATACAATCTTACATTGCCTTCCCTATGAGAGAGTTCTGTAGCGCTGTCCATTCTGTCTATATACGCCATCTTCCTTTACAATTTCGGTGTTAGATCTATCCCGAGGGTCGAACTTATTTCCTTTCTAGAACAATACATATCACCAACGCTTTGCAATGGAAGACGGTCGTAACGTAGTCAAGCATGCCAACAGCGTACAGGCCATCGACAAGATTGTCATTATCGGTGCAGGCATGTCCGGTATTGGCATGGCCGTCCAGCTGAAGCGCCTATTGAACCATCAAGATTTTGAGCTCTTTGAGAAATCCGATGACGTAGGTGGCACCTGGTCGCAGAATGTCTATCCTAATCTAAGCTGCGATGTTCCCTCTGAAGTAAGCCTATGTTCCCTCGACAAGGCTCCCGCTTTCGTGCGAGATTTCTCACCTTTCAGCAGTTTTATTCCTATTCGTTTTTCCAGAACCCAGACTGGAGCGAGAAATATGCGTCACAACCCGAGATACTCGACTATATCCACAACTGCGTGCGCCACTTCCAACTGGAGCCTCGCATTCACCTACAACAGGAATGTATCTCTGCCTCTTGGTCAGAGGAAGACGCAGCATGGACTTTATGGTTCAATGACATTGTCCGTGACGAGATGTATTCCGTACAAGCACGCTACGTTGTTACCGCCATGGGAGTTTTGAATATTCCCAACGGATTAGACGACCTACCTGTTCTCGCTGGCTTTGGCGGCCAATATTTCCATACGTCTCAGTGGCGCGATATCGACTTCGATAACAAGAGGATCATGGTTATTGGGAACGGATGTTCGGCGAACCAAGTCATCCCTTGGATCCTGAACGAACGCCACCCAAAAAGCTTGGTCCAATTAGCAAGAAGCGCACAATGGATAGCACCAAAGCCAAATTATGTGGTATCAAGATTTACAAAGTGGTGTGCCATACATACTCTGCCGATACCTAATCTTATACTCTTGGCTCATGTGTGCCTAGGTKCCTTCGATATATTCCGTTTGCTATGCGCCTCCGGCGTCTTTGGGCGGCTTATCAACTCGACAAGGGCTTCGTTAATATGCGAAACACACGAGCCGGCTCTCGAGCACGCCAAGCTGCCTCGGATGAAATCAGGTCGTATATGAAATCGGTGTCGAACCCTAAGTATCACGATATTCTACTCCCACGTTACGAGTTAGGTGCGAAGCGAGCCATACTAGATCACGGCTATCTTAAAATCACTGGCCGAGAAAACTTCACGCTGGTTCAGTGCGATGGGATCCAGTCCGTACAAGGGGATGACAAGAGAGTCCTAGTTGATGCGGCGGGCAATAGACATGAAGTTGACATTGTCATACTCGCTAATGGCTTCAAAACTCAGGATCTCCTAACACCAATGAAAGTCCTCGGGATCAAAGGGAAGGACTTGCGAGAGACGTGGAAGGCAAAGGGTGGCTCGGAAGCGTATATGGGGTAAACCTATCCTATTACATGGCATAGTGTCCGTTTGATGGCTAACCACCCCTCATAGCGTATCATCGAACGGCTTCCCTAATTTCTTCATGCTGGCCGGACCTAACACCTTACCATCGGGCAATTCTACCTTGCATGGTATTGAGTGTTCTATCGTGTATATTACACGCATTCTTGAAGGTTTGTGGGCCCAGTCTAGGGGAATCGGAGGCCAGCCACTGGTCTTGATGCCGACAACAAAGGCCGAGGTCGAATTCAACACCATGATCCAGCAGGAAATGAAGGATCTGATATATACAACTCAAGTCAATACTTGGTATATGAACAAGGATTCCGGAAAGAACACGCTCATATGGCCTGGCACCCAGTTCTCATTCTGGCGCAGCCGATGCGTGTCGCCAATCCGCTGGTCTGACTGGATAGTTCAGCGGAAGGGCGGGAAATGACCAAGTAGTATAAATTAATGTTAATTGACAACATTGTGGCAATGAATTGCTATGAGCACATAGCGATGTTAAGTTGAGTCTTCCGGTCGGTTATAACGGGGGAGGGTGGGGGCTAGGGCTAGGGCGCCCAGTAATTGCCCAATTCGTCACACTGGCTGCCTGTGATTTGCCAGACCTCTTCGCTACTACCCCTTAGGAGGGTAGCTCCTTAAGTGATGATTCCACTCGATGCAGGTGGTTTAGCGAACTTGGCGGCATTGGTTTGACTAGACCCCTGAGTTCTGAGAAGTCTAAATTCTTACTAGGCAACTGACTATGCCCTTTAACCCTCGATACATCAGGTTAAAATTGTGCATATTGGTACGAGGTGTAAATTGTTGTTCGTTAGGAAAAGACGTCTAGGGGACATTGACAGATCATTACAGGCTCGTGCTAGAGATGTTCACCGTCACATCTCGAATCAAACATCCCGACATATTAGGTACATAAGACTCATTGAAGATCCCCCATAGCCAGTTTAAAACCCTTGGCTGTCCATTCGAAATCTCATCCAAATGTCCTCCCACTGTGTTCCTCTCGTATGTGATGTCGGCGCCCACGCCACAATACCTGTCCACCAGCGCATCCGTCTCGTTTACGGCGCAGATCTCGTCTCCAATGGCCTTGTACATAAACACCGGCATGGCTGGCACCCCACGATATCCTAGCTTCAATTCTAAGTTGTACACCTTCTGTAGAACCTTCGCCTGCAGGTCTGCCATGCCGCCAATGAAGTAACTGAAGATATCTTTCATGGAGAAGGTATTAATCTGGTCGTTTGTGGTCATGTTTCGAGCTCCTAGGAATTCAGACGCATTTTCTGGATGCAGGCGACTTGTTAAGTATGCGCTGGCCTCAGGATACTGCACCGTTACACCCAGAAGGATGGCTACCAAGTTACCGGCGAGGAAGCTTCCGCTGACTACAGAGATGTCCGCAGGTGCATCGGCGACGACTCCTCCAGCAACAACACCGCTGATACTTAACTCGGGCGCATACTGAACTTGCAGCTCAGCGGCGTTTTCGGCGGCAATGCTACCGCCGCTGTAGCCCCATATACCGATACTGAAGTTGCCGAGGTCATAGATATGGGCTATGTTAAGCGCGGCGCGAATTGAGTCGATAGTGGCGTGTCCAGCCTGAACGCCTGCACCGAAGGCGGCGAGGGGACCCTCGTAATCTGGGACACTCACTAACCAACCATTGCCCAGACACTGTGAGATGAGATCTGTAGTCGAGGGGAGTGAAAGGGAGTTCTGGTCAGAGTCATCGCCGGAGTACAGAGCGTAGGAGGGGCTGGAGTCGAGGGCAGCAGAGTCGTAAGCCATGTGGTAGGATAGGAAGGCCTTCCTGCCGGATGGAGAGACGTAGAAGTGCGTAGGAATAAAGAGAGTAGTGACAGCCCAAGAAGGCTGGTAGTGAGAGTCGGTGGTGCGATAAAGGACGTTGTAGGCGGCACTTGCATTCTTGACAACATCCGTGGTGAGATTGCCTGGCGCCGACCGGAACCGAAGGATGGTGCCGGGCGCGGTGTCCTCGAAGCCGAACGGGGCCGTGTACCATGGGTCTTTAGTCGGGGGTACCGGCTGCGAAGTGGAGCCCGGAATGGATAGCGGAGAAGCCGCGCAGACGGCACCAAGGCTAAACAACCAGCTAAGAGTACGCATTCTTCCGGAGGGAAAAGTCGAAGCTCAGGCAGATACCAGGTACAGAGTTCAATGCAGGAGTTATTACTGCATCATCTATAGAGTGAATAGGAAAAGGAATCGCTACCTCGTCGTCAATCTTATACCCCAGAAAGCATACACAATTGTCCAATCAGGGCATAGCAAAAAGTTCGTGTGATAGTTTTTGATTGGTGGTTCGGCTTCTCGTTCATGCTCTGCCGTGGCCATGCTTATTATCCCTTGCTTCACCCGTTCCCATTTGCTCTATAGGGCCATGAGGGGTCACAATAGGACATAGCCAAGCGATCTAAACTAAAGAACGGAGTGACGGCAATGGTAATGGCAATGAGAACGGCGACGGCGACGAGACACCGATTGTATTGAATCAAATGATGTTCTAGCATCTTGTTTGGTATCTCATTTTGGCCTGTACTCGGATTTCGGGATGCGAAACCCTACCATCTTAGTGCCAAAACCATTACTATTGTCATGGATAACAAAGCTAATAGCTTAGCATTGTCATTTTTGGAGCGCCTTGAACCTAACATGATCTTCTGACTTTCGTAGCCATTGCTCGACGTCAATTTTAGTTCAAGAGACGGACCGAAGGAACCGTGCACAAAGAAATTTGGGGGCGCGTGGACCGGCTCTTTGCAGCATAGCCTTCCTGCTTTCCGTATTCTCGTGACACTTCAAGTGAGGGGCTGTCAAGTAAAGAAGCTTGAGTAGGAACCACGACGCCTCCTAGTACGAGATGGACGATGTAGTGCAATGACGTGTGGAGACTAGCCCTTCAATCGTGGAGAATTCTCCAAGAAATACATCATAGCCACAAGGCACCATTCCACTGGATGGGTATCCGTTACGCCCATTATGCATGTTTACTCCAAAGCATCTCCCAGGGCGCCATTACTAGCATTCAAATGCACATAGAACTGTACATATAGTTTGCAAGAGTTATGTCCCACTTTCGTAGCATAATATTCGTAACGGGCATCAGAATACTCGCTATCACTAGTAATGATATGAAAAAATATCTAAGACGAGATGCTAGAGAGAAACTACGTTACATACAGGTATGGTTCCTCTGTCATCATCATTGCGTAATTCCTTGCTCCATATAACAATTAAATATTCAACATTTATCCGCGTCATTGTAATCCTATCCCTATTTACCCTAGTGTTATCACGCCGACGTCATACGCCCATTTCCACTTCAATTTCCTCCCAGACCAGGCCTGTTTACCTCGAGTCATGAAGATGAGCATGTTGATAGAGCATTGTATAGCTCAACCTTGGGAAAGATGGAATTATAAATAGGGGCACAGTAGTAGATAATTCCAGTTGCCGTTTGACCCAGGTCCCAGACCACGAAAAGGCACTTTCGCTCTCTATGCGTTATGTTTTCGTGGCCTGTTACATAGAGCGATGGTATAATCTGAACCTACCAACTCTATGTTCAGGTTGAACAACTTTGGTCATACGAGTAATACCGAAAAAGCTGTCTGAGGTGGACATCTAGAATAAGCATCGCACTCAAGCACCGTTATGCCGTCATCATTTGTAGGACACCTAGCACCTGGATAACCATGCCTGCTATACATCAATGGGCTTGTAGACATTTGAAAGAACAGAAAACTATCCTTGATATCCACTCAATAGCTAGCAAAGTAGGTAATTGGGAATCACTCTGATTGTAGGTACCTAGACACATACTGAGGCAACGCTCCAGGTAGTCAACTCGGGTCGAACATCGGGACACATCTCTACTCATCTGGCAATGCAGGTTCGCGGTGCCTGAATTTGACTTCTCGAGGCCCTCTTTGAGGGCGCTTTTTAGCGAAAATGCAAACACCCGTTGCGGCACCTGGATCGAACGAGGTTAATAGTATCATACTATCAACCGAATCAAGAACCCTAGTACAGAACCCGAGGAAACCCACAGCTTCCGCACTCCGGTCGCACACTGCTACAACGGCTGCCTCCTGCAGCAATTCTCGCAGCCAAGCCCGGGCTGCTCTCTGAACTAGGGGGAGAGTCGAACTCGAAAAAAGGACAGAAACCGTATAGTCATGTTAGACTCGGCTATTGTAGTATTTAGTTTTATTTTTCATATTGCTATCCACCTCTCAGCTTAACGCTCTTCCCGACTGAACATTGTTGCTATTGCGTAACACTTCTGAGCTCTTGGTCAAAGACCAACCTTTTTTTTTTTCCTTTTATAAGAAAAAGAAATATGGCTCTCTGGTCAACGGATGCAAACGGCGAAATTCCTCTAGTGCTCTCCCTTTAGAGATATCACGTGACACAGCAAGGTCCAGAAGAGAGGTAGTTGTATTGGTTATTGTGAGAACATTGAAAGTTGTTTCTCCTAATAAGTGAATGAATGCGGAGAATAAGTGGGGCGCATGAGCCACCTCCACCAATCCCAAATAGGTCTTATGAGTAGGTAATCATTGAGTCACATGACTCTCACATGACTCCCCTTTTCTGGTCACATCCACATCGCCACCTGTAAGCCTAAAGAGACGAAGGATTTTGTCGTCACAACAAGGGAACTCTTACGATTAACTCGGATATTCAAGTAGCAATTCAAGGAGGTAAGTTAGGTAGGGAAGAAGGCAGGAAGGTAAAGCAGTACTACAGATATTGGTTATATTAGAAAAAAAGACCATCTTACGCCCCCAACTTCTATAGTCGGACCGTGTTGGCGGGTCCCAAACCGGGTGATGTGTTCTATCGTATAACACACCAAATGAAAGATCCTTGATAAAGCATATGCCAACAGTCTATCGGCATCAACTGCAATCAACACCAACCGTTCCATCGAGAAGTGTTGCCATTTGCGATAATCTCAACCTTGAATAATTATGCGACAGGGGTAGCAGCCGACCACTCGACCGGCATAAGAAGGGAATCATGAAAGCCCGTCTTGGACGATCCGGCAATCGCCTTATAACGCTCTCTGGATTTACTAGGCGGACATAACCCAAATTGTTACTTGGTTTATACTTTAGGTACCTAGTACCAGGTAGATACGAAAGATTATATATATCTCACATAAGCTTAACGCTTACCAATACATTTTAACCACGTCATCCGACGAACATGGCGCCCAGCAACCAAGCTGCATTCCTAATAGCCGCTCCAGTGCCCCTTGAGGTTAAAGAGGCGCCTTACACTCCCCCCGGACCGAATGAGCTAGTCGTCAAGAACAGAGCCGTGGCTGTCAATCTCGTCGACCCGTACAAACAGCTCCTTGGCGATGTGCTCCTGCCCTACATTTCGTGGCCTTGTGTCCAAGGTGAAGACTTGTCCGGCGATGTTGTACAGGTCGGCAAGGCGGTGACCCGTTTCAAAGTAGGCGATCGTGTTCTGTCATACCCGGTCGGAACCCTCCCCTTCGGCAATCGCCCAGCCGAGGGCGGCTTCCAGCTCTACACCGTCGTGCGCGAGAACCTGACGGCTAAGATCCCGGAATCCACCACGTATGAGCGCGCAAGTGTCTTGCCGCTATGCTTCACGACCGCTGCATACGGCCTCTTCCACAAAGACTTTCTCGGGTTAGATCTGCCGACTTCCCCGGCTGCTAGCTCTAAAGGCGAGGCAGTGGTCATCACGTCGGGGTCGTCAAGTGTTGGCGCCAATGCTATTCAACTGGCCGTTGCAGCTGGGTACGACGTGTACTCCACCGCGTCGCCCAAGAATTTCGAGCTCGTTAAGCGACTAGGCGCTAGCAGAGTATTTGACTACCACGAGGATGACACTGCTGACAAGATTGTCGCCGCCCTGAAGGGTAAAAGGGTAGCGGGTGCGCTGACTATCAATTCCGGCGGTGTTGCCATTAGCAGCAAGGTGCTCAACAACACCGATAGCGTCAAGAATATTGCTGACGCCGGCCCTCCGCCTCCTGAAGGCTACCCGGAGGGCATCAAGTCGAAGTTCATTGACCTGCTTGACCTTGGTGACCCCGAATCCGTTATTAGGAAGATCTTTCGCGACTTTTTGCCTCAGGCTCTTGCAGCCGGTCAGCTTATCCCTGAACCGGAACCGTGGGTTGTGGGTCAGGGGCTCGAGAGTATTCAGGGGGCTTACGAAATCCGCTTGAAGGGCGTTTCGGCCCAAAAGGTAGTGGTCACCCTATAGGGCTATATTTGACTCTTTGGGGGATTGGAAGAAGCACGTAGCCCGGGTGGGATGAAATGCTAGGTCCTCTGCAAATTCTTCATACTCGCTCATGAACTCCACATCAAACATACCATCCAGCATCTTGGCAGCTAAACTCGCCCTGGCTACGGTCATATATACATTCTTAAATGAGCTATTTTGGTATGAGGAATGAACAGCTGATTATCTTCAGTGACCACCACAACTTGGATGCTTTGTACACCTCATCAATGTCATCTGTTAGATCTACACTCTCGCACTGCCCAAAGTTGAGTAAATAGAATTCAATGGCTCTGTATTCAAATTCGAAGGCTTCGTGTATGAGAGATCGCGCGAGTTTAGCTCCTTCATTTACCCGCAGTTTCAATGTAAAATGCGAGACGTGGTCTTCCTCAATTTCGACCCAAGTGAATGCCTCGGTGGCTCCAACAAAGAGAGAGACAGAGGAAGTAATTTTGCCTCTAAGTTTTCAATAGGGAGACCTCGTCTCGAGAGCTCATCGAGGGCTTCCCTTAGATCTGCCCTTTGAGTCACTTTTATCACACCGCCTCTGTCAAAGATCAAACAAATTACCTGGTAGAGTACCCTGATTTCAGTCATCGACTTTCTACCCCACTCCTCTTTCGTCGAGAACAAGTAGTCTAAAGGAGTTAACATCCTGACATCACAACCATCTTCTCTAGAGGGGCTCCTTTTAGGAAACATCCTCTTTAGTAAAGTTGGCCGCGCCGGTCTGAAGTTATCATCCTCGATATCCAAGTTAGGGTCCTGACCATGGCCAAGAAGGAGTTCAATGAGACTTATAACACTATCGCCAACGCTCTTGTTCCCACTCTTGCTAAGTAAGGGATCGGAAACCTGAGATCCATGTGCCTTCGTAATCATGGCGATAAACACGGCCGGATCGCGGTCTGGCTGAAACCCACCGTCTAAAATAACTTTGATCGTTTGGACAAATTCATCAGTCGTAAAGAAGCTGTCTAGATGAGCAGCATAGGTTAGTAGCTTGTCATGAGAGTCGCGTAGGAGATTGGGKGATTCGTTGAGTGATTCAATAATATACAGGCGAAGATCAGTAGTTGCAGCATAAGCGAGCGGGGTTGCGAGTGAGCATTTTTCTTGTAGGATAGTACTTGGAATACTATCAAGAAACACTTTCACTGCATTAACGAGAGTTAGCAATCGATTCTTATGGGGCTAGCTAACTCGTCTCGAGAACAACAACTCCTTGAATCGGTTTGGTGGGGAAGTTCTTGCTCCCAAGATAGATCAGAAAGGGGGTGATAACTTACTGCTCCGGCCGCTGGTCTGCTCAGAAGCACGCGCGTAGCTTCCGCCGGCGAAGTTCGGGAATATTTCCGCCAAAGACGCATACTTTGCTAAAAAGGTATTGCCGTTCTCGGCTATGATCCTAGCGCGATCTTCGAGCACTATCTGTTTAAACTTTGGGTTCGTCACGAATTCTTCGACAGTTTGATGAAGAACTTGGATGTATGCGCCATTTCGCCCACCAACAACTTCGATTAGCCCACCGCAGTATCTTCTTGATTCGCGCCTCACAATATCTGCGAAATCATTGATAGGGTGTTCG
The DNA here is from genome assembly GCA_000931505.1 of Hypoxylon sp. E7406B. Lineage (NCBI taxonomy): Eukaryota > Fungi > Ascomycota > Sordariomycetes > Xylariales > Hypoxylaceae > Hypoxylon > Hypoxylon sp. E7406B. The sequence goes on along the minus strand of JYCQ01000223.1, from coordinate 202,731 downwards.
TATAGCCTTTGGAGGGAATAGAGCGCCTCGGGATACGTCCTCGACTCCGAACATGTAACGACGGATATCAAGTCCTTTGGATCCAAAGAGCCTTGAGATCGCACTGTAGTTTCCAGCATAGCGTAGGTCTTCCATCTATGGACATGTGGAATTCGATTGATAATTTCGGCGTAATACGAGTCTAGCTCTAGAGGGAAAGATTCTAGGTGACTCCTCAACTCGACTTTGCCTAGCGTCGATGTCCTTGTAACTTGGGCAAGATCTTTCACTACGAGCTTGACCCACAGGAATACACCCCGTGAACGTGTTACGATGTCTGGGATCAAGTCTTCGAGCGCAACAGATGGCAATCTTTCCTCCTTGATAGAACCCAGACAGTAGTCCCTGATGTCAGCTTGAGTGAAGTCTTGGATCCGAAAGCCGTGACAACGCTGGAAAGTGTGAATGAAGATATCCCAAGGACGGCTAGAAAAGCACACCTTGATTCGCTTATTCGGGGTCGGGCGAATGGAGGCTAAGTCAATGAGGAATTTACATATAAATTCCAGCCGCCCGTCGTATTCATCGAGTGCATCGAGGAATAGACACAGATGCAATGGCACTTCTTCTTGTACCAGTATACTATGGAGACCCTTTTGGAGCGTCTGCAAGGACCAATCGTCTGAAGTCAAAGACACCTTGTCAAATAAAGGCCAGAGGAACTTAGAGAGAGGTGGGTCTTCCGATATGATTTGGGACAGAACGCTTTTGAGAAGTCCCTCAAAAGACTTCTGTATTGAACTTCCACGATAATGGAAAAAGAAAGCCGCACGGATGTAGGTGCCATGCCCTCTCCAGTCCGAAAGTAGGTCTGAAGTACGTCGGTCCTTAAATATAAATTTCATCAGAGTAGATTTGCCAGAACCAGGCTTCCCGTTGATCCAGAAGAGTGGAATTCCAGTTTGTAGCCATTGAGTAAATCCTGGCTCTGGCCTATGGTAAATCCAATCAAACGTATGCCCAAATTTGTCTTCGACTTCTGTGAGACGGCGATCCCCTTCAGGTACATAGAGTGATCCTAGTATTGCTAGTTATAAGTGAGCCAACTAAGAAAATACAGGTACGTCAGCTTCTTGGACTCACATTCAAAATCGTATTCTTTTCCTGAGGCCGCCTCGGAATCCGTTGTGGCCTGCATGATGCCTGCATTCGAACTGGACTCTCTTCGTGGAATAATATGTGCTAGTTTTTGAGCTACTACTGCATAATTCGGGTCGTTTTCAGAAAATTTGACTATGTTAGAATGGTCTTCGTTAATTGGAAATATTGAATCCGATTGTATAGTCTCCCTGTACAGTCCGCGAGTTGCTGAGTCTGGGGTAACCAGGATCTCCTCAGGACCTGTCCTCGACCATTTTCCGCTCGAGTCTTGCTAATGAGAGTTAACCACCATGCTAATTGAATTTAGCCAGGGAGTTTCCTTACGATAACTGTTGGCGACTTCCTTGTTTCATAACACCAGTAAAGTAAAGCATTCTGGAGATAGGAAATCCCACTGAACTGTTCATCAAGTTGCCGGAGATATGCTGAGTCTAAAGAGAGGTCCGAGATGAGTTGCATGTTGGGTTGACCTTCCACAACGGCCTGGAGGTGTGACTGCTCCATGCCTAGATTGGGCACACCAAAAAGTACAGCTCCTTTTATTGCATGAAGGATTGGGTCGTCGCGCTCAATTCTATTTGCAAGTGAGACGAAAGCTTGCTTCAAAACGATTCCTCCAAGGCTGTGGGCAAGAAAGGCAAGGGGTTTGCATGTTGGTGATGCCCAACCATTAGCCTTTAGCTGGCTAATAAGTCCCAAGGCGAGGTCAAAGATATTTTGAAATGATTGACTCTTAACAAGAGTAGTGTCATAGCCGTATAGTATGGGTCGTATATGCGGCAATGACTTCGGTAAAGTGTCACGGATCCACATGAAAGATTTTGATCGATCTTTCGGTTGCCAGGATCCAAATGGATGGCTCGCGAGTCCTGATATTGCGATGCAACTAACATTATTAGCTGATATCGGATGCTTCGCCTGAAAATACTCTTACTCAGCTGCGTGTGAGGCGGAGGGTGGGTCGTATAGGGGTGTTAATCCTCGAAAGTGCATATCTAAGATTATGCTATCGTGTAGACTTTCTACTCTAATCCTCCATTCATCACCTTGTCTCGTGATATTTGGTCGTTTACTATCTTCGAGAATATTTTCCATCTTGACGACATCATCGAACATAAGAGTCGCTATTTTACTCGGTATCCACAGATCAAGAGAGCGGGCAAGAGAGAAGATATGGATTGCGGAAGGATCGATATTCAGAGCTTTGCTCAGCAGTCTTATGGCACTTGAGCTGTTGGCTTTTTCAGGCAATTGTCGTAATCTGAAGACCATGTGGTCCATTTCTTCAGGGATGCCACTTTGGGTTTAAAGCTGGCTTTAGCACGATATATAGCAAAAGAAGAGCTTACCAGAGTTGGATGTGAGGCTGAATTCCGAACCCTGCAAGTTTCCAAGTTGATAACGATAATATCACATGATGTTACATTCATGCACAGAAGTGGCGTTTTTGGCTGGAATCGCCGAAACACCAATCATATCGAGGCTCTTCAATTTTGAATACTTATACTTTTCTAAGTTACAATACGTAACATGCTATAGGAAACGATCTCTAGATCGCGTCTTTGATATCGGGTCGCTACCCAGTGATTTCCTGAGATTGAATGTATGGGACTGCCTTTAGGCAGCCTAGATTTGGTGGGCATGTTAGGGCAGGGAGACGTCTTGTGCTCAGCCGTTAGCCAACCCTCAGACCGATAACAAGCTAGGGATTATATAACGCCCATATATCGAGTTGCCAGATGGTCTACTAGGCTAGCTATTTTAACGAGTTGGAAAGACAAACAGCAACTGAAGCCTGATAAGTAGTACTTAAGGAGTTGCATTACATTAGTGAGGTGGTTGGTTCTTCATGGCTAGACAAGGTATGGAACGTCAGCCGATCAAGTTCATTCCTATGCAAAAGATAGTAACACAAAGAACGAGACTCCTACAAGCCAAAGTAGATGAGGTACACAGATTTATACCAATACTGTCTGACTGAATTTGCTGGAGTAGTATGATAGAATCTAACTGAAGATAAAAACAGATACGCCTTCCAGGGCTAGAAATTGTCCACAAGCGTGTGAACGTATAGGTAGTGTCTTACATTAGGTAATCAGTTCCTTCACGAATCGTTCGTATCTCTTGAACGCAAAGTAGGATTTGTTCTGAGCCCAGTTAGGCCCTTGGGTAACACATTGATTCCATTGGACTGCGTTAGAAAGCGTTGATAAAGCCTGATGGCAATAGTGCTAGGTTATACGATTTGTTTGACGATTCGTATGGCAGCATTTAGAATGTGGGGTAGTATCCGCGGAAGGAGTCATAGCATGATGAGCCAAGGGGATCGCTCCAGGTGCGGGATGCATGCATCGTCATCAGAGCGCCAACCGCGTCCGTCCATGATTGGTCTCGCGGGACGCGCAAATATGCTGTTTGGAGCGCGCGACAGCCTGGCATACAGATATGTACGTACATTCACGGGCGCATTTCGAGACACTTAGGTAATGTGCTAGTACACTTACCGTACATATCTACATGTAGGTAGACTTGTATGGCACATGTGTATATAGCGCTTACCTTTTGAACGTACATGGGTAATTATTCCCTTTGCCGCCCCCCGAGTAAAATCCGATATTAAGACATTTTGCTTTCGCGCATTTCGCAAGATGTAGAACATATGTCCAGCACCCCGGTGTGGCTGAGACACATCATTTCCCCAAGGGGCATCGCAGTCTCACATATATAGTAATTCTGTTGCCTTGCAAGAGGGGCTCCTGTCAATCTTCCGTCATTGTGGTCGTCAGCTGAGGTGTGGCTGAGAATAGCTGTGGCGATGAGGTCTTTGTTACTTACATGTACCTGTATTTGTGTTAAGTTCGGACTTGATGGGGCTTCTATTTTTGTTATGCGCAAACAGTTCTCTGGGGACTCTGTGCTTCGCCATTTATTACGCAATGTTGCCTTGCGCGTTCTTACGGCTTTGGTGGTTGGGTTGCCCAATGCTTGTTTTCTTTGTCCCAACGTTGAACATTGAGCGCATATTATTCGAGTTGGGATTATTTAACAGTTACGTCTCGAATGAAAGATGAAGGAATGACGATGTGCAACGTGCAAACTTACCAACTTACCTAAGCATCGATCTGTACCTCGAAGCCCAAACGACGTCACTATCTGCAAAAGGAAACATACCTCATATTCCAGCAGGTGGGGGGAACATCCGACGCTGCTGGGGTGACCAGGGGTGGAGATCAAATCGGCTAGTGTTTGTTTGGCACCCCTGCGTTGTTTGTACCAGTTTCCCTCCGGGTCTAGGAGGGCGCAAGCTACCCTGTTAGTGGTTCGTAATTCGCTGCTGCGCCCGCTTTGTTGACCTGAAACAGGATATCACCTGCCCTCGAGTAACTTCAGTCCTTGACAATAGTCGGCCCCCCCAGCCGTCGCAATCTTCCTTTTGCCAGTCCCTTGAATTTTCCTTCGTGGTGAAACCCTTTCGTACAAGGACCTTTTTCTTCCGCGACATCAACCACTGTCTTTTGCAGATCCCAAATCGCAAGCCCCTACATTTCCTGGACCCCCTTTCTTTTCGGTCCAAGCAGACTTCTCAAACGACTAGAGCCCTTTCGTCCCCGTCGACTGCGTGCATTTTCTCGACTGAAATTCGCGACATCCCACTGGACCGCGTCCCATTCGTTGCCAGGGAACCTGCTCAAAGTATATCACCACAACAGGTGCTTCATACTCGGCGCATCCACTCTCAGATATCCAAATTCAGGGTCAAGGGTCATTGAACCTGCGGAGAACAGCATCCCATCTAGTCCCATTCCAGATACATGTCGTCGCATTCCAGCCACTGAGTCCGAAGTCTCTCGTTGCGACCACCACTGCGCATTGGCAACTTTCACTTACTTCTACCGCCCCCCTAAATAACTTAACCGCCTCAAGCGCCCACCCTCCGTGTGGGAATAATCAATAAACCATGTCGTATAATCGGTTAGGTATGGGTTATGACATTATCTCTTCTACCTCTCTAGAAGCTCTTCTTGCCCTATCCATCTTTCTCTGCTACTTGGTTTGGCCTGTTGTCTTTGAGCGGCTACAATCGCCGTACTATACCTTATMCCCCATAGACGCTCACTTTTAAACCTCACAATACTTGATTGCGTGGGAATAAGAGCTCTTGCTGCTTTGTTTTGTTTAATAAAGACAGCGTGGACTTAGTGGCGCAGGCAACACCTACGTAGCTCAGAGGTCTCATTGTTATTATTCGTTATACTTAAATCGTTTATCTCGCTCTAACACTTTTTCATACCAGACGACGACTATTACGATCCCACTATGGATGGCCATCGAATGGCCCGCACGCCCTCACCGGGTCATCCCATACAACACGGTTATCAGCTTGACGATGTCCCATACGGTCATCMCCCGGCATCCGCCACTAATCTTAACATACCTGCTGGCCCAGGAAGATACACTCCGAGCGATCAACTTCAGTTGAACGCGGCGCACTCCATAGACGACCTCTCTCAAAGTCCTTATCATAGTCAAGGTGGTTATCCTTCCGAATATTCAGTCAACCCCGAACACCACCACGATGCTTATTATAACCAACCCTATGAGCCGCACCCTTCCTCAACGCCATTCTCCGACCAGCATGCCTACGACTACGACGACCACGACCAGCGACCAATGCTGACTCAGAATGACGCTTACGCGCAGGGCCAACCGCAAGAACCGTACCAAGATGATCCACACCGTCAACAACAGCCAGCTGCACCGATCAAGAGATGGAAGACGGTAAAACAGGTGCTCTTGTTTCAGGGAAACTTGGTTCTGGACTGTCCAGTACCTCCGCGACTGCTCAAACAGATTTCCCATGGTCCTCGCGACGAATTTACCCATATGCGATATACCGCCGCTACTTGCGACCCGGATAACTTCTATAGTGAACGGTTTACCTTGCGACAGAGGCTCTTCCAGACACCACGGCAAACTGAGCTTTTCATCGTCATTACCATGTATAATGAAGATGACATTCTCTTCGCACGGACAATGATTGGTGTTTTAAAGAACGTTGAATACATGTGTAGCCGGAAAGAAAGTAAGATGTGGGGTCCGGATGCCTGGAAGAAAATCGTCGTTTGTGTGGTCAGCGATGGACGGGCCAAGATCAACCCGCGGACGAGGGCGCTTCTTTCTGGTATGGGCGTCTACCAAGAGGGTATTGCAAAGCAACAGGTTAACGGGAAGGATGTCACTGCACACATCTACGAATACACGACACAAGTGGGTATGCAGATCAAGAACGATGTGGTACAGCTTATTCCGGGGAAGCAGAAAGTGCAAATGCTGTTCTGTTTGAAAGAAAAGAACCAGAAGAAGATCAACTCCCATCGATGGTTCTTCCAAGCATTTGGCCGTGTTCTCGATCCGAACATCTGCGTATTGATCGACGCAGGTACTAAACCGGGTTCTAATTCCATTTACCATCTCTGGAAGGCGTTTGATCTTGAGCCCATGTGCGCTGGAGCTTGCGGTGAGATTAAGGCTATGTTGGGTAGAGGCGGCAAGGAATTGATCAACCCACTTGTTGCGACCCAGAACTTCGAGTATAAGATGAGCAACATTCTCGATAAACCGCTCGAGTCGGCTTTCGGGTTCATCTCAGTCTTGCCCGGTGCCTTCTCAGCGTACCGATACGTTGCTCTGCAAAACGATAAGAACGGCTTGGGTCCGTTAGAGAAATATTTCAAGGGTGAAACACTGCACGGTGCCGGTGCCGGTGTTTTCACGGCTAATATGTACCTTGCTGAAGACCGTATTCTCTGCTTCGAGCTCGTCACCAAGCGAAACTGCCACTGGATCTTGCAGTATGTCAAATCAGCAACAGGAGAGACTGATGTACCTGATTCCGTCACCGAACTTATCTTGCAGCGTCGTCGTTGGCTCAATGGTTCTTTCTTCGCTGCCATCTATGCCATCGCGCACTTTTACCAATTTTTCCGCTCGGATCATTCCATTCTCCGCAAACTGATGTTCTTCCTGGAGTTCGTCTTTCAGACTTTCAACATGATCTTCGCCTGGTTTGCTATCGGCAACTTCTTCCTTGTTTTCAAGATCTTGACAACAAGTCTCGGAGATGCCAATCTACTTGGTCAAGCTGGTGAAATTCTCGGGGTGATTTTCGAATGGTTCTATGGTATTTCCTTGATGGCTTGCTTCGTTCTTTCTATGGGCAATCGCCCTGCAGGTTCCGGCAAGCTGTACACCGCCATGGTCATTTTCTGGTGTGTGATCATGATGTAAGTTTAGTCCCGCTTCCAGTTCCGTTCAGGTAAAGTACTAATCATGAGCGTAGATATCTCACGTTTGCCGCAGTTTACATTACGGTTGTGGCTGTCGAGGAGCAAGTAAAAAACGGATTCAACGTCAGTGACTTATTCAAGAACAAAATCTTCTACTCGCTCATTGTCTCCATGATGTCGACGTGGGGTCTCTGGCTCATTGCATCTATTTTGATGTTCGACCCCTGGCACATGGTTACTTCCTTCATTCAGTACTTGCTTCTGACACCAACGTATGTCAACGTACTAAACGTCTACGCGTTCTGCAACACTCACGACATATCATGGGGTACCAAGGGCGATGATAAGGCCGAGGAGCTACCTAAAGTCGACACTACAGATGGCAAGGGTAAGACCGATTTGCCTGATGAGGGCGACTTGGACGCTCAGTACGAAAGGGAATTGGCGGTTTTCGGTAAAAAGCATGTAGTCGTCCAAAAGCCGCCATCCGATGCCCAAAAAGCGGAGGCTCAAATGGATTATTACCGCTGGATCCGTTCATTGGTTGTTCTTATCTGGATGATTACAAACTTCGGGCTCGTTGCTCTGGTTCTTAGTACTGCCGGCCTCGAGAGACTCGATCCCAAACAGGCAGAGGAGAGCCAGGATCAACGTTCAACGCTTTACATGACTGTTGTCCTCTGGAGTGTTGCGGGACTCAGTGCATTTAAATTCATCGGCGCGCTCTGGTTCCTCATTGTTCGCATGTTCAGGGGCGTTTAGAGAGCTTTCACCCTAGGCATTTTCCAATCTGCCACACCTCCCATTCTACATTCACCAGGCGTCTAGAGGACTGCTCTCCTCGTATTACAAAGTGTCTGTTAGGTGGGATGTCTACTTTGGTTTCTGGAGAGGCTTCTGCGGCTTCTGCCATGGTTGATGAGCATTTAGAGAGAGCTTCTACGGCGATATCGTGTCTACCTCGACGTACTCTTCGCAGCTGTCCTTGACGACTTCGACACGATAGGACTTGGTGTTAGCCTCTTCATCCGCCTCCTCGTTTTCTTGGCGGTTGTCGAGGACTTTTTATACGAACATTACGTTGTTCTACCGTTTAACCCTACGTTACTGTGGATAGTACTGTTTCTCCCTCCTGCGCTTGCTTTGGATGGGATTCTTTGGGTCGTCGACGTTCTGGCGTTCCTCCGTCAAGTTCTCTTCGTCAATCCCAGGCCATTAGCAGCTTTCCTCCGACGCCAATTACCGACACTCGAGTGGTTCTGCTCCGAATGGCCATTTCTGAGAGATGAATTTTATTAAGACGCTTCTCCACCTTATGTTCCTCCCATTTTCCCTACTGTCAGACGAGATTTCACGTTTATTCTGTATACCCTTTTTGGCGAGTTTACGACGGCATTCGAAGACTCGAAAACGAAACGGCACTGTACGTGTTTGCATAGACTGATTGTGCGATTGTGTTATACGATGCGAAGAGAAGAAATGTACATGGGACTCGAGGCGAATGTATAATGATAAGTTGGTTTCGTTGGATAACGAATTCAGTTGTTTTACGCCTACGTCCTTGTAGAGATGAAAGGCCCGCGGAGAGGGGGAATGAGGGTGTCGATGATAATGACCCTGTATGAAAAACTCCAACTTGTCTTCTCTGGTCAACCTAAGATCATGTATCCTTGATGGACACTGCATCTGGTGGCTTGGAATATGAGGGCTGCGCAGCTTGTGTAAATAGGATAGTTGCTTGCACAGTAAGCATTGGAGTGTTGTATTAGGAAGCGAGGAAGTCGCATGGTTGGCGTAGCGGAGTCTTCCTCCTGTTTTTCGAGTTATGATACAATACCTAGCATCAATTGATATGCATTTGTGCGCGTTCAAACATTCTAAAGCTTCATACAGTGAATATGGCATTCGGCACGTGGGAAATGCGGATTTTGATGGTTCTACTAGAAAAATTATTTGGTCTCCATGTATTCTTGATTCACAATTGTGGTGGGGAGATCACGATGACATCATTTATATCGATAGTATGTAGATACCAACGAAGTCGCTAATGATGAGGTTAAGGATTGAAGCAAAATATATATAAAAATATGCAACTCTTGTGATTATACTACTTGAGTATTTGTTCATGGGTATCATATTTATTGACTACCACATGGCAGGCGGGTATGTAGTGAGAGGAAGGCGTGTAATCAGGTAGATGAAAAGGCAAATCAGCATTGGTAGGAGAATGTGATTTTCAGGTTGGAGGCGGTACGTATGCTCTGCATCCACACGAGATTTCAAGTATATGTAAATGGAACATAATTCATAAAAATCATTGTTAGTCAACAATGTGCTGCGTAGCAGATTTCTACGGCCTTACGTAGCCGGTCATGTACAGGCGTGTATTTAGGTTGAATAGTTCTGCGGAACACAAATCACATAATCCCTTCAAGATTGCTCGCGGGACGGTTTATTCGAATCTCTTCCTTTCTTCGAACTACACCAAATCTACTCGTAGCCCCCCCTTGAGCCTCTATATTTTACGGAACTTCCTTCCCAAGTCTCTCCAATTCCTCCTTGATGAACTCGCGCGCGTTCAGGAGCTCCGTGCTGCCGTACACAACTCTCTTCTTGGTGCGACCTCCCGCCTCGCTCGTCCGCTGCACCCACTCTTGCAGGTTGCCGTACTCGTCCATGCTGCCGCCTCCCACCGTGAATACGACTGCTTCAGTGAACCCTTGTCTCCTTTGCCCGAAGCTCGCGCCTGTGCCTGGTCCTCCAACTCCGGTCCCGCCTGGTAGCGATCCTGGCGCATTAGCCCCGGCGCGTAACGCGCTAGGAGGCGGCATACTGCCCCGCGCATTTGCGCTTCTTGGGTCGAAGTATAGATAGTTCTCCGTCTTGGCGATAGCGGATGTTGAGGCTGCTTGGGGATCCATGATTGACTCGACGATCTTGGTGACGGTGAAGTCGCGGTTCGCCGGGAGGAAATTCTTGATACCTCCTATTAGAGAGTCGAAGTTGGATGCGAGATTCGTGGGTACCCCGACGCCTGTCTCCTTTAGGCGGTCCGTTAGTCGGCTCGAAAGAGATGAGAATCGGCCGAATAGGTCATTCGAGCTGGATTGCGCGCCGGCAGGTTGAGATGGCCCGATTGTAGTTAATTGCGTCATCTTTGTTGTGGCACGAACTCTAAAAAAAAATAGGGTATTAGTATACTCGCACAAGCTGGGAAATGCATATTAATCACACTCACTGTCGAACGTAGGCAAGACAAGTAGTGTCTACGCCTGCCGCCGTGAGAGCTTCCTCAAACTGAGTCCAGTCTGCGCGACTGACTTCCTGCTCTGTACTCAAGAACCATATTATGAACAGGCGGAGCTTATCTAATGGTTCCTTGCCCTTGGCCTTGTCTTTGATGACTTCGAGGATCTGAGCTTTGGTTTGCTTCATGACGTTTTCCTCCATTTGGAAATAATCGTCTAGTTGACGGTCCTTTATGCCCCTTAAAAGCGAACCAAGGATGTTCATATGCATATCCAACACGGCTTTTCGCTCTCTCAACTCCGGCAGTAATGTTATCGCTGCTTTCAGATGTTGCGCGCTCGCGCTCGTATCGTTCTGCAAGTCTTCTATCGAGGACGCGCCGGTTTTCTTGGTGATTTCTTGAGCGTCCTCCTTGTATCGCATTAACTCGGCGTCGATGTCTTCTGCAACCTGGGGAAAGGGAACACCTGAGTTCTTCTCCCAGAAGAAATCTGTGGAAGTCAGGTCATAGGCCTTCTTCGTCACCCCCTTTGCAGGATTCTCCTCGTCTATGGGTGTCTCGATGGTAATTCTATTGAGCTTCATATTAAGAACATCGTGCACGAGAGATTGGTAAGTCCAGGAATGCGAGAGCATGGGATTTAGGTCGACGTTTCGATCAAGTATAATGAGGACTGGGCGAGAAGCGGGCGTGCCCGCGGACGAGGCGGGKCGCGCATTCGAGGAGAAAAGGTTATCTTTTGAGTTGAGGATATGGTCGCGAAGTTTTCGATCAAGCTTGCCGGCGATCATTTCAGCAGCGGCTCCCTTAGGACATCGTATAATGGGGATGACACCTGGAATATCTAATCAGTCTTGTAGCTAGCGAAGAGATGTTGGGGAGCTAGCGTACCCATAGTTACAGCAACACTGAACAAACCACTGACTATCCTGTCTACGACGTGGTCTAGTTCCTCGTCCTTTGTTTTCGCGCTATTCAATGCCCAGTAAGTGTGTTCCTTTTGCATTCCTAAGCTGAATAGATCTGGCTCGGCGACTATGAAGTTGAGGTATTGGTCGAATAGCTGAGCAATGTGCTCCGCCGTACCCGCTGCTGCGGTTTGCGCGGCGAAGTCTTCGAGGAGGGGACGTGGTATGGAGGAGAGGAAGTTGATATATGCTGGCGAGTAAAGGCCTTTCTGTAGATCGTTCGTTATGCCTTCTAAGTTCTTCGGATTCGGCTCAACGAGATAGATGGCAGGGACGTCGGGGATAGGGTGTCGAGTTGCCGCAATATGCCTGAGCAACCATTAAGAGTCAGCAAACAGAACCACAAGATTCACTGGACTCGTTGGTATGGGGCTTCGTACATATGCATTGTAACACCCATGGATCGCAAGTCGTTGACTCTCATGACGCTACTAATTACATCGCGGCCGAGGTCATCGAACACAAGGACTTTCCATATAGGTTCTCCATTGGCAGTCAAGATAGGGCCGGCCGGAGCCAGCCCATTCGCATGCGCATCATCTTCGTCGTTATGTTCGAGATTCTCATTCAGGTTGAGGATTTTCTTGAGAGATGCTACTGTAAGTCAGCCATATAAGCCCAGAGAACTAGAGAGGAAGTCGGACCAATTTGGCGATCGCGCAACGAGTTCCCCTTGGCCCCAGCCATGAGGACAATGCTTTTGTAGTTTAGGTTGTCGTCTTATTCACAGTTGTATTACTCCAAAGATAGTACAATCGGCGCTTGCGCGGTGATGTCGAACATGAACTTGTTGTCGAAGTCATACATGTATGTAGACTTGGGATGTTACTGGTAGGCGAGCAGGGAGGAAGAATGTGATAAGGTCGGGATTGACGGAATTGCAAGTGATTATACCAGAAGAGATACACCACCAGGTCGCCGTTCATGAATGGGTATCGTACAGCGGGAACGGCGATGTCGCGGGTGTCATTCTTGGTCGATACTGTCACAAGAATAGAGTCCAGCCTAGCTTCAGTGTTTGTATGCAGCTACATAATGTAGCAAATGACACGACTTACAAAATGATGTACCTAGTAGCCTTGCAAGTGCGAATTGGATGTGGGTCTAACCTGAGCTTGGCAGCTGTCTTTTGATGACGCTTTGACCATTTCCAGCATTTCTAAATAAAAAGCGCTAATTCTCATTGGGCATCTGCAATTATTCAATCATGTAGTAAGAGCAATCTTACTATGAGGTATGCATGTACTTCCTGTGAATAGTTTCGTATATTTGCATACTACCTGATCGGATGGATCCTAGTGGCAACATTGAAGTATGCACAATGGGAGTGACTCTGGATGGCTTATCAACAAAGATAAGGGAGGAAGGCAAAACTCTGGCTTGATGAACTTTAAGAATTCTGTAATCGAGCTATGAAATGGGAAACTAATGTACATGTAATTAACAATAATGGAATGAGTTGAGTTGTTTGATATGGGCCGTGGACCGTCTTTGTTGAATACGTGACTATAACGGCATATTGATCAGATGGATAAAGCCAGGATTATCAAAATAATAAATTACATATGTACTATGTAGGCCTAATCCTAAACTGTTGAAACATGGAAGCCGACATACCGACGCTAGACGCCAAACGCTACCACGCTACCACATATGTAGGTACTTGGTAGCCCCCAGCCACGGGGAAGGTTTCTCTCAGCTCCACTTTGGGCAGTCTCTTCCTTCTTGCTCGCCCCCCAAAAAGCTTGCGACGCCAAACTTCCCTCTTTATCCCTTTCCCGCCCATAACATTCCCATAACATTACCCTTTCTTCCCCAATTGCTCCCTCGCCCTTCATCAAGTATTCATCGTCTCTTCTCCCGGTCGTATTCCATTGCGGATTTGATACCATCTAAACTAGTTCTCCCTTCTAATTCCGAGTAAATAAATCCCATAGAAAGGATCTTTTGTGGTTGGTTGCCCAACTATACTTTCAGTCATTTTGTGCCGGTCGCTCGGTCGCTCGCGCTCGCTCCCTTCCTCGATCATTCAAGCTAGCAATCAACCAGATCTACTCTTCACACATCCACTCGCTCTCTCACACTCTCACTTACTCATTCAGAATTCTTGAGATAGACTTCTTTCTTTTCTCTCGTCTAACTTCCCCAGGAGATTCTATACCGTAAATTATATCTCTCAATAATGGGAGCATGACGAGCGACTGTTTTCTTCATAAGAAGAAGCAGGAGCATCAACAGCAGCAGCAGCAGCAGCGGCACAGGTGACAGGTGGTCGTTGGGAGTGGGAAAATAACTAAGATCATTAAGGGTATGAAAATAACATCAACTCCCTTCCCCCTTTTTCTTCCCTTTGTTGTTTGCAAAGCCTTTCAAAGCACCATTATCTACACAAATTTTAAGAGCGTGTGTCGTGTATGTTGCGTGTGCGCCCTGGTTGATCACTCTTGTTATGGGTTTTCTCCACCCAAACCCCCGAACTCCGATTCTTGCAGCTGCGTATTTGCATTTCGGCAGGGGAAGTTTTGGGTTGGCAGCCAACAGCAGGATTAAAAAAGATACAGTGGCCACATCCTCACCATGGGTTACAGCAGAGCATTCGAGGGTGCAACTTGAACAATGAGAGTTCTAGTGACCAGTCAACATCTAACAAGTAACTCCTAAATTCCCCCATTTGCAGAGGGACGGAGAGTGAAAGAGGCCTAAAAGAGCAAGAGACTTAGTCTCCCTGAAATACTCAACTTTGAATATGAAAGCCCAGCAACATGTCAATGCCGCTGGGCTCTTCATGAGCAATTTAATGGTTCATCGATTATTCACAGCCAAGAGTTCTTGAGCACCCCCCCGACAGAAGAGGAGGCTGTCTTATACCAGCACGTTCACCAAAGGTTTGGACAAAGACAATTAGCGATACCATATACAGCAGGCATCATCGGATCGACTCTAGTCTATACATCGAGCAGCATGATCACAGCTCATACACTAAATCACAAGTATACCGGTTCTCTTAAAAATCCGGCAAGCCTGACTACCTATACAATGGCCGTATTTCATCCTACTGGAAGATTGTCGAGGCAGAACCCTCCCTAATGGCCGGTCAATACCTTCTAGTCCAGACGTCAAAGCCCATCCCGACGGTTATGCTGGTATCAGTCCCTCGACGGTCGCCGACTATCCCCTCGGAGACTTCACTACCTTGCTCTAAATAATTTGCCCCTCGAGTGCTCTAGCTTCCTCGACATTTCCTTCTGCTCAACTGCACTTTACATGTCATGCATCTAACTTTTTATTTTCTCCTTGGAGCCAAAACTGATTTATTTATCTGCAGGTGGCTTAGATCTGCGGTCTACCTAATCCTGATCCGGCATAAACGCAACCTGCAAGCCCCAGCAGCCTGTTACAGGATCAATCTAAATCCACACCCTTTCTCCAGTGGCCTTCACTAGACACACGCCCCTTGCAACCCTTTCTCGCCTTCAGTTAAACACCGAGATCAGACGAGACAGCATCTACGACAGTCAGCCTGTGCTGCTGAAGGGCCCCCAACCCGATGCATGGCGTTTTTCGTGATGCTGTGGTAGGGCACAAAGATCACTCGTTGTTAATACTGGTAAGTGACATTAATTCCTGATGTCCCTCCACGATGTCGACACTTGGGTCGAATTACTAGGGCCGCCCCACCCCCACATTAGGGCTAGCTCAAGTTGCTAATACGCATACTACAGATCACGTGCACCCTCTACAGTTGACTGTCACGTTTCCCCCTTTACAACTTTCTATCACGTATTACCATTTACTCTCACTTATCTTCACGTGTCAGCCTATTTAATTGTCTACCACGTGCCCATTTCCCAACCACATTGCATCAATTTCACGTGCCCCCGTTCATCACGTGATACCCCAAGACCCTTCCGCCATGGCACAAAGTAGCCATGGATGGCAAGGCCATCCGTATTCTAATGGGATCGGTGGCTTGCCTGCTTCTGGAGATGAGGCTCAGCTGAATCAGTTCAACAACTTCCAGCAATTCGCCTCGAATCCCCCGTACAATGGATCTGAGGCCGGGCACCAGTTCCTAGACCACACGACATTCGGCAACTATCCCTCACTCCAGTCGAGGGGAGATTTTGGAGGGGATTCATATATGGAAACGAGTCAATCACAGCAGACTCCATATTACGCCGATATCCACCATTTTCACGGCAATGATGGAGGCAACATTCATAATCATAATACCCCTAACATTCAGCAATATAGGGATACGCAATTCAACTCTCACCCGCACTCCGGCTATGAGACGCCGTTCCACAACAACAATCTCGCCCAGAACACATTCAATGCGCAGTCTTGGCAGGGACCACCTGTCCAACAAGTGCAATCCCAATTTGACCAGAGGGCTGTCGTATACGATCATAATCCTCCACTCGTGTACCAACAGCAATCTCAAGTCGCTCCTTATACAAGCATTAAGGCTGCTCCCCCGACCCAGAACAGTGCTTTTTTTAATACTGGGGCATTTGGTCCCCAAAGCAACCATGGGCACTTCAGCCCCCAGCCTCCCCAGCAAGTTGCTCAATATCAAAGCGAGACACATGCTGGTAGGATTTCTTCACCGTTTCAGCAGGTGTTTAAGACTCAAGGACCTCTCCCTCAACAGCATCAGCAGGCCCGTGGAGCATTGCCAACTGCCTTGCCGCCTCAGAGTGTGGGTACTCAGGAGGTACCAGGCGATAAGCCGCTGGCAGAGCATGGTCAAGGCTGGGAACATCCGGAAGGGGTTCCGTTTCTCCTGATAAGGAATCCACCCAAGACTAAGATTAGTACATTTGGGGCCTTAGCTTCAGCCACGGCGGGKGGAGAGAAAGCCTACGTTGCCAAACATGACACCCGTCTCACACGGCTTCTGCCCCAACGTGGCTATCGGCTTCCGTGTGAAATCCAGAAGGAATTCAACGAATTGAATGCGAAATTACAATCAACAACCTTAAACCCTTCTGAGAAGGGCATGATAGAGAGGGAAATTCAACGACTTCGTGATGAACCCATCATCGTAGCTGACAACGAAGGTAAGCCCTCCAGCAGTGATTATTACTTGTCCTAATTTAATGCCAATGCTAAGTTCATGTTGCAGATTCACTACCTGCCCCCCAGGGAACTAAAGCCAAGACAACCGGCACCAAGCGCAAAGCTTCAAGCATGGATTCGGCTAAGAAAGCTGGAAGCGGCAAAGCTGAAGAAGAGAGCCCACTGGACATTTTGGCACGCGAGGTAAGTCTATTTCCGTGCCATTTCAAATATATCTCTATTCCCTCCCCGAGTCTTTTCTTTCCGTTTTTGTTGATGCAATGATTCCGTTATAAGTCAGTCGACTAACACCACGCTTGAACATAGATCAAGTCGAGCCCACGCCCGAAAGATAACCTCAAGGCAGTGGAGTACGACATTATTAAGATTCTCTGGCGCGATCCTAAACTCCCTGAGCTTTCTCAAAAGGCTGTCGGAGACAACGTGCGTGCGTTCGGTGACTATGTTACGGCTCTATGGACGAAGAGCAAAGACTTGAAGAACGACGTAGAGAAGGCAGAGAGCGGAAGTAACCGTACTAGGTTGGAATCGCTCCGAGCCGCCTTAGAGAGTACGTATGACGAAATACGCACTGCCATTGAGTCTGCTATCAAGTTTGGTGATAAGTTCACTATTTCGCAACTTGGTATTCATACGAAGCTTCTCGGCAGCTTGTGTATCTTATTGCGAAACCGCTTTGCGGCGAATGATTGCAACGGCTCTTTGCCAAAGGCTATCCTGAAGCTCGTGTCCCTATTTGTCACAGTAGACACCGAGTTCTTGACCGATAGAGTCAAGTTGGACCGAGTGCAGCAGAAGTACAAAGACAATCTTGACGAAGAGGCGGTTGAATACATGAATATGATCTTCGAGAATGGTAAAAAGCGATCGGCTTTAAAAGCACAGGAGAATCGCGAGGATGCTAGGAAAGGTGATGATGGTAAAAGATCCACTTTAGGTGTTTCAAAGAAGGTATCTGCTTCTAGAGACACACCACCGACATCCAAGGCATCACCATTGAAGAAGGACGCGGCTTCGAAAAAGCCCAGTACGGAGATCAAGAAGATGCAACCAATCGACTATTCGGGCCTAGGATCTGCGAGGAAGATCAGCAACGTGACGACGAAGGTAACATCTTCTCAGGCCCCTTCTAAGAGACCTGGTGACGAGGATGTTGATACTCGTGCTGCCAAGAAAGCCGCTGTCGAAAGTGAAGCAGGTACTCCGTCAACTACAAAGGTACCATCTACCGCAGTTGCGACAACCTCCCAAGCCCCATCGGTGGCGAGTACGCAAGCTCGCTCTAGACCTACCGGTTCGATGCTGCCTGGTAGATCGCGCATTACCCCTAAAGCACAGCCGAAGAAAGCGACACCCCAGCAGTCCACAACTTCCTCGACTATTGGAGATATCCTTGCCCAGATCTCGAAGCCCAAGGAGCAACCTAAACAGCAGGATGAACCTGAAAAGGCGCCTGAGACTCCTGAGGAGGCTGCGAAAAGGCTACGTAAAGAATCACGACGGCATCTTCGCGTTTCATGGAAGCCAGATGGCGAGCTTACTGACGTTAGAATCTTCGAACACGATACCGCCGAGGACAAAGGTCGGGACCACAGTATGCTCCGGGATGCACGAGATAACCGCTCCGAAGGACAGATGTTTAAGCAACGTATCCAAGATGATGATGACGATGCCGAAGAGAAGTTGAAAGAGATTTCTATTCGGCCTTGGGCCGAGCTCACGTTGGCTGAAGTCTCTGGAGAGAAAGGTATTACGTTGGAGCAGCAAGAGAAGAATTATGTTACTCGGTGTGGCAAGCGTCCAGTAGAATCGGAACAAAAGAAGGTAATGGAAGAATACGAAAGCCGCGAATTAATGGCTATTTACACCAGTGTATCGGAGATCCCGGAAACGCCCCAGTCACCCACTGGCAAGATCGCCGAGGTTGGTAAACAGCCAAAGCTTCAGATTCTGCCATCGGACCCCGCCAGCTGGCAGCACTCTCTTCCCCCAACCACGCCCAAACGTAAAGAAATCCATCAACGCTGGATTGACTACCTAAACTCTGGACCCGGCATTGCTCTAGAAAACGCACTTCGCCGCTTGAAGCCTTTCCCCAATACCTTCTTTAGTTCGCCACAAAACAATTCAGTCAACATGTCGCAACCCCGAACTGAGCAGGAGCGCGCGGAAGAGGTCTTGGCCTTGCTCAAATCCGACAAGGTTAAATATTACGTTGACCCAGATCCATTTGACCCAGCCAACCCCAAGACGCATCGCCGTCACGATTACCCTGACGCGAAGGTTCAACAAGACATCGACGCTCTTGAAGACGTGTTTGCCAAGTTTAAGGGCAAGCCATTCCCAGCGACGGAACCCCCCGAGCATATTCAATCGGACGCAACCCGCGTTGCAGAGTGGTATAGCAACCAGAACCGTGAGACCGCACCACAGACGAATCAGCAGCCACACTTTCAACCGCAACCGCAACCGCAACAGCAGGCCCAGCCGCAGGCTCAAATTCCTGATGCGTATGCGGCAATCCTCCAGCAAGTTCAGGCTCTACAGGCTGGACAACCCGCCGTGCAACCCGTACCACAGCCTATTGTTCAACCAGCTCAAGGCCCTGTGGCCCCGCCAGCTTCTCAGCCCGGCCTCTCATCTGTCCAGCACATCCTAGCCGCGTTGAACGGAGCACCCTCGCAGCCAGCTCCAATGGCACCCCCAGCTCCCGCTCCTGCCCCTGCCCCCGTTCATCAAGACAATAACGTGCAGAATATCTTGGCTATGTTGAGCCAACATAACAACGCGGCTCCGAACCCCGCACAGATCGCCAACAACGCCTACTATCAGGGCTGGTCCCAGAACCAGACCCAGGGCCAGACCAGTCAGAGCTATGGCGGCTACGGATACAGCCCCCAGATTTACGGTGGTCAGCCTCAGCCTTCCCAATCGCAGAACGTGCAGGCGCAGGGCATGCAGAACCAGCGCGACGGCAACGATCGCGCCAACCGCAAGGATTTCCACCGAGGAAATAAGGAGCACAAGGGCATTAACCGTTCCCTCATCGGCACTAAGGCTTGCTCATTCTGGGCAAAGGGCCAGTGTGCCAAGGGTGACAAGTGTACCTTCCGACACGATCCTAACGATCTGAAGTGATCAAGCAAGCATCGTGTCTTCATTCTCTATCTGGCAAGGCGGCACGGCCGGATATTTCCCCTATTTAATTGTACAACAGAAATCTCAGCATCTTCAGGAGTTTCACCTCACGAGAGGAATGGGGGTGGCATGAAAGGGATTGATTATTATTGATTGATTAATCGGCATTGCATTGCATCGGCGGATCCGGGGGKGGGGGATCGTGATGGGCTTGCGTACGCTGTCTGAAATTTTTCTTTTCCGGTTTTTGGCCCATTTTGCAGACGAAAAACGCAGGCGGAGATGTGAGCATTTTGACTTCTTCTAATTCGAGTTGTTCGACCGATTGCGCCGCCCAGCAAGAAGGCACGCATGAAAGGCGTTACGATGGATGAGATCATTACCTCGAGGACTCGCGGAGAGGAATGAGAATGTACAATTACCTCACTAGAGCTGTACTATAATTGACTCGCGGACGACCCTCGTCCTAATTATGTGTGGCACCACCTATTTTCGTGTTTCTCTTTTTTATTCCACTCCCCGTAGCTCATTAGTTACCATACCCGTAAACTTCCGTGACTTAGGTAGAAATTGTCTCCTCTCGGTGAAGCAGTTATGTGCAGTCTGCCTGTCATAGGTATTAAAACATTGGTTTTTTCGTGATGAAGGCGAAACCGGATAGCCCGACCTTGATTATTTTCCCCTGGAACGCCTTCCAAATGACTCCTCGTTAACTCATCGACTCGCGCACGTTCATCCACTTCGATCACACTACAACCCACTCGGCCAGTCATTCATTCAACTCCAGCCTATCCTCGATAACAGCCACAATGTCCTTCCAATCCATCATTGCGCCGTCGCCCACGTCGCCGCAGGCGAGGGTCTTGCTCTGCGGCCGCAGCACTTCGAACCAGCCGCCGTCGTTCTCGGGGTTGATATCCTGCTTCCGCTCCTCTGCGGTCTGGCCTTCTTCCTCGCTCGCTACTTGGGCTGCTTTCTTGCTGCTTCGGTTGACGCCCCATTCCTCCTCCAGCACGCGCAGAGACTTGGCGGTGACTGGGTGCCGCCACATGGCTGTGTTCATGGCGCTGCGATTACGAAAGTTAGATCGATTGTTCGATCATACGAAGATCTCCTATGCGCATTTGGGGTAATAGTTTCCGTGGCTAGGGCGGATTGAAAAAGGTGGGGAGTCTTTAAGCCATTCGCTACTCACGGTGCTACAATAATATGCTTCTTCTGCTTCCTCCTCCTATTTCCATTGACTGGGGCCTGCTCGCCATCAGTTGCGGCAAGGTCGCTGTCAAGCTCGCCCCATGCATCCCAGGCGCGCACCACACTCGTTAGGATCCCGTCCGCGAATCCGCCCACGATCTTAGCCATGGTGTTGGCGCTCAGGGGCGCAATGACAAGGAGGTCGGCCCCTTTTTCTTAAAGTCAATTCTCTGGGATCTTATACGTATATGCTAAGACAATTTCATGGTGGAGAGGAAATGAAAAAAAGACTGCTTACACCGCCGTAACTCAATGTGTAGAATTGAGTCGCCTCTCTTCCAGGGCTCCTTCCACTCATCTGCGTCCATGTACACACCATCGACGCAGGGCATTGACAGCAGCGAGGACACAGGTGGCTGTTCCCGGGACTGGCCGGCGAGGAAGCGCGTGGCGGAGGGKGTCAGGAGTACACGGATGCTCAGCTCTTTGCTGCTGTCTCTTTCCGCATGTCGTTTGGCTAGTGACTCGATGATCAGAGGTAGCTTGATGGTGGCAACAGATCCTGAAGCCGCAAGTAGCAAGTGTCTCTTGTTATCCCGCAGTGAGGCTGTCAGGCTTGCAAGTGAGTTCTTGCGCCGCCGCTCGTGGTGGGCGTCGTGTTTGGGGGAGATGGCTTGGAGCATCTTCTCTTCTTTGTTCTTCTCTGAGGTACCTAGGTATTTATTGATTCAAGTGGTATAAGTCGACGGTTGTGATTGGAATAATGGGTGGGTATGAAGTTAATGTATGGCTTGGCTGCAGAGGTAATAAGTCAGGCCCAGATTCACAATTGGATCAGTTCTAGATAAATAACATGTAGACGGTAGGACGATGGCAAGCTCCAGGGACGAGATCGGAGGTCGATGACGGAGGTCTTTGTTAGATAATCAAGATCACGGGTGAGGCAATTGACGTCGAGGCTTCCCTTTGTAGTTGGTTTAGGGTTATCTTACCAGGCTTGGTATCTCCTTGCGACCCGTCGTTATCCGTGCTTGATCTTGCGAACGGCCCACTTGGCAAAGCGTCATACTATCGTGTTACCGGTATCACGTTTTGGGGGAAGAACCTCACGGAACATGAGGTAAACTTACGTTTCTCTATGGAATATGGTGTCCATCCAGGGATCGCGGCCCGTCATATGATGTATTGGAGAAGTATTAAATCGCCTGACGGCTGACTGCGGGGTATCTAACATACAATGTACCTTAGTACATAAAGCGCCTATGCGACGTGTGAGGGGAAAATTAGGGGTAGGTGGGGTAGCGGGTCCCCAGGACTATGCGATCGAGATCTGATTGGTCCCAAGACAAGCACCACCGGCGTCTTCCGTGCGGACGCGGCTCACAACGGCGCCCCACTACCTTATTTCCCTTGGAAGCACCATTATCATTACCATCGCCATGCACAAGTCCCTGACCCGTCTAGTTGGTCAGCAACAAAGCATTCGTCATGTCGTCGTCGTCGTCGTCCTTCTCCTCCTTCTCACTCCAGAAATAATTATTGTGCACCCAACGTGTGTACTTGGGATCTTTGCTGTGCCACATTTCTCTCAACGAAATCCAGCGGCCCTGGCCATCGTCATTTCCGGAATCACCGCCGTCCAAGAGGTCCAAGTCCATACCCTCTCCCCTTTCCTTCTTGTCAACTATGTAGTTGATCAGGCGTTCATCCATGCGCGCATAGCGTTCATCCGGCTCCACGACGGGTTGCGTTCCAATCCACTCATCGATAGCTTTGGCCAGCTTTCCGTCCTGCTTGTACTTGTCTTCCTCAGGAAGGCCACGGACGTGGGAGAGCTCATTGTAAAGGGCACGCGCACGGAAGAGCTCCTTCATGAGACGGGGGAATCGGCCAATAGGGACGATGGCCGTCCACTCGTGTTCACCACAGGCGGTTTCGATAATGTTGTTGAACGTGGTGTTGCGGATCTGGCCGTCGAGGTTGGCGAAAGCACGGCTGGATCCGTAATGGTGCTTCATAATAGTATTGGCGTCGTTCATTATGGTCGCTAGGGCATCATCGACTTCGTGCTCTTCAAGATAAGGTGCAGCAGCTTCAATGGCCCATTTGACGAGGACCCAGTCTTGCTTGGCTCTGAAGATCTTGTAGCCTTCGGGATAGACGAACCCGCGACGAGGTAAGACCTCTTCCAACGTGGTGGCGTACCATTCTGACAAGGGGTCGTTCGGCGGGCCCGGTGTTCGTACAGGCATGTTGACGGTTTCGATAAATGATACCCTCGAGGCTGCTGCAAGAAGTTGAAAGAATTTGAGAGAGGATTACGCTAGGAAAGCTTTGGCAGTGGGGTGGGACGACAAGGCTGTTGATATCCGACCTGGTGTTGACTTGCTAATCTACCAAGGCTTGGTTATCAGCGGTAGGGACGTGGTCGATGGGTCTGTGCCCTTGCTACCTATGCAAGATTCGGTTGTGAAATTCCTAGGTCGATATGGGAGTTCAAAGGTTGCAGCTGTTCCATCGACATGTGGATCTGGGGTTTGAGCAAATCCAGCTTATCTGCGAAGCGGGTAAGGTAGGTAACTTCCCAAAAAGCTGTTGTTTACTGGGTGGGTGGTCCTAGGACACGTAGACTACCGCGTTCTCTACGGAGGCTCGAGAAGGGCTTTCCTGATCCCCCTGAAATTGTGGTCCTGGCTTCCAAACTACCAGGAGAAGAAAGTTGCATATATTAGACTAGTGCACTGGTTGCTCAATACCATAGGCTACTAATCACACAGAAGACTCACCGGGCGATAGCTACTTGGGCATTCAACTTAATGAGGTTGCTGGTAGGTCAATAATTATGTGCTCTGTTAACTACCTAAGATAGTTTACCTGAGGATGTCACATTTCTCACAACGTAGTCACGTACATGCCGTAATGCATAATATATTTACTGGGCAGTTATTCCGAAGCTTGTTCCGGATATCTTGGAATCGTGTGATGTTAGCCATGGTGGTGTTTTTAGGACAAAGGCTGTCAAGTCCATATTCATTTTGCTAGTATATCCAATTTTTGTTTCGGTATGACAACAAGCCTTTTTTTTCTCAGCAGCCTATCCTTTGAGCTTTAGATGGGTATTCACACGACTTCCAACGATCTTGAAAAGTCGACTCATTTCGAGGAGTTATTATTTCCGATATCGGACGAGCGACGAAAATTATTGTCCCTTGATAATTCCATTGTCTCTTTCTTTGTTATTAAATGCCGCCTATTGTGACCTAAGGTATATATTCGAACACCGTTTCGATGGTACTGGCCGCCAGGTATTTAATTGAAAGAAGATCAAATGCTAATATCTTGGCATACAATACGGTACCACGGTGTTAAATACCAATGTTGATATAATATCTGCAGAAACTTGACAGTGCGTATTTATCGCAGGCACAGACAAGGCTCGGAATATACTTTAAAATTGGTGGGGACCCTTGGTATTCATAGGTACATCATTGTACACTGTCTAAGAGTGAACAGATTGACAATCTTGTGATTTTACCAGTGGGAGATTTATTTGTAAACTCATTTATTCTGATATCTAGGTCAATTCCCCCTTTACCCTCTCTCGGCCTTTGTTAAGTTTAGATAAACTACGATCGATCATGTCCTGGATACATTACCTAGATGCTTCACACTTCCAACTATACCCCATCGGTGAATTAGATAGTCCGTGTCAGGAGCAATCATCGGCAGCCTTGGAAATTAGGTACATCTTTAGACCTGAGGGCTCGTAACATCAGGCAATCAAGCTTCATATCACATTATCTACCTAACTCATCAAGAATTGGGTGCCTTTTCGTTACAATTCTCAAATCTAGTAATATTGACCTCATCACTTCAATGCTTACGTCCTGTGCGCAGTACATATGTAAGCACTAGGTATTCACATTGGAAGTAACCGGGTGCAGGCGCGGTGGCCGGTGCACGGCTATCCGAAAAGGGAAATCTGTTACACACTCCTGGAGAATCAACGTCGCTACAGACCTCTAATTCAACCCGGACCATTCTGTGGGCCTAAAGAAAATATATGGTTGGAATATTAGGTACTCTTGAGGCACTTCGTATCTGCCTAAGTCTAAATAGCCTGTAGCCTTGTTAAGAGACCAGCCTGTCAGAAGTCCAGCGACCTGTCGATGGCTTGACTGGGAAGGATTCAGAGAGTCGGAAGTCTAGACTCGTTGGGAGGACAGGATCGAAGACGGTGTAGACATTGGTTGGCCTCTAGCACCCATACAGTGATCCGCAGCAAATGGTTTGAGGTCTCCTCGCGCAGGAACGTTGTCATTACCGCCTCCGCATAGCCTTCAGTATAACAACATTCCAAGTTGATGCAAAACTATTGTCCGTTTCACCAATTAAAGCGCACTGTCGAAGGCACGGGAGGCAGCTCAGCTAGTGCCAGGACTCCGTTCAATGCAAGGGTTGTGACTTCATGTAGGTCATGATAACCGTCCCCGAGTAATAACCGTCAGGAGTGGTAGATGTCGAGGTTGTCGGGATTCGGATACCTCGGATCCTGTAAGGGATATTTATAACAAAGAGGTTTCTTGCATGTATACCCAGCTTTACAGCCTTTAGGTTATTTACCCTCATCCTATGGTCAGCCTTATGACGAAGTTGTCACATCAGCAGTACGTTGGTTTCACTGTTGGTCCGCATACGCACATGCACATGCATGGTATGAGAATATAAAATGTTGGTTACATTGCGGTTAAGACTACTCAGACATGGGTATTTCTGTGTGTGCCGTGCCCGACCGCATGCCTTTTCTTTTGAGCAGTCACACGCGTTGTATCGAGGTACACTGGCACATTGGGTGGATAAAGCAATGAGGGATGTATATTGTATAGGAAAGTAGTAGAAGCCTCCAAGTTCACAACGTCTTTGCCCCTTCGGTTGTCAAACTCGACACGCCAACAGTACCTCTATCAACAATCAATCCATGACCCTTTTCTTGCACAGCAAGTTGACAACGGAACTCAGACTATTTAAAATTTGCGTATATCACAATCCGGATGAATTTATCACCTGCAGTTGATCCTGTCGCGAATATCGGCCTCTCTGTGGAGACCTATAGAGCAGGCACCAAAGCCAGTATGACAGACAAAGTGAGATCGGTTTGTGATCTCGTTGACCTCTGGGCCCATAAGAGCCCCAACCATACAGCTATATGGCATGAGACAAGAAGAATCTCTTATCAAGAACTAAATGGTGCTGCATCCAGAATCGCCGGGATTTTACTGGACAAAGGAGTTCAACCGGGGGATTTGATTCCTGTGTTGGCAACGCGGACTTGCGAGATGGTTGCGAGCTTCTTGGGTGTCCTTAAGGCAGGCGCCTGTTATGTGCCTATTGATATCGAGGCCTGGGGTGAGGAGCGCATTGCTTCAACTCTGGAAAGGATCTCTGCTCGTATAGTTGTGAACCTGGGTTCATTCGTCTACCCAGGATACACTGTTGTATCACTCGACGAAGTGAAAGCAGCGCTCGGCCCCGTCGTTGGAGGAGGGCGAGGAGCTCAGCCGGACCTCCCCCAGACGCAAATCAAGCCAACTGATCTAGCATACATCGTCTTCACATCAGGGACCACGTCAAGGCCAAAAGGCGTTATGATATCTCATGACGCTCTTCTGAACTATGTTACGCATGGTGACGAGGAGATACCTCTGAATACCAACGCTCGACCTGAAGATAAGCTATTGCTGACCTTCTCCCCTGGATTCGACGCGTGCACAGGGATGGTCTTCGCGGCACTGTGCAACGGTTCTCAGTTGATTGTCGCAGCAATATCAGACTTTGAGAGCTGGATGGCCCATGCTAATATCGTTACCATAACGCCATCGATACTATCAGCTATTCATAATGTCCTGGCTTGCTCACAGCTCAAGACCCTAATCCTTGGGGGCGAAGCGCCTCATGTTGAACTTATCAAGAAATGGTCTGCCCCAGGACGCAAAATCTACAATGGATACGGACCCACTGAGACAACCGTTGGGTGCCTGATAAGCAGAGTAGATCTTTCGAAGCCCATCACTCTTGGTCTTCCTGCACCTAACAATCGTGTGGTGTTACTTGACGGAGATATTGAGTCTGACTACGGTGAGATCTGCATGATGGGACCCTGTTTGGCTGTGGGCTATTACAAGGACGAGATACTCACGGCGCAGAAGTTCACATATTGGCAAGGAGAACGAATCTACAGGACTGGCGATTTCGCCCGACAGACCGAACACGGCCTCATATTCGCCGGCCGAGCTGACAGCTTTGTCAAGAACCGCGGCTTCCTTGTCAATATTGACTCTCAAATAATCCCCCCCTTGCTGCTCGATACGGGGGTTCGGACCGCTACGGCCTTTATGCATCGTGGCCGCCTGGTGGCATTTGTCACGCCAGAGGATACTGACGTCAGAGCCCTTCGTCGCAGTCTATTGCAAAGACATGATGCCTTTCTCGTACCGGACCAGATTAAGGCGGTACAAGTTCTTCCCCTAACAGCAAACGGCAAGGCCGATAATAAGGCCCTACAACATCTCTTGGAATCTGAAGCGTCGGGCATGGCCATCGATGCACACGACGATGGCGGTCAGCTCCGATTTTCAAAGATGGAGATATTAAGGAAAGCCATTTCGGCCGCAACGTCGTCAGAAGTTCTAGATGATCGGAGCTTCTTAGAATTAGGAGGGAACTTCCTTGCGGCGCTGAAGGTTCTATCTTACCTGCGAAGCAATAACCTTTCATTGGGTATCAAGGCACTTTTAGATTTACCAAATCTCAGCGCTGTATGCGACGCTATGCAAGAGTTTGCCCCGCCTGTAGAAGAACGGGGGGAGACACGGGGGCAACGGGATGATGGTGACGAACAGGAACTGGCTACGGGCCCTACGTCAACTCTCCAAACAAAAATGATTCAAGCGAGCTTGAAAAGTCCTGGTGCCAACGGTGCACTTCTGCGCATCCACATGCCGCACACAGATAATACTCTTGATAAGGTCAGTCTCAGAAGGGCATGGTATCAAGTTCTATACCGGCACGCAGTATTCCGCACTGTTTTCCTGCTCAAGGACGAGCTCCAGAAGGTAAATTCAAATTTTGATTTGGATTGGAACGAAGAAGAGACAACATCGGATCAGCTAGATGATGTTCTTCGTGCTCGCTCACTCAGTGTTCTCAAAAGGATGAAATATGTGGATGAGCAGAGCGAGGTCTTTATCCCTGTAAATGTATTTCATTTGGTCACTGTACCAGGTGTGTCTTCAACACTTTTATTTTCCGCACACCATGTCCAGGCAGATGGCTGGTCACTCAATATCATACTCAATGAGGTCCAAGCAGTCTTGATGGGCCATCAGCCGCCCCCGACAAGGAAATCTCCACAGTTCATCAAAGTAGCATGGGCCCAGAAAGAGCAACAATCTGACCCGGAGGGAATCTCTTTCTGGACCAGTATATTGAAAGACCATTTTGCTCTGCCCAGATTGAATATGCCGAAGCCCCCTCCATCTCATAGTCCATCCAACTGGACTAGCAGCACGAAGTTAGATCTTGGATTCAATGGAGTTGCGTTAGAGCAAGCGGCACGCCTCAGGAACGTCACGCCCTCAACACTCATCTATACTGCATGGGGTCTCGTGCTGTCTAACTACACATCGTCCGATCGTGTGGCCTTCGGTGCTGTCTTTTCGGGGCGGAACCTCGGGTCTGTGAAAGATGTAGAACATGCTGTTGGTCCTCTATTAAACACAGTCCCGCTTCCTATCGAATTTGAAGGCGAACAGACAGTCGTAGAGACGGTCTCCACTATCAGTAGCCGTCTCTTACAGATGTTAGAGTTCTAATGGTCTGCCGTAGAAGCAATGGCATCAATGACTAACGAGAGCATCAACGGAATTTTACAGACCCTCGTCGTCACTGAATATGACCTCCCGCTCATAGAAAATTCGATGTCTTGGATTGTGGAGAACTATGATCTAATGGAATTTGGCCTGAGCTTGCTGCTTGAGAATAGGAATATGGGCGAGAATGGTAATGATGATCAAGAACTTCAGGCTAGAATCCTTTTCGACAGCTCAAGCTACGCCGAGTCGAGTATCCAGAAGTTGCTGGTGCACTTTAGGCATGCGTTACATGGGTTGATGGACTCGAAAATTACGCATACGCAGGAGATACGGGTACAGCTCATGGATAGGGAAGAGAAACTATCCCTTCTGGAGGCTCCTAGCGCATTTGGTGAGAGCAAAGACAGCGAACCAAGCACCGGTCCTACAACGATTAAAGATATGTTCGAAATTGCAGCATCTAAATGGCCGCTTCTTTGTGCTGTCGAGTCAGCTCAAGGCGGCAAGGTTACATATCGCGGATTAGATGAGGCAGCCAACAAGGTGGCTAGGCAGCTACGGGGGCAGTATCTCCAGGGGATGCCGCTGAAAGATGTTGTTGTTGGCGTCCTGTCGGATGGCTCACTTCATTGGGTCATATCCATACTGGCCGTGTTCAAGGCCGGCTGCATCTGCTGTCCTATCGACGTCAACCTCCCTATACAACGAATTGAGACCATTATCGAGCAAAGTGACGCCTCCGTCTTCCTAGCTGCGAATCAGCCCTGTGCAGATAAGATTCAAAATATCCGCAACGGCAATACTGATTCTGAAATTGTTATCGTCGATGAGTTCCTGCAGCACACCCAGATAGATGTTCCCGCTAGCCAACTGAAGACTATAACCGACCCGGCCGACACTATATACTTGGTTTTTACATCAGGTAGCACAGGAGTCCCAAAAGGTGCGTATGGAAATATAAAGGTCTGCTAGCCCAATTCTGGCGGGAAGCTGACTATTACAGGCGTTCCACTGCATAAAATAACCGTCCTAAATGCTATCAGGGTGCCCCCTGCTCGACTTTTCGCAGCACCTGGCCGGCGCCTTTCCCAGCTATGTGCTTTAGGTAATACAGGACGCCCCTGTGCTATTTACGTTATTGAAGAACTGCCCTTGGACGTCTGTCTCTAGAATAGGTTTGAACTAACCTACGAATGGTACAGGGTTTGATATGGCTCTCATTGAGATTGCCAGCTCGCTCTGCTACGGTGCGACTCTTGTACTGAAAGATCCAGATGATCCTTTCGAGCACCTAAAGCGTGTCAATGGGATATTTACGACGCCTTCTCTCCTTTCGGCCCTGTCTCCAGATGACTACGAGGATCTAGATACCCTAGGGCTCGCCGGAGAGGCAGTTTCCCAAGCAACTGCCAATACGTGGGCAAGTAAAGTGCCGACACTGATTAATATCTACGGACCAAGTGAAGTATGATGCATTTTTCTTTCCCCTAGATCTCAATTTATTCGTTTCCAGACCTATAAGAGAACAATGTGCATATTTGGCATGTTCGAAGATGAAGCTGATAGATTCAAGTGCGGGTGCGTATCGGGCACACGCCTCCTACCCGGTAAGGAAGTAAGCATAGGGCGACCGCTTCCAAACGTGAGAATCTACGTACTCGACCATCGGAAATGCTTGGTGCCTCAGGGGATTGCGGGTGAAATATACATTTCGGGTCCACCAATAACGCGTGGATATTGGCGTGATACCCACAAACAGAAAACGAAGTCTCTGTTTATCCCAAACCCCTTTTCCTCGGAGCCCGACTATCACATTATATATCGCACAGGCGACCTGGGATATTGGAATGGCGACATGAACCTATCATACATAGGTCGCAGTGATAACCAAGTCAAGATACGTGGGTTCCGCATCGAGCTTGAGGAAGTTGAGAATGCACTCATGGCTCCGGGAAGAGATAATGTCCAGTGCGCTGCCGCCATAACCTTCAAGGATACTGAGTCCGCAGACTATGGCCTCCGTATAGTAGGCTTTGTAACACCTGAGGATGTCAATATGACGGCTCTGCGGGCAAAACTTGCCGCCCTACTCCCGAGCTATGCACGCCCATCCCAGATTCTGGCCATTCCCGCGTTACCCAAAACGGTGAATTTGAAAGTGGACAGAGAAAAGCTTAAAACTTTGGTTCTTACTCCTCAACCGCAACTAAGCTCTTGGGGGATAGGAGATAGTGAAGATTATTCTGCAGGCGATGAGCTCTCTTCTACAGAAAAGCTGATCGCGGAAGCATGGAGATACCTGCTTGGCCTGAGAAGCGATGTACGTATTCGTAGAGATGATGACTTCTTCGCCCTGGGGGGAAACTCAATTTTGGCTATCAAGGCCATGCGCTTTATAGCAGAGTCTATTGGACGCCACGTCCCTGTAGCTCTGCTCATCCGGGAAACTATCCTTGGGCGTCTAGCAAGCAAGATAGACGACMCCTCTTCCGCCACACGCTCCACCAATACTCGATCGTTTTCCTTTTATTTGTCTTCGATCAAGAAGGATTCCGCTAGTATTAATACTAGTAGTTCCGTTCCCGACTCACCAATGGGTCTCCCGCTTTCATATCTAGAAGAAGACTTCTTCCAGGCGCACACAATTTCGGAAACCAAATCTGCATTCAATAAAACCGCCCAGGTCACCCTGCATGGTTCTGTCGACATGGAAAAACTCACCCAAGCTTTTGCTGATCTTATACGAGAAAACCCCATACTCCGAGCGCGCTACATTATCTCTAAAGGACGGCTTCTTCGTCATATTAGCTCAGACGTTACAGCACCATCCTATTATTACGACGATGAATTAGATCTCCACAGTCTGCAGGCCTTAGCCGACGAACCCATCGACTTAGTTAGGGAGCAGCTCTTGAAAGTGATCTTCTGGAATAGGAATGGTCCTAGTGGCGAGACAGAAGTCGTGTTAATCACGCACCATATCATCACAGACAAGGCGTCAATGGAGCTTATGCTACAGTGGGTGAGTCGAAGATATTGCGATCTAGCAGGTTCTGGAACAATGACAATAGATGATCGCAATGACACCCGTTCGAGTAAGCTTAACAGACGCGTCTCAGGCGCGACTTACATTGATTGGGCTCAATGGTTGCGGTGGTCTGGACGACAGGACCAAGAACGCAACGAGTTCTGGAAAACACMCCTCCAAGGAGCTCAAGCCATACCGCAACTCCAGAGACCTTCGTTGGGGCAGTTAACGGGTTCCCCGGGCTCAACCGAATCTATTCTTCTACCTAAACTCGATGCTGCTACAAGCTCGAAACTTAGTTGCAAGTACTCTCAGCGTATAGCTGTAGCTGCTGCAGCGCTCGCATTACGCGCAGTTTTCGGCATTTCGGATGTGGTGTTGGGTTTACCCTACATGAACCGAGACGAGCCTGATGCAGCTAGCATGCTGGGCCTCTTCGTGGATAGGCTCCCTATTCGTCTTCTACTGGACGATGCGAGCCTGGCCAGCGCCAATGTGCTATTGGATACGGTCACTTCCGAGATCAATTCATGCATCCGCCACCAGTTACCCTACGTACAAATACAAGCAGCCACAACTTCAATCAATAATAATCACCAACATAACTACGGCGTAGATGTGATGGTTGTGTATGACTGGCAGTCGAATTCCCTCGAGCGGTCTATGTCACTCGGACCTGATGTGCGTATTGGGGAGACAAAGCATAGAATAACGCCGACAGGAAGCATATTACCCTTGCAATTTGAGTTTCTAGAGAGGAAAGACGGCAGCCTACTCATCCAATTTGGCTACAATATGCGACTTATATCACATGCGGAGGCGGATGCATTTAAGGCGCTCATTCCTCATGCCGTTCAAGGGCTTGTAAGACAGATAGACCTAGCATCCATTCTCTCCCGCGCAAGCCCCTACCCCCCTTCGCGCAGTGTTGGATCGTAGAAGGAGATAAGCCATAGTGTATATTGCTCAGTGTAGCGACTCATCTAGGTAATAGACTCCGGCGGCACGGAGCAGTTGACTTGGAAGGTACTTAGGCACTATGACTTGGAGATAGCAAACCGCATTCTCATGTACTATCAATGTGTAATACCCAAATCAGGATTTTCAGGCCGAGAAACCTGAGGTGCTGGCTACCTTAGGAGGTGGATAGGAGATAATTAAGGATCGATACATGGAATTCAATGATTATTTCAACGCCCTTTATTGGTATCACAGAGAGGATGCGTCTCCTGCAAAGATTACAGTGAATCGCTATATTTTATATTACATGTAGGTGTCATAAAGCCGACCATAGGATAAGGGTAAGAACTATGTTATTACGCGAAGAACTATAACCTACTGGCTGGAGAGCCGGGTATATATACAAGAAGCCTCTTTGTTCTAAGTATCCCTTACGGGGTCTGAGATACCTGAATCATGACAGTAGGCTGTTGGGTGCAAGATATTTTGTTGTTGGTGCAATAGCTGTCACCTCGGCTGCCCTACGGCMCCCCGCTCATTTCCTGCCGTTAGAAGAGCTCGTGTAGTATCTGCTACTTTCTATTGAAAACCATTCTAACAACTGAGATGGTTACAAGAAGCCTTTGCCGACCCTGATTACCACTTAACCATAGGCCGGCCATGGTCATCCCGCMCTCTTCTCGTCCACTTCGCCATTCTATAGCTCCGAACCGCCCAGGGCACTTTACGTTCTAATCTGAGGTCTCTTCCAAAGGAGTAAAGCAGAAGGGATATGCGCTGTCGCGAAAGCAGCTAGAACAATCATTTGAACGTTAAATGCACCTGCATATACCAATCGCACCCGATCATTGCCCAGATCGGATGTATTAAGGGCTGCTAATCGAGGTTGTTTGTAACCATTATAGACTGATGTTACAATGGCAGCGGAGATAGCACTACCCATCATTCTAAACTGGCTTGCCGCTCCCATCCCAACCGCTTTACCACATTAGTTTTGGTGCCTTTTCCCCTCTAGTTTTGTAATACAGTGTAAACTTACCCTGGTCACGTTGCTCGGCCACTAATGGGATAATGACAAACAGAAGTGCAAGATTCATACCGCAGCCAAACCCTGCAATTACTTCGAATGCGTAGGTGCGAGGAAGTAGGTCTGTGGTGGGAGGCAGGGTACCAAGGAGGGAAAACCCGATGACTTGTAGACATGCTCCTGTAATGATAATTAAGATAGCTGGGACCTTGAGCCTTCCAGCAACAATGGCCGATATACCTGTTCCCACAGGCGACGCGATAGTGAAAGGGATTAATCTCACGGCTGCGTCCAAACCACCGAGGCCATTGACGAGCTGGAATCGTTGCGGTAATTGATATACAGAGACGACAAATGGACCTCCTAGAAACATGAAAGTGCTGAGTAACAGGTTTTAGTTAATATACTTATTAAAACGTCCGGTGGACTTACAGAAGCACACCAATCATAAAGCGGTTCGTAAAGAACCTCCAGGTTAGGACGGGCTCCCGTATGCCATTTCTCTGCGTTACGTGCCTTTCCCATGCCAGGAGAAGCATCCAGAAAAGTCCGGACAGCGCTAATAGTGTAATAACGTATGCCGAGTTCCACGGAAAGCTTGAATCGGCTTCCTCGAATCCTGCAGTCAAGGATAATATGGCGAAGAGTAACAAAAATCGTATGATGGTTAAGTCTATGCTGAAGTTGGTTTGGTCGGCCTTGATACGGAAAATCTTTCGGCATGCCGACGACAATGAAAGCAAGACAGACTGCCGCAAAAGGTACACTAGCTTGAAGAGTTAACAAATTGTACCTAAATCGAAATCGAATTGCTAGGTACTGCAGGCACTTACATCATGATGAATATCCACCTCCATGTAGTATTCGAACTAATTACACCTCCAATGATTGGCCCTAGAAGCAGACCAAGAGATACGGCGATATACAACCTTGCTGTTGTCGCAGGTATGCGTGCAACGGGTACTAACTCGATTGCAATAATGGTCCCGAGGGAGTAACTTCCGCCGCCGCCAACCCCCTGAAATGCACGGAAAACAATACTAGTAAACAAGAGCATCAGTAATCGTGAGATGATGTCCATAGCACAAGCTTTAAGACTTACAGTTGCGTGATAGTCTGGGCTGCGCTGCATGCAGCCGAGAAGACGAGAAATATTAGCATACAAGAAATGAAAAGAGGCCGCCTTCCGTAAATGTCACTGAGCTTAGATGATACCACGACAATAGCTTGAAGATAGGTAGAAGTTAGCAAAAGCACCCAGAGTAAATCATCATACTCACCAACGTATCCTAGCAAGTAGCTAGTAAGCAGCCAGGTCCTGTTATTATCGCCACCAAGATCATTAGTAATGGCGACGACCGTAGTAGCAACTACGGGGATCTCAAAGGTCACTATGAACATCATTACACCCAGGCTAGGCTTGGATCAGTCATAGTGCTCAACATTATTTCAGCATGACATACGAGGCGAGGMCCAGCCAGTAACGAGACCCTTGGATATAATCGAATCTGTCATCGCTGTTCATCCGTTTAGTTTGGTTCTTTCGCTTCAAAGCTGGAGTCCATCCTCACATCTCACGATCCACTATCGGAACGCCACTATCCACCTCTTCAACACACATGTTTGAGGGTTGTTGGTTTCGCATCGCTGAAACTTGATTCAATTAAGGCCAAAGATAGAGAAATAAAGCGAATATCAACGTTGTCCGTATGTTGTTGTTGTCGCAGTCTCGATACGTTAGGTCATGCTGAAATATGCCCTTATGTCTTCGAAATGGCAGAGGAGAAAAGGAAATGCGGCTTGCTTTCCGCTCCCTTAGCAGTTCTAAGGGTGCTGCTAGGATGCCATGCGGGGGCCAACAAGGAGCCTCAGCATTATCCGCATATATGGATCCTGTTGTTGGTTGGGATGGGATCATAACCGCCTTTACATCTTAATCCCCAACCGCACAACTGTGGCATAGGGTTACTCGAAGCCTGCTTACGTTTCGTTCCCTTCATGCCCCAACCAATACTCAACTCTTGTTCTATTTTATGAGATTTGTACAAGATGGATCCAGATATCTTCAACCCATTTACAAGGTACCTAGTGTTTAAGCTAGTCGTATAGGGCAGAATCCTTAGTGTCAGGATTTGGATACCTCGGATCCCGTAAGGGGTACGGAGGACACCTTCAAAAGTCATATCAACAGTATGTTTCACCGTACAACACTATAATGTGTACGGTACGCGCTCACAGCTGCGCACAGCTGGAAGTTACATTCTAGCAGCTGAGAGCAGCTGCTGCCAGCTGTGTATAAGCACCGTAGAACTTACAGTACTTTACTATAGACCATACTGTGGATAAAACTTTTGAAGGTGCCCTCCGTACTTAGAACAAAGAGGTTTCTTGTATGTATGTCCGGCTCTCCAGCCATTAGGTTATAGTTCTTCGTGCAACAACATAGTTCTTACCCTCATCATATGGTAGGCCTTATGACACTTAGCTAATAAAATTTGTAGTCTACCTTACATCCAGGGGGAATCTACAGTTGACTCTTTTCTGAAATAGTGTTACCCCGTTTAAAGACTGGTAAGCGTTCGACAAAATCGTCCCACAGTTTCTCGTTGACAATAGGCACTGTTGTCCATGAGGCAACTTTCGTTTTATCGAGCAGGGTTGGTAGTTGCGGTAAAACTGCTTCAACAGCCTCAACCTCGCGCGTAAAAAGGTCTTTCCTACTACCCGCCCCATTCTCACAATACCAGCTTAGGTCTGACATAACGCAGATGGACTCAAAAAGGGATAATATCTCTTGCGAAACCTTTCCCCGGCTGGCTGCGGCTTCGTAGGCCATTCGGTGGCCGATAGATTCGACAAGTACCCGACAACGAGGTAATATGTATGCGTTGAAAGGCTGGTCACGGTGATTGCCTGGACACAAAGATTCCACCATCTCTCGGGCCTCTTTCCAAATACCTGCTTCATGTCTTGCAAGTAGACAATTCTTCATCCTCGCAGGCGGAAGTTCGTAGCGGCCAAGTAATATCTCAGATGCCAGTCCTGTTGAAGGATAATCAGTGAGTTAAAATTCGATGGGGGTGAGCTGTCTAATAACATACGTATGCAAAGTACTGTGTAGTCCCCTTCGGCAATGCTGAAGCCTCTCGTATACAATCCCATCTCCAGAACCCGGTTGTATGCGAAGAGACCTTGCCATCCGCAACGGTCGGCAAGCTCATTAAGTGTCGCCTGAGTTGCTAAACAGGTAGTCGCCTTAAAGCAAGTAGCAACACCATGTCGAACCATTTGGCCTAGTGTATCATCTTGAAACAAAGTTATAGCCTCATCAGCAAAAGCATCAAATACCGATGCTTGAGCGATTGCATTGAGTATCGGTCTATACTGCGTCGCAAAACTGATAATCGGGACTTTCTGGCCAGGAGCACTCCCAGCGACATGCCTTCGAATACTATAGGTGCCGACTATAAAGGCGCTTTGATAGAGAGCGGTGATATTGTATAGAGATAGCGACAGCGTTCCCACGGAGACTCTTGAGATATACTCAAAGAACTCTTGTCGCTTATTGGTACTCTGGTTCAATGATCCTAGAAGCGAGCCTGGACTTAGATGAACATGATCGAATATTGTGACGGCATGATCGAGTGGCTTGGAACCAATCCGTCTTGGAAGCGGTCTCGATGTAATTCCGGGACACATCTGGTCCGAATCAGTCAACTTGACAATGAATGGTCTCACTCCAGAGTCAACCCCGCTTGCAATCAGTCTCGCAAACACCACACCGACCCGCGGTATCCCGGCCAAGGGAGTGGTAGGTGGCATTATCTTAGCAGCAGATTTGTTGGGGGTATGAAGGTCGAAAGAGCCATCGGGCTGGAGCGTCGCTACTGTCTCGAGGTTACGAACATCTAGCCCATGTCCTACTTCAGTTAACAGGAACTCGCCGCAGATATTAAAGTTCTGGAGATCTTGAAGTAGAAGCTTGAGATCCTGGCGCTCCCCGGCGAATTTACCAATGGTACCCATGCACAGATTCCAGTGTATAGAGAGAATGGTCGACACCGCCGTGTCACTCATTATGACGGCTATAATGTTGTTAGATTGTATCTAGTATATAAGGGAGGATCTCCTACGATGGCGACTAAATTCCCAGTACTTTGGTTTCATTTCCACAATGTCATCGACAGTGATACCTATAGGAAGTTTTTGTTACAATATTGAACAGCTTGTTGGCAGAATCTGTACATACCACTATGCTGACATATCATGCGGGCTCTCTTATATGACTGCTTTATCTGTTCAGGATCTGGGAACTCAATATGATCATATCTGGTATCCCAGATACCCTGCTTGAGTGTGTAATCGTACGATGCCATGGCTTTGGCAGACTAGTGGCAAAGGAAGAATTGCGTCTAGAAGAGGAGTTTCAACAAAGTGGGAAGATGGATAATCTTGGTATCTATTTTGATAATCAAATGCTCTTAGGTACGCAGCTCATAACGTAGAAAGTGAACCTGTAGCAAGTGTATGGAACTCATTCGCAAAAGGAGACCTTTATGTAGTAGTGAGTAGGGCCCGAACTCGGCGGTTCTGAGAGACCCTATAGATCATCTGTCTTGGGTAGGCTACGCATCCTGAGACATATTAAAATTTTGCAGTCAACAGACTAGTTCCTCGTAAGCAGGTATACTGTCATAGAAGCTCGGTGGAGGCCATTGCCTTAACAAATTACAATTCGCCTTCGACTTAACCCCCACGGTTAGGATAGGCACATTTGGTAGGTATTTGCGAAATTACATAGCATACTAGTAACCCTGAACCCTGAATATAGATAATGGAGGATAAGGGCTACCGAGATGGACTTGTTTTTCGAGGCATGATACGAGAAACTGCTTTAGCCTTTATTCCCACTTATAAATAGGTATCTGGTATTCAGCTATGAAGCAGTACCTAAATAATGCTTCCTGCATGGAGTGCACTGGATTGGCCGTAGGCTGCTAGTCTGCGAGCTCGCTGACATTTATTTTCCCACATGTTCTAAACCGTTTCGTGTCGTATGAAGTTTACCTGATTAAACATCTTGTCGATCCGAGAGGTTATGTTTACCTATTGCTAGTTCTACTAATGAGGAGAGCAAAACAGATGTATGCTGAGGCACGTCTCGAGGTATTAGATTGTTGAAGAGGCGCGGATCGTATGCTCAGCGTTTTTTTTTTCAGGTAAGCGAGACCCCCCTTTACGTGATCATCAAATGTCTGAGTACGCGTCTTTCTGTTGACTAGCAAATGTTTCGGCTGCGCCATATTGGCGCTAGGGTATATCCTTGTCCATTCTGATGAGTGCTTATCACTCCTTACTATAAAAATATGCCCAAAATAGGTTGGTTTAACTGCTAGGCTCTGTAAAGGCGGCGATACGTAAGCTAATCTGCCAATCAACTACTGTCCCGATTTGAACACTGAAGTGGATGAATAGGCGCGCAATCGATCAGGCTCCCTTGGCGTTAGATATTGCTAAGACTTGTTCGATTCGCCCTAGGAGGTTGGTCAGCGTTGTAATCCACATGTTAACTACCTCGGTATCTAGGTGCTGGTAGACGCGCGCTCGTTGGCGGATCCTCACAGGGACGGCCCTGGATACGGCTATAGTTAAGTTGCCCTTGGAATTGATTACCCACTACTATATTATCCCTAGTCAGTACGTCCTATTCTAGGTGATGTGATATTTAACTTACGGGGACTTCAATACGGCTATGTAGGTACCTCATATGGATTCTCATTATGCCACACGAGTTGAGCTCTTCTAGGTGGTATGTATAGGTATTTAATATTGGTTGGTTGAATACAACCGATTTGGGATGCTTGCTATTATCAAACAATATAAACTTCTAACGGATATTGAATACCTAGATAACGAGATTGTATTGATAGATTCAGGTACCTACCTACCTAATTAAGTACGTTGAGGCTATCTCGAAGTTTAGTGAATAATATGATGTTGCCACTGTAGGAACCTCCTTATCACATATATGGTATCCGAAATAGGGAGTTATATTCACTAGCCGAATATTTCGCCGCAAGAGTTGCGAATTTGACTTTATTCGCAATCAGAGACATAGGAACTTAGATGCGCCTTCGAGTTCTTTCAAGCTTGATATTGCGATCTAGTAGTCCTTACTCCTAGCCATGAAACCCGGCCTAGTGTAATACGGCGAGTGATACGGCGAGTGACACGTAGGCAAGTACCTAAGGTACCTAACTTGATCAAACCTTGACCTCTGTTTATACCCGTCCGCGGGCTTGCAGATCTAGGCTCAATTTCCAGGTCTGGGACTCATTCATATATTTTATATCTCTTTTACTTGTGCCCTGCGGTCCTCTCGGCTTATTAAATCAACCAAAGAGTGAGCCGCATCCACATGAGCGCACGGACCACTTTCGGATTCCCTCTGCCGGACAGCCTAGGATCTTCATATGGACCGGGGTGGCTTTCTCTCTACTACCTCCCCTGTTAATTTATACACTTAGTCTGGATCAGTCTCGATGCATTATGGCGACAGAACTCTGTACTGCGTGTAGTACGATTACATTATCAATGCTGGCGACCGGGTTCAGACACCCCTTGGATTATCATCAAGCCCTGAAGTCGAAAGATGATTGTCAGCTTTGTGCTTTGTTGATCAACGCCTACGACAACCAGATCTGTGCCAACCACTCAAGGGGTGAGAATTGTAATGTAAATCGCCATGGTCAGTTATCGTGGCAAGTTTCAAGTATTGGCCCGGGTTTGCGCGCGGGTATATTCAGGCTCGATTATCGTCACTTTGGCCCTCTGCTCGCTCTCTGTGTCTCGGAAGGTACCTCATGGCATATTGTCTAAACTTCCCACCGTCTAACTTTCAATTATGAGAAATAAAACACTAACCACCTATATTACAACTTAGATTCCAAGCTCTTTCAAAATAGTGTCTTTACACAGACAGAAGTTCAGGCTGCAAACTCGCCCCGTAATCTCCGTCTTCTCCGTGACTGGCTTAGAGAGTGTCGTCTCAACCATGAGGCATGCCAGCGGGGTTCGCACTCAGGAGAAACTTTTGATGATTACCATGGCTCCACGGCTCTTCCTTTCAGGGTTATCGACGTGGGCCCCAGTGACGAGTCAGAGCAGGCACGCCTATTGACGACGCACTACCGGGCAGTCGGACGATACCTAACCCTTAGCCATTGCTGGGGCAAGATACCGCCCCTAAAGACGACTAAGAAGACCGTCGAGGAATGGCATAAGGAACTTCCCTGGGATCGGTTACCAAAAACCTTTCAGGATGCAATATGGCTCACAAGAGAATTGGGCGAGCGCTTTCTTTGGATTGACTCATTATGCATCGTCCAAGACGATTCCAATGATCTCGGCTCGCAGATCCAGCTCATGGGAGCAATCTTTGAGACATCGTATTGCACTCTAGCAGCCACGGATGCGAAAGGATCTGATGGGTCTTCAATGACTGATCAAGGTTTATTCGTCCGTGGACCAAGCAATATAAAAGAAGCTCACCTCCGGTTGAGATACGGCTTGCCAGCAAATAATCCGAGTCCCAATGAATCAGAGAATGTCCGGAAAGCCCGTCATTGGCTAATAGAAGAGAAAGCTAAATTCTCTGACGGTATCTACGACGTTTTTATCCAAGAGTATCATCATCGCGTTCCTTTAAACAGGGATGTCATGAAGAAAGCATGGTCTATGCGTGGCTGGGTATTTCAAGAGCAGGAGTTATCAAGGAGGTGCATCTATTTCACGCAAGAGAGTCTTGTATGGAGGTGTAACCAGTATTGGGAATCTGAGCAGACGGGCACTCCAGAGCGCCGGCAGTCTAGGACCAACTTTGACTTCGACACTCAGGGCACAACGGGTGGCTATACCTACGATATCAATTTTAACCTGCTGAGGTTTTGGCAGTCATCCATGGAACGGTACAGCAAAACAAAATTGACTTATGTGTCTGACAAGCATAACGCGCTAAAGGGTATGGAGGAGCGGCTGGGCACTCGCTTCAACACCACATTTCACTTCGGTATCTTTGATTTCAGGGCGAGGGATGCAAAGGATGTTCTACTCCAGCAGCTGCTCTGGGCTCGGGCCGCCAGCTATTGCGGTTCACTAAGAGATGATGCCAACTTTCGCTGCCCCACATGGAGTTGGATGATTATAGACGGGCCTGTGGTTTGGACTGATAATGCCCTCGTCACGCAACCAGAAATATGCTCAGAGGCTCATTTTGGTAAACAGCTAGCGAATGGGCTTCAAGAACTTCAGATTTCAGGCTTGGGACAGACTATCAGAACTGGAATTCCTATTAGGAAAGAGCCGCAGTCGTATTCGGGCTGGTACGAACTAGCCTCGGATCTGGGAATAAGCGTTCTGTCGGATATTGGTGACGAAGTCATCGGCTGGGKTGTGTTAGACACCCCAGACGTTGTTAGCGAGTTAATGGCTGTCCCTCTGTTACAGTACTTCAGAATGGACGATGAAGAAGAGCCGGTATGCGTTGACTTTTTGGCCGTGGCGGAGATTCCAGAACAGGATAGACCGGTCGGGCAAGCAAGATACTACCGCATTGGAAGGGGCAGAGTAAATAAAGATGCATTTGCATGGTTAGAGAAGGGCGAACGTCACAATTTTATCATTTTATAGATGTTTTTATAGCCTCTTTAAAGTATATCTACCTCTCCCTGTCAACTTCATCGAGAAAATGTTACTTACTTTCCGTTATTATTTCTCCTGAAAGGGCGTAGCATCGGTAATAGTCCCACCCTAATTCCCATCTATAGCTAAGGACCTATCGCATCTCTCCAATGTCGCTGTATTATATATACCAGACGTCTAGGGCGGTTGGGCCAGAATAGATTGGCATCAAAACCTTGTTCGGAAATGAAGCGCTATTTAGCCTCTATGTACCTATGTAATATCGTAAACTGGGTCTCCCACTGCCTTCCGACCTTTTAACCCATAACTTGCATTACCTTTCTCCTTCCCGAAGATGGGCTCGGTGTCTTTGCCTAATGTGACAGGCAGTAGAAGAGATCTACAATATTGTGTATATGATTCTGAAGCTAGGTTAACATGCGTGACAAGTAACTCTCATATTGAGGCGTGCCTATAGAATCACGATTTGCTTATATAGAGGCGGGTATTCGAGTCAAACTACCTGTTTTCTACCCGGGTTGCGTATTCTATGACAGGCCCCCTTCACGATCAATAAGATGCGCTCTCAAACAGTTTTCTATGCTCTAGCCGCTGCCAGCAGCACACCAACAGTATTTTCGCACTGGACTTATAGCCAACTCATTGTAAACGACAAAGTCGTTGGTGAGCCCTGGCAATACATCCGGCATCACAACAACTCCAACGCACCTCTTACAAATGTGAACTCGACGGAATTCCGATGCAATGTGGGAGCTTTTCCTTCGGAAACATATACGGTGCAAGCCGGGGACGAGTTGGGATTCGGTATCGACGAGCACTTCGGCCATCCGGGCATCCAACAGGTATACTTGTCTAAAGCGCCCAACAAAGTGGCCGATTATGATGGATCGGGAGGTTGGGCTAGGATCTACTCGCTTACGACAGCGCCTCCCAACTCTACAAATTCATCCTCCTCTGCGGATGCTAACAACGAAGAGGAGGTACTCACGTGGGCCACGCACAACATCCAATCCTTCCGGTTTACGTTGCCGGCTTTGACGCCGCCCGGCGAGTATCTTCTGCGAGCCGAAGGCCTGGCACTGCATGCAGCGCATAAATGGGCGTGTGCTCAGTTTTACGTGTCGTGCGCGCAGATCAAAGTAGTTGGTGGGAGTGAGAGTCTAAGCAACTCTGGTCAGGGTATGCATGAAGGACTCGGGCCTTTGGTTAATATTCCCGGGGTGTACAGGGGGAATGAGCCGGGCGTATTGATCCCGGTCTTTTGGTCCTCCCTGACGGATTATACGACCCCCGGTCCGGCTTTATGGCCGGAAGGAACGCAGGAGCAGCATGTTGCGGAACAATTGTAAAGCGTAACTAACCCCATCTTCGCATAACCCGACGGCGCCCATATTGTAGGCGTTACACAGTAATGCCGAGGGTCATAGTGCTAGGGGATCTCCACTCAATGAAGAGCGGTTTTGTGTCAACCTTTGATCTTATCAAAACTATTAGGGATTTTCTCTCGAGGACAGTAATGTGCATATTGTTGGAAGATGTTCAAATGAGTAAAAGTACATATATTTACTAAGAGCTTTCAGTGTGTTGGGGAGTACCTCGGCTATGATTCTTACTCCTGCCCGAATCTTTATTCAATGCGCCGCGCTACTGATAGGGGCGCCCGTGCACCACTAAGACAATGCGAAAACGGCGCTCATAGCATATGTGGCTAAACACGCGCGTTTCAATTAAACAGAAAGATTGGGTTATTATAACTATGGAAATGAAAAGTATTAGTAAATAAAGCAATATTGCGCATTGCAGTATAACTGCACTATATAATAAGCTATAGGAATATACGGAAGGACTCATTCTGAGGGTCATAGTTTTTGTTCCGAATCAGTTACTAGCCGAAGCCGTTGCCGTCGGACGGCTCCGAAGTTCGGGATCCGATGGCGCTATGGGGTTGCTATTAGGTAGCATTACCGAGGATGGTTAGGCATTTGGGTAGAACGCTGCAGTCTAGCGGGTAGGTACATCTCCATGG
This sequence comes from Hypoxylon sp. E7406B, assembly GCA_000931505.1. Taxonomy (NCBI): domain Eukaryota; kingdom Fungi; phylum Ascomycota; class Sordariomycetes; order Xylariales; family Hypoxylaceae; genus Hypoxylon; species Hypoxylon sp. E7406B. The sequence goes on along the minus strand of JYCQ01000223.1, from coordinate 158,060 downwards.
ACAGTTGACTCAAACTGCATACAAACATCACTTGTTGACTGTAGGTACCTTCGGTCCGAGACATGAACCTTACCTAACCTTCAAGTAGGGACCTTGGTAAATTGTTTTGTCCCTTTATTTATATAGTAAGAAGGTAGTCTGGCAATCGCCTCATATCTTTGGAACAGACCTGTACCCCGCCCGATAGACGATAGTGGCTTAATATCAAAGATCTGGGACCTAGGAAGAGCGATACGGACAACCCCAGTAGTTCACGATGCCTCTCACGACACCATCTGTGTTTCCCCCGGAATCGCATGTCTTCTCCAAGTTTCCAAGTCGCCGAAGCGTAGTCCACAGCACTAAGGGCATTGTATCGTGCTCGCAGCCCCTCGCAGCGAAATGCGGCATCGAGGTGTTGGAAGCGGGTGGTAACTGCGCTGTATGTCTTTGGCTAGTCATGTCTCAGAATGAATGAATACTTACAACCTCATCTAGGATGCAGCCGTGGCCGTCGGTAGGTGGTGACACACGCCATGTACTAGGATGCGCATTGTTGATAAGACATTACAGCTGCCGGGCTCAACATGACCGAGCCGTGCTCTACGGGCATAGGTGGCGACATGTTCTGCCTCTTCTACGATGCCAAGACGAAGAAGATATCGGCTATGAATGGCTCAGGCCGCTCGGGCAACAAGTGCACTCTCGAGACGATTCGCAAATCATTGGGTCTAAAAGACGGCGAGTATGGCAAGATTCCTATGGCCAGTGTGCACGCGGCCTCCGTACCAGGAGCCCCAGCTGGATGGGTTGACACGGTCGAGCGGTTTGGCAGCGGCAAGGTATCACTGGAACAGGTCCTGGCGCCGGCTATCGCGCTTGGTGAGAAGGGCTTCCCCGTCGCCGAAGGCGTCGCATACTTCGTAAGTAGTACCACCCTGTGTTATAAAACAAAGGATAATGTGAAGCTGAGCAATCAACTAGTGGAACAAATCTGAACCGCAAATCAGGGAAGCATCCCCGAACGGCAGCGAGATGCTCAAGAAGGACCCCAGCGCACCTAATGGCGTGCGTGCACCAAAGGCAGGAGAGATCATGAAGAATCCCACTCTAGCCCAAACATTCCGGGCCCTAGCCACAGAAGGCAAAAAAGGATTCTACTCCGGTCGCGTCGCCTCCGAACTCGTCAAAGTAGTCCAAGATCTCGGCGGCCACCTCGAGCTAGACGACCTAACGCACCACCTAGAAACAGGCAGCGAGCCCGTGGAGCCCATCTCCCTCAAATTCCGAGGCCAAAACGTCGCCAACCTGCTCAAAGACAGCGTCCTAGGCGGCAGCGGCTCGGCGCAAGACGTAGGCCTGGAGCTCTGGGAGCMCCCGCCGAACGGGCAGGGCATCGTGGCGCTGATGGCGCTGGGCATAATCCAAGAGCTAGAAGCGCTCGGCAAGATCCCGACGTGGGGCCCCGAGGACTTCAACACGGCGCCGTACCTGCACGCCGTCATCGAGGCGCTGCGCATCGCGTTCGCGGACGCGAGCTGGTTCGTCGCGGACCCCAACGTGGCGAACGTACCCACCAAATCGCTGATCTCGCAACCTTACCTCGCGGAGCGCGCCGCGCTGTTTGACGCGAGCAAGGCGTCGCAGGTTGTGCACCACGGGTCGCCCGCGCTGCAGAGCAGCGACACCGTGTACTTTGCCGTGTCCGACGCCGAGGGCAACGCCATCTCCTTCATCAACAGCAACTACGGGGGTTTCGGGACGTGCATCATTCCCAAGGGGTGCGGGTTTACGCTGCAGAACCGGGCTGCGAATTTCAGCTTGGAGAAGGACCACCCGAATGTGCTGGAGCCGCGCAAGAGGCCGTACCATACGATTATCCCGGCGGCGGTGACGAATTTGCATGATGGCAGCTTGCATAGCGTTTACGGCGTTATGGGAGGCTTTATGCAGCCCCAGGGACATGTGCAGGTATTGTTAGGCCAGGTGGTGGGACAACTAAGCCCGCAGCAGGCGCTGGATGCGCCGCGTGTGTGTATCGGGTCTGGTATGAGCCAGGGTAAAGGGGATCGCACGGTGTTTGTGGAAGAGGGGATGCCCGCTGAGACAGTAGAAGGGCTGAAGAAATTAGGGCATGAGGTTGAAATTGTGACGGATATGGCACGGGCTCAGTTTGGCCGTGGTCAGATTATCCGTTGGAGTGTTGATCCGATTGAGAATATTGGTGTTTGGTCCGCAGGCAGCGATCCAAGGGGCGATGGAGCAGCATATCCCCTGTAAGATTGGAACTCACGTTTATAAGGGCTATGTGAGACTAGCAGAATATCAGAAATGGTAGGCTGGTCTAATGCCTGGAATATCACTATAGCACATGGTGACAATAGGATTGAGATGAGATCTGGAATTTGGGCTGTGTGTAAGTACGTAGACACATTTAGATCGTATGTATGTCATACTCTCGATCCAATGCATACCTCATCGTATGACGCCCGCCCTTGCGTCTTAGGACTGCGCTGACATGCGCATGTGCCTACCATTAGCCACTCCCATCCAGTATCTATTTCGTAAAATGATCTAACCCAGGACCGTTCTATTAAGCGCGTGTAAACACGTAAGTATATACTTGGGTCGTAAGAAACGTGATTCGAGGTCCGATGCTCTATCTTTTGATTCGTTCTTCCGGAAGCTTTCACTTGCTCTCACTCTCGCCCTTGGATTCAGATTCGGATCCGCCCTCTAAGGGAGCCAGGACACCCTTCTCCTCTAGCATCTTAGCTAGCGAGCCGTCCTGGTGCATAGAGACGAGGATGTCGCAGCCGCCGACAAATTCCTTGTTGATGTAAAGCTGCGGGATTGTAGGCCAGTCGGAGTACTCCTTAATACCTGTGAATTCAATCACGATGTCAGCTGCGGCTTTTCTTTATCATGTGTCGTGTGGCGTTAAATCAGGAACCGTACCTGATCTTAGCTCCTCGTCTTCCAAGACATTGAAGGCGGCGAATTTGTTAGGGTCGACACCCTGTAGGCCTAGGATCTGGATGCTTGCGCGCGAAAACCCACATTGAGGGGTCTCGGGGGTGCCCTTCATGAATAGCACCACAGGGGCTGAGGAGACGGCCTTCTCGATCGCTTGTCGCGTCTGGTCGGATAGTAGTCGTTGCTGGAAGGCTGAGAGGAAGGGCGTTGGTCTGAAGTTGTATGCGGCGGGTCGGACTATGGGTCGGGCGGCTTGCCGTAGAGTCTGTCATCGAAATGTAAGTCAGAGTCGTCTTGAGGTGCTAAGATAGTAAGGAAACTCCCTACCGCTGAGAATAACGGTCGGGAGAACATTTTGATATGTTACCCGCGATACCGGTATTGTATATAGCTGAGTAGTTGTGGCAGATAATGCTGGGCAATTACCTGTCGGCGAAGTATTCGTTGTTGAAAAGTTGAGATGATCAATCAACAAATTGGAGATGATGTAAACGGCTCGTGCCGGGGCTAAGAAGAATAGCAGGGKAGCTCGCGCCACAGTGGCACTTGGCCAATCATGTCTCTCTTTCTAATCGATTACTGATGCAGTGCTTTGTAATCTGCCCGCTTAATTCTCTATGTACAAAGGAATATTGAGACTGAATAGCATTGTAAAACGGTTTAAGAGATATGTAGTCTACATTCTCTAGGCCCGCATGTATATAGTAAGTCTAGATTAATAGAGAGTTCAAACTAAAGACAAACTTGTCAAAGCATCAAATCCCAGATGGGCTAATGCCTGGAAAGGATTCCTATTTGAATATACGTAATTATTTCAGTGTGATTGTCTGTGTTGYCCTCCCGCCACTGTCGAGCAGTAGCGCAATTTATCGACCCGAGATATAGCAGTAAAAAGCAAAATGAGATCATGGGAGATGAAGATTGCATTTTGAGTTTACCTACGTCTAAGCTGGATCAAAGATGTTGACGTTACTCGAGACATGACCAAGACGACGGAAGGTCTGGAATTCTCGATTTGATTTGTTGGCATAATAAGGGCTATGACAGCCAGGTTGAAATTGACCACGTGCCCCACGCTGACTAGAAGAAAACTACCAACAACCATGAGCTGGTACGAATGTCATATGACCATTGACGATGACTTCGTAAGCTTTCCTTCTACGAAGACAAAGAGCAATGAATCTGCATTGGTTGCTATCTCGATGTTGTGCTTTGTCGCGGATCCTCGTTTTCTTGGTAGGGTAGAAAGTCCGGAAGAGAGAAGGAAGAGAAGGAAGTCACCAATCAAACGGTGCTGTAATGGTAAAACAAGGGTCGAATATGCTGGACCCTGATTGGCTGAGGGGCAGCAGTATTGGGCATCGCCACCCATGCAACTGAGCTTTCCCCGCATTCTGAGCAGATTTGGCCAATCACATGTGCGACCGACGGCTTGATCGGCGACTCGGATCAATTGGCTGTATACGTAGATTAAAAATTGAGTTTTGCAGTGGTCGGACTTTACAGGCGGGCGGATTGGTCGGCCGTCGAATGGTTTCTGTGTCCCTCGTTCGACCATTCGACCACCGTCCACTGTCCGCGCACACATCACATCACCTGGCATCACCACCTCCCCCTCTCCTCCTTTTCCTCTTGTTTTATGGCTGTAACACTCTGGCACCTTGCCCACTGCGCATGAGTGTCTAAACTTCATTTTATCTAGCCTCGATTGAAGGCGCCGCCAGCCTCTCAAGTGCTAAAAACGAGCGAATCAGGAAAATCTATTTTGTACGGTTTCGAAGCAAGCTGCATTCGAAACCCTCAACATCCAACCTCATGTCTATATAGGTATCTGGTACAACAGGGACGTCTGACATCCAACACCACGCTTGACGAGACCCTTTCAGATATACCTACATCCCGAAATCCCGCTCCGCATTTCCGCTCAAGTTATCGATATCCGAGTCAGACACCTGAGCAAAGCAATATCGCCACTATCAAGATGGTCCTCACGCACACGACCAACCATGCCTACTCTCACCCATTCCCGACGGTGACTTTGGCCTTCTTCCTCCGGTACTATTCGCCTCAGCTCAATCCTTTCTCGAGCCATGTCCTCTCGACCGACACCATCTCCTCCCACATCGACCCGGAGACTGGTCGACTGCACACGACCCGCATCCATATGAAGAAGACTCGCTTGCCTTCGGCTGTGGTTAAGCTGTTACCTTCTAGTGTCACCGGTGGAGGTGGCGACAAATCAAGCTATGTCCTTGAGACTAGCGTCGTGGATATCAAGGAAGGCTGGATGAAGACGGAGAGCAAGAACCTCAATTACACTGGAGTCCTCAGTGTAGTTGAACAGCAACACTACTCGACCACTCCTCCTGACCAGGCCCCTTCGACCTCACTCTCCAGCTCAGGGGTGGTGCCTAGCTCTCTGACTCCTACGTCTCATCGACCCTTATCTCCGAACACTTTCGTCACCACCACTTTCTCCTACCGCTCCACACTAGGCGCCAAGAAACACGAGAAGACAATGGAATCTACAGAAGGCGGTGAGGAGCATGGGCCCCGACGATTCGGCAACTGGATTTCTGGTTGGGGCGCTAAGCGGATCCAGCAAAGCATCGAATCCATCGCTTCTAACAAGACAGACGACCAGATAATCAAGTCACGGGACGGAATGCGCATTGTCCTGGAAAGGCTGCGCAACAACGGTGTCGTCGCTGTTCTAAGAGAGCTCCGACGGCGAGAGGGAAAGAGCGTCTTCGAACAGTGACCATCGACGCTGCAAAGACAATGTCACAATACAAGCTGTATATCCATGTCTGATGTTTGAAATTAGCAAGGCGTTGGGGACTCGCGGGGGAAGCAAAACGCGATGGGAGGCACGGTGTCGAATTCATTACGAAGCGTTAGTATATCAAGGAAGAAAGGGGGGAGGTGGGCTAGGAGGGCCATCCGAAGGTCCATATGATACCACTCGTTGGGTAGGACGTGTTGCAGTTCGCTTTTCTACTCCCCTCATGTATCAAAGGCATTACGAATATTTCAAATATTTATGAATTTCTCGATATAACACTAGGTGCTTTATGACTTTGATGGTTTTCTAATTTAAAACACTTTATACTTCATTTCTTGTCATGAACTTGGCGCCTTGAACAGAGATGTCAACCCCTAGTGCAAAGGTAGCAGTGAAAATAGAGCAAAAGGAATAGTGAGCATCCATCATACTGTTCAATACTGGCTCAAGAAGCCTGTACCCTAAGTTTACCAGGTGTCTTTTGGTGAAGGTACTCGTTATACTTAAGGATATTAAGGTAGAATGAATATAGGATCAACGAAAGTCGAATGATGCCTATACCATTTCTTTCATTTAGCGTTACAGCATAACTCATTCATTACAGCTCATAGCCATTAACCCGAGACGAACACCACGCTGCGAACAGATTATAGGTTCATCAACATCCCCATACCAACAGCACCAGCGGCCCTTGCTCTCACATTCCTCAGCCTTCCTGCCGCGTTCTTATTATCGGCACTAGCCTGCACACCCCCAGTCTCATTCTCAGCAGCCCCCGAACTAAAGGTCGCAGGTCCTGTACCGTTCCCCAGCGTATCCGCCGGCGGCTGCGGGTAGTCCGGCTCAGTAGTAAACGGCTGGAGCGAGCTCAAACTGTCAACACGGCCCAGCAAGAACTCGAGCTGTCGGAACGCCGCGCTCGGCGCATACTGCGGGACCATGTGTCCACTCAGATCAACGCTCACGAACGTCAACCCGCGCTCCGTGTGCGTGGTGCCGAGCACACCGGCAGCCGCGATGCTGCCGAGCTTCGTCTGGTCGGTCTCGGCGTTGAGCTCGTCGGCGGTGCTGAGCGTGTGGAACGGCACGAAGAAGGGCTCGACGGGCGCGCTCTGGAACCCGAGTTGTCCGCCCCACGTCGTGTTCTGGATCGTGAGAAGCGTGCCGTTGGGAAGCAGGATCATGTCCAGCGACCCGTGGCCGATGATCACGTTCTGCGTCGCGTCGATGACGTGAGGGAGCACGCGCCACGAGGACGGGTCGGACGAGTCCCCGCCTACAAACACCGGCCCGTTCGAGCACGCGGCCCACTGCGTGCTCTGGTCCGCGTGGATCGCCGCTTTGACGTCCGACCGGTCGAAGTATATTTCCGCGCCTTCGGGGAGGTAAAACAGACTCCCTGGGAACCCGAGGACGTCCCACAGAAGCGGGCACGTCGTCGCGACTTGGTACACGTCGAAGCAGGGGTTGATGCTGAAGGCTTCGTTGAGAACGTCGTTCCAGAGGTTTTGGCACTCGTTGCTCACGCTGCGGTCGTAGTTGGCGGGTTGGGGACCCGGAGGAGGGTAGGTGAGGTACTTCGCGTTGTAGTCGGCGAAGCCGCAGGAGTCGTGCAGGCTGTGGATGTGGGCGCTGTAGGAATCGTTGAAGGTCATGAGATTGTGGTGGTAGTCGACGAACGGCACGGTGGTCGTGCTCGACTGGACCACGTCGTCGCCCAGCACGGGGTCGTAGATAAGCATGCCGGACACGTTGTAGTAGGTCGTGTCGTTCTTGTCCAGCATGGCCGACGCGATGTACGGGCAGTAGGCGCCGGCGTAGGACTCGCCCGCGATGTACACCTTGTACCCCTGCAGGGAGAAGGTGTCGATGAAGTTCTTCCAAAACCCGAGGAATTGCGCGGCTACGTCCTCCTCGCTGCGCGCTGTTACCTTGCCGCGCGAGAAGCCTGTGCCGATCGGCTGCTCAACCCATACTACGTTGGTGAGTCGGTTCCAGGCCCATGGGTTGGGGACGGGCTTGAATGTGCCGTATTGCCAGATGAAGGGCCCGTTCTCTTGGAGGAGACCTTCTAGGGAGGAGCAACCGGGCTATATGTGATGCTTGTTAGCTATATGTACATGGAATCATGCTCCTGCTCACGTGCAAGAAGTAATGTGAGAGTAGTAACTTACACCGCCATTGAGCCATAGCAGAATTTCCTTCTCCGTCGAGTTGGGTGCCGAGGTGGGGAAGAACCAGAAGAAGAGCTCGTTCGTGTCGTTTGGATTGTCACTGATGGGCAGGTATCCAGAGTAGGACTCGCCGACGTCGAAGTCAACATCGGGAATGCCAGTGCCGTTGACAGCGAACTTCGTGGTGTTGGCATTGGCGAACTTGGGTGCTGGTACTTGTCGCGTCGCCAGATAGTGTGCCAAAGTGACGTCGTTTTTCGGCACCGTAGACCTTGCGAGATCTTTCTTGCCCACGTGCTGGAAGCTCCGGCGCGCCTCTGTCACGGCGGCGGCGGACAGCAGAAGCCCGGATGCGAGCTTCGGCCAATACATGATGATGGGCTGCGGATAAATATGGGCAGGTTGGGGATTCCAAAGGCCCAATTGAACTGGCGATGGCGACTTTCCAATCCCAAAAGTTTTTGTCGCGCCGAGACTCTAGGCACACGACAATAACCTGCAGCGTAGAGGATGCGGAGAGCGTAGGGTTAGGAATGGAGGAGGAACCAAAATAAAAGAAACCGAGGACAAGAATGAAGAAGCCGGGTTCCGCGCAGCCAGCCGCCTAGGCAGCGGTGGGATCGACAGCACTGCCGGGATCATCCAAAGTCTGTCATGCCTTGCCCTGCATACATGGTACCTCACCTACAATAGCATTTGCCCATTCACTGCCTCGTTGCCAGGATGCGGAACTGGTGCAAGACGGCCCTGCCATCACCCCATGTCTCATCAATGCTACCGTACTACGTGCGTACCTACGTATATMCCCCCTTCCCCGTTCGCGATGCATGATTTTAAGTGTAATCGCATACCGAGCCACTAGAAAAGAAGCGAGACGTATAAATGAGAATAATTTTTGGGGAAGCGAGGCCTAACTATTCCCTTCAGGCACCGACGATCAAGTCGGAGACAGCGGAGATCGATCATTAGTAATACCTATAATTCGCCTATTGATATGCCTACAGCTAGCCTACAGCTCCCTATATCAACACCGAGAATCTCAGATCATATATAGAGGGTGTGGGGGGCCACACTAAATCAAGGTGTAAGCGCTGTAGATCGCGATTCAGCTACTCCAATCCTACCCCAACCCCCCCCCAAGCTCGTCATTGCCAGGTGCGTATTGTATGCTGTCAGAGGCAACTTAGACTTATCTGCGGGGAACCAAGGCGCGGAGAGATCCGCTTCTGTGGTGCGGTAGTTGCCTCTTTAGGAAGCTCTTCAGGTACCGTTAGTTAGCGGACCCTCGCTCTGATAAGCTCCCGTACGTAATAATGCTTGTTTTTTTTTCTCTCTCTCTTTATCCAACCGAGGTCCTATGTATAGTCCTACGCATGTATAGTTGATGCCGAAACTACCTGCCTATGTCATAATAGCATGGAAATAAGCTTCTACAAGTTATCTTGCTGAGGTCAGCAATATAGATTTCGATACAGCTTTGAAACCTGGAGCTGGAAACCGTCATAAAGGGTAATAGCCTAATCAGGCGGTTCTGCAGCCAGGCTCCCATACACGAAGGGGTGAAATTCGGCCCTAGATAACTTCACAGCCATCATATCCCAAAAGAGGGCTGGGAGGCGGATACGAGATCGATCGGCGAGTTTCCGGCCTCACAGATCGACATTGACCTCGATTTATGGTCGACGATGTCTTGCATGACGAAAGACTGTCGCAGCCGGAAGGTGGCGGCTTGGGCCGGCATTTACTCGAATACGGGGGCGCTTCGTTTGGGGTGAAGCTCGGTCGGTTCACCTTAATTGTATCATTGTCCGCTGCAGCCCTTCGTAATCACGATTCTTCAGCATAAACCTCGTTGATAGCGTCATTTTGGTTCCTGGTCTGATCAGGGGCCGGAGTAAAGTATCTTCGAACTGACTCCTTGGTCCACTATGCTACCTTGAAAAGGTGACAATCGTAATACACAACTCTCTATAAGCTAGTCATCCAGATGAGATCTTTACATGCTAAATACGTCTCTAAATGTGCAGGAGGTATATACAACATTTAAATCGTAATCCATGCAGCCAAATGGTATAGTAGAGAGAATCTTCATTTCTTAGACTTCTTCCCTCCCTTAGTCTTAGGCGCCGCAGCGGCCTCCTCTTCCGCAATCATGGCCTTGATATCTCGACTAATAAGCCACTCCTTCGTGCTCTCCATGACCTTGTCTAGCGTCTCTCCGCCTTCTAGTACATCCGGTAGATTATGCACATCTAAACCGCTTCTATGATCTGTACACCGGTCCTGGCTGTAGTTATACGTCCGGATCTTATTTCCACGCGTGATCTTGTCCTTGCTCAGCACGCTATCCCTGAGCGCCGACACCTCTTCCTCCTTCTCTTCTCGCCTCCGCTGGCCGATCCGCGAGCGTAGCAGCGTCCACGCAGCCTCACGGTTGCGGTGCTGCGACCGCGAGTCCTGCATCGAGACAGAGATGCCCGTCGGCTCGTGCGTGAGTCGGATTGCGCTCTCCGTCTTGTTGACGTGCTGGCCTCCCGCGCCGCTCGCGCGCATCCTCTCTTCTCTCACTTCGCGTGGGTCCACGTAGAAGATGCTGTTCGGATCGCTGAAGCTCTGCTCGTTCGGCATGTCGGACTCGTTTTCGGGGAACGAGGGGAGCACCCACACGGCGACAGCGCTTGTGTGCGTACGCCCACTTGTTTCTGTGGTGGGAACCCGCTGCACCCGGTGCATACCCGCCTCGCCCCGGAACTGCTCATATGCACCAGCGTCGAGGATCTCGAGGACCGCCTCTTGGATTGGGGATTCGCTTGCGCCGCCTGTGGTGGATTCGGCACCGTCGACAGTTTCGTATTTTAGGACGTTGGTGCGGATGCCCTTTCGCGAACAGTATTGTCTATACATGCGGAACACGGCGTCTGCGAAATAACGGCCCTCCATTCCGCCGGGGCCTGGCCGCACCTCGAGCAAGCAGGGCATGTCTGCGAAGGGGTCGCGCGGGGTAAGCGCTGCGGAAAGGGCGGTGGCTAGAGTATTGAACCTGGCATTTGTTGTCGAGAGCTCATCTTTGGCTAGTTGGCGCAACTCGGCATCTTGCGATTGAAGGAGGGTAGAGAGCTCTGTTATGGAAGACCGGGCGGCTTCCCATTCCTTCAGGGCTTCGGCGACACGCGATAGCTCGCCTACGCGCTTCGCGATCTTGGAGTCGAAGTCGTCTGCAAGGGCACTTGCAAGCTTGTCGTGTTCGGCGGCAATGTTTCGAGCGCGTTGGAGGAGAACGAGGGGGAGGTTTGCCTGCGCATCTAAGGACAATGTCAGCTAGGAAGACCTTTCTTTGTGGATGTATGTATACCTGTACTAGCTAGTCGCAAGAATTGGCGACTTGGAGGCTGTGCCAGTGCCTTGATGCAGCGACGGCACACCCATTGCGCTGTCAACATGCTTGTCCCATTAAAAAGATTAGGGGGTTTCTCTTTTCGCTGAATTGAGATTCTGTGAGGCCAAAGTTTGATAAAAAAGTAAAAGGTCTGGTAGTACAAAGTCTTATCGATAAACTTCCCAATTATGTACATGTAATACTGGGCTACAGGGCTTAGGTACATGTACATAGTGGACGGAATAGCACAGTCGAAAGTTAACCCCGCAATCACGTTCAGGTACCAACCCACTCTTCATTACATATGTAGAGACTGGGACTATTAAGTGCTGTATAGATGGGACTGAATACTCTACTCTTTCTATTACTTATACTCGATGTTACCTTTACTAGCACTATGATTAAAGTCTTCGTCTCTTAATAGTACGAAATTTCGGTAGTCTAAGTGAGCTACAGCTTAAAGAAACCCCTAAAGTAAGTCGTGGAAAGCTTCAATATACGATAAGGTAAGGTATGTATGTTAACATCTTGTTTTCATTGCTATCTATGAGACTCCCGTTCGCTGGTGAGTTATAACTGTTGGATGACAAGGTCTATCCATACGGATGCCCACATATGAGACGTCCCGGGATTACATAAGGCCCGTGCGCCAATGCCTACGTAATCCACCGAACCCTAACCAACATCCCGACAGTAACAATGTTGTTCTTGCTTATGTCAGCATAGCAGTTATAATTGTCTATTGGCGTCTTGGTGACAATGGTAACTGTCCTGTTCCCCATTGCTTTGAGTCGAACTGTAAGTACTTCTGGGTGTCTTTCCTTTCTGTCCATCGCCAACCTGTTGTAGCGTCATCGACAAAATGCAATCGGTGTGTCACTGGATGGATGAACTGTAATCCAATGCCACCCGTCATCACCAGACAGTGAAGGTGTTGCTCAATGCCAAATTCATGATCCTGGTCAATGTCCAGTTGTACTAGTCAGTCTTTTCGGATATCTATTTGCGCCTCTCATAGATGCAAATAAAGCGATGCTGATTTGTTCTCCATATCCTTCTGGGGCTGTAGCAACGAAACAGTTTCTAGAGCTGGCTGGGACGCCTCTCTCCTGGATTTGATGGTGATGCGATCTATGAGACGAAGAGTATTACTCTGGCTAGTTAAGGTCGTGCTGGCTTACTGACCCTTCTCTGGAGTAAACCTTCGTATCCCGCCGCATATAAGGACGGCTTTATGATGATCGTTATTAGTGTTCGTTATATATMCTCTTTGTTCGAGCCGATCCAGAGAGCTCGTCAGTGGGGTTCTAACCCACTTGCATCGCCTCCCAAGGTATCAGGCCCATAACCACTACACCATGTGGATTGACTGTTATTCCGGTAGTTGTTGTTCTGATAGTTGTTGACTAAGGACTGTCGTAGTTGTTGTTGATCTGTATCGCTGGAGGATGGCTAACCGTTTACCATTCGGCGTTATCTATTAGGGCTGCCATATAACCCTCTAGACCGATGGAACCAGGTTCGGGTTCGGAAAAGATCTGAAGGCCCGGCCTTACAGAATCCATTGAATCTGCTAACGAGATTCCTGGTGAAGATCAAATTTAGTTTCTGTAAAAAAAAAATGGACAATGGGAATAATCGCGCTTACCATACTCGATAAGCCCTATCGAGCACTCTAGCCACATCATGATTTTGATGTCATAGCTGTCCTCAATTTTGTGTCTCAGTCCGACGCATAGTATGGACCACTCTAAACGACCCCGTTCATGAACGAGCATCATCACACGTTCCTCGTGGCCGGGGCACGTGTCATTTGGGAAAAACTTGGCAGTGTGCAGTTTTCTCGCACAGATGGATAGTGTAAGATGACGGTGCGCCTCGATGACAGCAGTCTGATTTTCAGCTGGCTGACGTGTAACGCTGTCTTTAAGTTCCTCCCATTCTCGCTCGTGATCCTTGTAGAATCTGTATAAGGTTCTCTCCTAGAGATAATGCTTTGCGCAATAGCCCTTATCAGTAGCCGAAGCGAGGCATGAGCCTCGACCATGTGGAACCTGGCGTCGTGTAAACAAAGAAACATTCTTGGAAGATTGGCAGACGATACTTACTTGACACAGCATGAAGTAGTAATAAACGGAAAGTCTTGGTTTACTTGAGCGACAGATGATAGAGCTCTTCCTGAGGATAAATATGTCCTGGTCTAAGAGAACCAGGTAGGGATTTATGTGATAGGAGGAAGTGGGAGAAGGAGAAGCAAGGTGAAAAGTAGGAGAAGTAGAAAGGAAAAGCCCAAGCACGGAAAACGACGTGTGAGGTGGGTCCATATATATTCTAATATCCTGTGCCGTTAGGCATCCTTCGTAACCCATAGCTGCATATTAAGCCGCAATTCGGGTGTCATTGATGAAGTACCCAGAGAGACCATCGTGATTGGTGGGGGAAATTCGGAAGCCCTTGGAATAATCGGGAAGCGGGCATTTTCACGCGTACCTATTCCAACTGTGAGTTGATAAGATTGGAAGCACTGTGTCTCTTTATCAGATACCCTCAAACTGGCAAGCGTGACAGTCCTAGTCGGGCCGGCTCGACTGCCAGGCAGTGTAGGTAAGAGTGATAACCAATGGATAGCTCGCTTCTGTCAAGTTTCTAGGCAGGTTTTAGGTATCAAGGTTAACATTTATCCGCTTTCAAGTTCTACATAAGTAACAGGGCGCGGAGTACCCTCCAGCTTATATATACTAGGTAGGTAGGTAGGTACCTTGACGTAGATCCACATGAATCCCTAGCAAACTTCATTTGAATTGATATATGGACGACTTTGCGCTGTTATCTAAATAGAGCACTCAGTACTGATCTTTCAAGCAAGCGTTTGCAAATTCTTAACCCAGCTTGAGCTTTTATCTTAGCAACTTCACTCATGAGCCTAACCGCTTGTCTCATGCAGGCGTTCCAAACGTAAGTCGGCATTTGTGTCCACATGTCCCTCTTCATAGATGTAAAAGAAAATTCAAAGAGTAGCTAAAAGGCCATTAACTACTTCTAAACCACGAAGTCATATTTAGAAGATAGAACAGGATATATGCGAATAACAACGGGTTACTTATGACTAAACCTTACACCTTCAGGGTTAATTAGGTAGGTACATTAGGTACTTACCTAGGTTCATAAGGAGGTAAACAATGCCGTGATATAACGGCTAGATGGTTAACTCAAAGCCGCAAGAACCCAAAATATGATGGCGAAGTAAGTCGGTAAGAGATCGCGGAACGTAGACGTAAGTAAGATTTCCAGATATTCTGCACACAAAACTGTGTCTCTTCTCGAGGTATATATTATAGTACAATTGTTACCTGAGGTTATGAGGCAGCTCCAGCGTCTACATTTCGTCCCCCCTTTAAAATTAGGACAATTTAGGTTTCATAAGGTAGAGTACCTTCACCCTGTCCAAAGTTAGTTAGCAACCCCTCAAATCATCCCAGATGCCTCGAAGAGGTATCTTACCGCCATCCACTCATCTAGCTGGCTAGCATTTGCTATCAGCGAATCTCTCATGGTAAGATTGATTGGGGGCGATGAGCCGGGTCCATCAAGGGCCATAAAGTCGGCACTGAATGTCGCAGGGAAATTGGCGATGCATTCTGGATTGGTCAGCCTCTCGCCTATCGAATTTTAAATCCCAAGGTTTACTCCTAGAAGATCCAGCATGAAAAAGGACGCTCGGGTATCGCTGTTACCTTGGTAAGCATCCCAAGTGATCTGATCTAGCGAAATAGCGCTGTCTTGGGGCGCGACAGGAGAATCAGCAGCCTCATCGGTAAGACGAACTCCTTGCTGACCTTGACCCCGTAATCCGAGCATGAGGTTTAGGTGCTCCACTGCCTCTCGTGCGTCCCGCGAAACGGTACTCGAGCGTAACCACAGCGGATACGTATTCCTCAATAAGGCATGGATCTTGGCATCGGTATCACTGTCTAGCGGCACATCTGGTGTGCTCCTCGCTAGCTGCACGTAGTAACAGAGGACACTCATGCCCAGCAGATAGGTCGACTGTATCAACGGAGTCAACATCCAGCGCACGGGATGAAGTTGGCCCCCTGGTTGTACTTCCTCTTCTACCAATTGCTGGAACTCGAGGATCTTGATGGCAGCCTGTACACAAGCGTTTCTCGAATACTCATAACGTGCTTGAGCATGAGATGGGGCGAGGTATTTCCGGTGAAGCCAGATTATCAGGCGCTGCACAGCGAGCTTGAGCCATATTCGGTTCAATACGATCTGTGGCGGTACCATGAACGAGCGGCTGAGGGGCTCCCATCTGAAGGCTGGTGGTAGCAGGGTTTCGGCCTCTTGCACCTTCCGGTCTAGTTCCATGATCTCCGAGTATGGATGCTCTCTGGTATCGGCGACGAGGTCACTGACCATTCCACCGATAGCATCGATCCTGTTTTTAGCTAAGTTGTAAAGTATCGGCGTGACTTCCGTCTCAGGCCGCGACGGGGGAAAGTCAACAGTATTTTCGTCGAAGTCCGAGTCGAAGAGATTCCGGGGTTCGGATGTATCGCACTGACGCGATTTAAGGAGGCGTGGTAGTCCCATCTGACTCGAAAGTCGCAAGTCCATTTGCATGATGGCAGCCCACAAGCGGCGCCGCATCTCGCCAGCAAATGGTGAGATATTTGAGAAGTTTCGAGGGTCCCGATGATAACCTAGGCTTAAGGCGAGTTGTACGAGGATACCTAACAGGAGCCAGAGCCCAATATCGGCATCCTTACACATAAAAACCTCGCTAGCGCAATGATTGACCAAGGTCTCCAGCACATGCGTCCCCCCCTTGGTATATTGGCCTAGAACTAGACAGTGCACGGTTCGCTCACGGAACACGTGAAGACGACTCCGAGTATCAGGGTTCTCAGCCATCTGCTGCAACTGCGTGGCGAGACACATGATGCTGAACAAGAGGCCGATCCAAGTATAAGGCGTGGCTGCTGGGTCTTTCCAGAAACTCTCATACTGAAAGAGAGGAAGTGTCAGCCTCCAAGACAATTCAGACTAAGGTTGTATGCTTTAGAAGGATGATAGTACCTCTCGGAGAAATTTGCCACTGTGAAGAACTACTGCTGAAGGATTAGCTGTCTGATGGTTCGTCTAGTGACTTTCCTGGATTTAAAATTCGAAAATCAACTCTTTACCTGCTGCGATGCCATGCGCGTTAAAATATCGTGCAACCAAACGGTCCACTACGGACCGGTCTGGTATTGAGGCTAGAATGTCGGCTTTGGTCGCCTGAACGGGTTCATATAATAACCGGGGACCAGGGCCGGAACGTGACACATAGTCGAAAGTGGCTATTTTAATAGCTTTCTCTTGCTTCTCTCTCTCATAATGATCCTTCAGTTCGGAGATGCTATCAAGGACGGCGGCCCAATGAACGCTGCTGACGTAATTCGCACCGTGCGAATGCATGCGTATACTGCCGGGTTCCGAAGGCGTAGGAGAGGAAACTTGATCTACTCTGTTGGGCGAAGAGGTATAATTAATGGACGAAGAAATGGTGTCTTCATCAGCAGAGGCGAGAGGAGTGATGGTTCCGGGATATCCGGATACGCTTTGCGGCGATTCACCTGACGTAGCTCCGATGGAGTGCGCCGGAGAGTTTGTGAATAGGCCGGCCGGAGGTACAGTGGGCGTGCGTTGGGATTGTTGCTGCTGCTGCTGCTGTGATAAAGAGCGAACCAGTGCCTCCAGCTCTTGGATACGCTCGCCAACACTTGTCATGCCCTTCCGCTGCGGACCGGTCGTGTAGGTACAGGCGACCGCAAGTCCTTTGTTGACACAAGTGTTGCACGGAAGTTGGCGATCACATCGTACCCTTTAGATATCGGGTCAGTCGTCACAGAAAAATAAATGAAAATGAGAGGAGAATTACTTGCGACGTCTGCAGAAGTTACATGATAGCTGTGGCTTCTCGCGTCGGCGGTCTCGTTGACGAGCCGATTCTGGACATGACGGCGGGTCTCCGGAGCCCGCCGTTGACGGTCGATCCATTGATTTGCTTCGATCACGCTTACAGCCAAGCTCTCGTCGGCATGATTATGCCGCCAAGAATACTTCTTAGGTGGATAGCCATGTCACGGTTACCATGAATGCTGCGAAGTATGCTGGCGTTGCCATCGGACGAGTTGGCGGAGGAAGATGACGGAAGTTGACGGCGCAATCGACGGAGGTATTTAAGTGGACCCCATGTAGCCCCTATTCAGCGGGGCTCAGAGCTGAGCGCTGAGGCGACCGGGAACCCCCTAAAGAAGTGGACGGAGGCAGATCCGGTGCCAAAACGCCGGACTTCACCTCAGCTCCACATCAGCTTTAATTTCGACTTCCCTTTATATCACCCCATCGATTCAATGGCGCCAGTTGCTCCCTTTATGTTCGCCGTTCCTCCGCTGACGGTCCGTGCCTCCAGCAAGACGCAGATATTAAAACCATGGCCCGGGTCGTATTCGTTCTCTCGTCTTGGCGTCTTTTCATCACATAGGAAGCCTCTGAGGATTAATAGCATAATTATATAACCATCTCACATGATTGGCCCGTCGAAATGGCAATAAGCGAAACCGAGAGCGATACCGTGCGAGTCGACGACCACGAAGGTAATAACACCAATGCCGACGTGGAAGAGGCCAAAGGCAGCTCGCTACTTCATGAGAAGGATGCAGGCGGGAATGGCGATGCCCCTACCAATGATGCTATTACCGATCCGAATATCATGGACTGGGACGGCCCTAATGATCCTACGAACCCTCGCAACTGGCCTAAGACTATCAAGATGCTGAACATTGTGCTTGTCAGTCTCTCAGTTCTCTATTCGTACGTATCTGCTTATGGATTCCAATGAAACCGAATACTGACATGCCTCAATGTAGGAATATCGCGACGACCATGTTCGCTCCGGGCGCAGCATCCCTCGTTTCTGAATTTGGGGTGACTAACAGCATCGTCGCTACACTCGCCGTAACAATTCCCTCACTCGGATCCTCCATGGGTCCCCTCCTGTTTGCACCGCTGTCTGAGGTGATCGGGCGCGTGCCCATCTACTGGGCGAGCAGTCTCCTTTACTTGGGATGTACCGCTGGTTGCGCTCGCAGCACCAATATCGCTATGTTCCTGGTGTTTCGCTTTCTCTGCGGCGCCTGCACTGCATCTTTCATGACTTGCGGCGGTGGCACTATCGCAGACTTATTGCCGAAGGAGGAACGCGGCGGTGCGACCGCAATGTTCAGCGCCGGTCCGCTACTTGGACCCGTTATCGGCCCTGTAATTGGTGGGTTTGTGACGCAGGCGCTCGGCTGGCGGTGGACGTTCTACTTGGTGCTCATGTTTGTGAGTCTAACTGCTTCACCTTTCACTCATCTTCTTCGGTTCGTCACGTTGTGAGAGAAACTAAACGATGTATTTGTTATGTAGGCCGGAGTTGTCACCGCGATTGCGATGGCCACTATGCGTGAGACCAATTCCATCATGATCCTCGCAAATAAAGCCGCTCGTTTGCGCAAGCAGACCGGTAACCCCAATCTGCGGCCTGCGCGTGCAAGTCAGGTCCCGCTGCGTCAACTCGTTGAGCGTGCGCTAATTCGGCCCCTACGCATGATCATCTTCTCACCTATAGTATTCCTCATCGGGCTATATATGGCACTGGTCTTCGGCATGACCTACCTCCTCTTTGCGACCTTTCCGTCTGTTTTCGAGAAGACTTATGGATGGGGCGTCGGCGTTTCGGGATTAGCGTATCTGGGAATTGGAATCGGCTGTGCTATCGGCCTCTTTACTTTCGCGTCGCTAAGTGACAAGCTTCTGCGCGAAAATGGTGGTCCAGAGCGTCGCCTATTACTGATGATTTGGATTGGCCCCTCCGTTCCAATCGGCATCTTTTGGTATGGCTGGACGGCTAACTACGCCGTGCACTGGATTGTACCCATCATTGGCACTGTATTTATCGGCGTCGGCACCCTGATCATTACTTCCTCGGCGCAGGTTTACATGATGGACCTGTTTGGCCCTCAGGGCGCGGCGTCGGCGCTTGCGGCCACGACGCTAGTGCGTAATGCCTCGGGGGCATTTCTGGCCCTCGCTGCTGACCCCCTTTATAATAAATTTGGCTTGGGCTGGGGTAATAGTGTCTTGGGTTTTATCACCCTTGCCTTTACGCCCGTACCAATTCTCTTTTACAAATACGGGGGTTGGCTGCGGGAAAGATTCCCTCTGAAGCTTTAAGAGGCTTGGAAAGAAGTACGTTTTTTTTTTGTAGAATCTGGGGGCTTTAGACTGCCGGTTGTACTACTAAGGTACTGGTGGATCCCATACTGTATTTCTCCATTTACAAGGCTGTCTAGCGCTATAGCCACAGTGTCTTATAGTGTATTCCCACTTATAACTACAGCGAGGTGTTTCTGCCAATTAGAAACTACCATACAGCCCGTGCTGACCCCGTACTGACTTCCTGGCTTTATCGATCAATTTAACAGGGCCTTATTTCAGTCGGGTCAACATCTAATTAATCAGACTGACATACGTACGTACTGACAAAAGATACTAAAGCCGAATGGGAATATTATGTAATACAAGTCACTTGCAAATTTTGCGTGTTGATTGGTTAAAAGATTAGAGTGCTCGTGCGTTATAATTATGCTGGAACGTATCGTAGCCATAGCGCTATAAGACCTACCTTTGTAGGAAGAAAATACAGTATACATCTTAGTGCATTACACGTCTGAGCCTTTATGTAACGTCGAGGGCCAATCATATTTTACTCATTTCGTAAAAGGCGCATGCAATGCGGAAGCGTTCCTTTTTTAAGAGGTATGTATAGTTCTTATCACCTTTACTTAAAATTTCAGTAAATAATAAAAACGAAATAAGTAAACTTACTGGAAATTTGCTATTATTATATTACCATAAATATATAATTGTTATTATATTAACTTTAATTTTTAACGTAAATAAGGCTTAATAATAAGTTATTATTAAAAGGTATACTTTTTTTAAAATGGTAATTTTTAATAATTTCCATTATTTCCATTATATTTTATTATTATTATTATATATTTTTATATTTAATTTATATAAAAAAGTATATATAAATTATATTATATATAAAGTGTTTTTAACTTTTATTTTTTATATTTTATAATATTTTTAATATTTATAAAATTATATTAACTTTATTTTTAAAGTTTTTTAAATATTAATTTTTATATTAAAAATAAATTTAAAAAAGTAATTAACTTAAATATAATAATAATGTTTAATATATATATTATTATCGATTAAAGTTATAAAAAAATTAATATAATATTAATAATATTTATAATTTTAAAAGCTTTTTTAAAACTTTAATTCGAATTAAAAAATAAATCGATTAAAATAATAATTATATTAACGATATTAAAACTTTAATATTATTAAGTTTTAATAAAAATAATTAATAAAAAATTAACATTATAAAATTTAAATGTTTAAAAAATATTATCTTAATTTTATAATATTTAAATTAATTTAAATAATAAATTTTAAATATAATTAAGTTTAATAAGTTTTTAATAATTTTTTAATATTATAAAAAAAAAAAAAATATGGTAAAATTAAAATAAAATTATATAAAATATAAATTTTAATCTTTTTTATTAAAGTTAATAATTTATATTAATAATTATTTTAATTTAAT
Organism: Hypoxylon sp. E7406B; assembly: GCA_000931505.1. Classification (NCBI taxonomy): domain Eukaryota; kingdom Fungi; phylum Ascomycota; class Sordariomycetes; order Xylariales; family Hypoxylaceae; genus Hypoxylon; species Hypoxylon sp. E7406B. The sequence goes on along the minus strand of JYCQ01000223.1, from coordinate 137,055 downwards.
TTACGTTTTTTAATACTTTAAATATTTTATTATAAAGATATAATTATTAAATAAATGTTACGTAATTTAAATTATAAAAGGAAATATTATAATTATTTAAAGTTATTATTAAATAAAAAAAATTATATTTATTATAATTTAAAAATAATTAAATATTTAAAGGTTTAATTAATGTTTAAAAATTAATTTATAAAAAGTTTTATATAAAATAATAAAATATAATATATAAATTAACTTAATTATTATTATTTTATAATTATATATAAGTTTAAAAATTTAAAAAGTTTTAATTTATTATAAAAGTAAAATTATTATAAATAAATATTTTAAGCTTATTTTTAAAGTAAAATAAAAAGATTTTATTATATATAATTTTAAAAAGTTAATAAAATAACTTTAAAAAAATATTATTAATATATATTACCTTTAATTAAATAATTTATAAATAATTTCTTTATTTATATAATTTATTAATATAATAATATATTAATTCATTAATTTAAATATATATATTAATATTTAAATAAACTTAAAATTTATATATTTAAATAACTTTTTAATAACTTTAACTTAAATTTTATAAAAAATATATAAACTTATATAAAAAACTAATTTAATATAAATTATAATATATAAAACTTTACATTTATATAATTAAAAAAAGTTATTTATTAAGTTTAATTAATTATTTTTAATATTTTATTAAAATTATTATTATTATTAATATATAAAAAAATACGAAATATATAAAATAATAAAAGTAAATAATAACGTTATTAAAACCTTATATATAAGCATAATTAAAATATATTTTTCCATACAAATTAGGTATAAAAATATATAATAATTATAATGGAACATAGTGGAAATAGTGGAGGCCATTAAGGATTACCATCCTGGAGGAGGTGTACGTCTTAGGAGGTAATCAAGTGGGTCTTGAGCCCCTGTATTCACCGCCCAAACGGATCGGATGGAGCCCCATGTTTGGCTCCCTTCAATCCTCCTCTATCTTCGGAAAGTACAGTAGTAGGGTTAACTTGTCAAGCTTTGAGAAATAGATATATCAAATGATCACACGCGGCTAGGCACTAATCCCAGGGTGCGCTATTTTCCACTGGCTGATCCTTCTCTTCATCAAAAATGTCAAAACCTATGTGCCGACTAGGATCAAGAAACCGAATAGGGCCTCGATCTAAAGAAAGCTGATCGACGGCGGCGAAGGCATCATCAGACAGCCTTTTCAGCCACAGGTTCTGCTTCATGTGTTCCTCACTGACGGATTTGGGAACAACAGGGATTCCTCTCTGTACGGCCCATGATAGGCAAACCTACAGTGTAAAATATTTAGACGTTTGGCAGCTGGTATTAAAATCTCAGCGAAAGAAGGGAAGCTTACCTGTGCAGGGGTCATATTACACTTGGATGCGATATCTATAATCTAAAAATCGGTTAGAAGAATTCATATTCATCGAAGAGGAATGGGATGCATTAGGTACCCTTTGGTCTTCTATTGGAAGCGGCTCTTTAGGATGTCCTCGAACTAGGGGTACTGGCCGACCACCGAGGGGCTGATGGGCCATGAGGAGGATATCATGCTGAGCCGAGAACGAATGGAGTTCATGTTGCGGGAAATATCTGTGTATAAGACACTGTTAGAGATGCATTTTCGAGCTAGTAGATCCTTAATATCCTACGGATGGATTTCCACTTGATTGACGGCCGGGATAATCTTAGCTATTTCGAGAATTCTTTTAGTCTTTAGAATGTTGAAGTTGGACAGTCCTATCACACTAACTTAGCTCACTGTTGCGACATGGAGCTGTGTATAACTGGTTCTATGTGCTTACCAATCGAGTGTACTTTGCCAGAGGTGACAAGCTTTTCCATCGCCTGCCATGTCTCTGGGTAACGTCTAGAGAGGTTATAATCGATAACGGGCTGCTCAACAACATGAGCAAATACAAATGGAACATGGGGACATAAAATGCCACATCACCTTGCCGTTACCGCTGGGATGCCTTATGGTCTTGTTATTCTCGCCGGCCTTATAAGCATAAGGGACTTAGGCAATACTATATGTTAGAGCTAGGGTTCTCACGTGAATTAAGACAGTCAGCAAGGTTAGTTTACGTACAGTGCATCAGATACAGGTCGACTATACGCGGCAAATCGTTCAGCTTTTCTCAAAACGTTAGTCCTTGGAGTATTCTAATACCATAATCTAGTTGGAGATTCTGAAGGGATTCATCCAAGGCTCTTTCAACATCGGCAGGCTCATGCCACGTCTGCGCGCTGGTGACTGTATTAGTTCGCTCACAATGCATCTTGCGACTCAAAATCCAGCTCACAGTTTAGATGTCACAAAGATCTCCTGTCGAGGAATGCCGCTCTCCTTGATGGCTTCGCCAATTTCCTTCTCGTTTCCGTAGGCGTGGGCGCCGTCGATATGCCGATAGCCGAGTGCTAGGGCTAGCTTTACAGCATTCTTGACCTGTGAATTTCCTCCCTCGCCTTGAAAAGTCCCGAGACCGATGGCTGGAACCTTACGGCCATTGTTCAGAACGAATTCACCTGGAAGATCCATGATCCGCAGAATGTATTATGAGAAGCTGACTTGAATCTATCGTACGGCAGTCCTTATTGCTAAGGATTATGGAAAGCTAAGTCGTGGGTACGCGCCACAAGGGTACATATCACCGTGAGGGGAACCCCTGAACCCCTGACGACCAGAACCAACCATGTATACAGTATACTATACAGTATACTATACAGTGCAGTAAATCTACATAGTTCATCGGATGCGACCAACAATTTTACCCCTGACGAAGAGAACAAAAAAAGAGAAAAAGGCCCCCCAGCAAATAAGGTTGAATCGAACCAAAAACAGCTTCTATTATGGATTATACCCGTTAGGATATCGTTCCGTTAGCCGCCGAATCTCATCAATTGCCCTGTCCAAGTCAGCGCCGTTATGAAGAGGGGCTGGGGCTAGTGGCCCGGGGGKGGCTGGTCGCCTACATCTGCAGAAACCCCTCCTGTTGCGGGAATAAGGCGGAAGCGTGAAGATTGAACCTCCTATTTGGGTACTCAGTCACCCTGTCTTTACATTTATAAGATCAATCACCACGAGTGTTACATACAAGGAATAGAGCGCGTTCCGATCGTCGTAATCTTCCTGGGGCTCGGACTTGGGTATATGAGAGTGGTAGGCCTGAAAGTATCGACGAGTGAATTTGTTACGTTCGGGGCGCCAGTTTCCAAGCTCATCTACGACCATGGTTAGCTATTCGGGCGCTCAACATGTTGGGTATGAGATATATGACGTACACTCATTATGCGCCCAGAAGCTAGCCGGGTCATAGATTATACCCTCGTCGGTGCTCTCGTCAACAATTCCGGCGTTGCCATACCAAAGGTCTCCGTGCACCAGTGACGGCAATATCCTGCGCCCATCACTCTCCAACGGTCGTAAGAGCCGGGGTATAACCTTGTCAAACAAGAGAGAGAGAAGTCCGTCTAGCTCCTTGTTAGGCCCGGCTCTCTCCTCACGGACCTTCAGCACGTGTCGGAGGCCATTTGCGAAGAAAGCCTCCCAACTGTCAGACCAGGAGTTATCCTGGGGCAGGTTTCCATTGTATGTCACGCAGTGGAATCCAAACTTTCCATTAGGAGAGGTGTGGCTTGAATGAAGCCGTGCCAATTTCTCGCAGAATAACTTAGGTTCGGGGACACCTTTGGTGAAGTTGTAGAATTTGCAGATATAAAAGTGAGATGTCGGATCGCTGGCGAAGGAACCCCAGGCGATGGGCTTGGGGCAGAAGTCGGGGGTGATGTTGTAAATGGCTGACGTGGACTCGAATTCGCCTTTGAGCGACTCACGACCATGGTCGCCTACAGACACTTTCATGAAATAGTCTTCCTCTCTCCCATCGTTGTGCAACACTCTGACCTGAGTCGCTTTCGCCCACGCTGACTCACCATGGGATTTCGTATCGAGGATCTCTGCGACATCTGGAAGAGCTGCAACCTCTTAGTAAGAAATAAATCAATGATGGGAATTAAATCGCATTGACTTTACCAGCTACGACGTTATGGTCTATTAGGCCGGCGGAATCCATGGTTGGTCTTATGGTCTACACGAGCTGCGTCCATTTTCAACCATATGCTAGCAACCGCGACGGCTTAAATAGAGGAATACCCAGGATGAGGTTACATCGCTGCATATTTCAGCGCGCTGAGCCAACATAGATTTAGACGCCCATATATGCCAGGGTAGTAGCCTCATGGTAAATCTAATTGGAGGGCGAATGAACTCAGCCACCATCGACTTTACCAACATGCATGAGAGGCTCGAACAGCAGCCCATCATCTGTATGTGATCTGTCGCGGGTCGCGCCGAAGGATTCCCATGGTGCTGACGCAGACTCGGTGTGCAGAAGTCGAGAAACCCTCAAGAAACTTTGCTCCTGGTTTTGCAATCATACAACAGACATCTTCAAACAGATATGACTTCCATATAATGCCAGTGCCTTGACAGGTCATGAAAATGATACATAGACCAGGTATGTTGAGCTCCTGCAGTCCACTTTGATCTCGCGAAGAGGGGCGTTCGAAGACTGACATCATCTTTTGTTGATTCGACAGAGCTTCACAGGGCCCTGACCAGTGTACTCTCCAGCTCCAGATCTGACGGTACATCTTCATTTTACAGTCGTTCACAGATTCCTGGATCAATTCCAGTGATATCCGATGATGAGACTCACGGCGTCCTTGGCCTAACCACCCTTCACGAACCGTCGTTTCCTACTAGCGCTACGGCGGATATCGTCTTCGTCCATGGGCTGGGCGGGGGTAGCCGAAAAACGTGGTCCTATTCCCCGGACCAATACCACTACTGGCCACAAGCATGGCTTGCAAACGACTTGGATTTTGCAGATATGCGCATCCACTCCTTCGGCTACAGGTCTGACTGGGCCGAGCGACAGCAAAGCGTTCTCAACATTCGCGACTTCGCCGAATCGTTAGTTGGGGAGTTGAAGAACAATCCCAGCATACGGCGTAGTAATACACGCATCATATTCGTTTGTCACAGTATGGGCGGATGCGTCGCCAAGAAGGCTTACATTATAACACGCCAGGACCCAACCTGTAAGGACCTAGCCGACAGAGTCCACTCAATCTTCTTCTTAGGCACTCCACACAGAGGCAGTGATCTCGCGGCAATCCTCAAGAGACTGTCTATTATTGCCTGGGGTTCGAAGCCGTTCGTCTCCGACTTAATGCCCGACTCATCTGCGTTGACGGAAATAAACGATACGTTCCGTCACTATGCGTCGGATCTACGCCTCTGGTCCTTTTACGAGACGATTCCCACCAAGCCCAGGGTGTTGAACAAAATCGTGGTCGAGAGACTCTCGGCGACGTTGGGTTATCCCAATGAAGAGATCGTTGCTATGGATGCTGACCACCGCCATTTGTGCAAATTCAACAGTCCGTCTGATCCCAATTACAGAATCCTACGGAATGCCCTCCACACAGCTACAGACATGATAAGATCCTTGCCGGCTCTGGACTTAACTCCTTCACAAGATACTGTTAACTTGGCCATCGCACAACATGATTCAAATCAAGAGAGCGTTAACCAACGCCTGAGGTCGTTTTTAGGCGTTGTCGATACGCTAGAAGATGAGCTTCAGATTCTCCAATTGCTTCAGGAGCCAGGCTCTTGCCGATGGTTCTCGGAATCGAAACACTTTCTCTCTTGGATGATAGACGGGTCCCCGGGAATACTATGGCTCACTGGTAGGCCAGCATCTGGGAAATCGATTCTTTGTAGCCATGTCATCGAGCAGGTGAAACTCCTAGATACCTTCTGCAGCTACTTTTTCTTCAGGCAAAAGGAGGCCAGCAAGTCCATGCTCAGCGACTGTTTGCGATCTCTCATCTTTCAGATGGCCATGCAAGACAGCCAGGTGGCAGATAAGCTCCTTCAACTTGAAGGCGAAGGGATGACCTGGGATATGACCGATGAGTTGAGCGTCTGGAGAAGGCTTCTCGTTAGTGGGATCTTCAAGCTACCATCCATATCTCAGCACTTCTGGATAATCGACGGTGTCGACGAGTGCGCTAACTTCAATTCCCTCTTTACCAAGAGAATCCTCGCTACACTTCCTAGAGGTCTTCGCTTTTTCGCCACCAGCCGCCATCTGGAAGAGATTGGACGCGGTTTAGCAGCTCTTGAGCCGCGTGTGAGCCTGCAATCCATTTCCGAAACCGACACCCTTGGCGATATGCGGATCTTCGTGACTTCGAGGCTCAGGGAGCTAGATCGCCTAGAGAGTGATGATAGCATCAACGCGACGTGCAAGAAGATCCTCGAGAAAGCGTCCGGGTCTTTCTTATGGGTCCGACTCGTACTTCAAGAGTTCGAAAATGCCTGGACCAGCGAAGCCATGGATGCTATCCTGAATGAAGTACCTATAGACCTCCAAGATATGTATCGCCGCATGATACAGTCAATGGAGAAGGACAGGCGCAGAATCAAGCTTGCTAAATCCATCTTGACATGGACTGTTCTAGCATGCCGACCACTCACAGTTGACGAGCTACGCCTTGCTGTGAAGCTTGACGTCAATGAGACGTTGCAGAACATGCATAAGGCGATACCCAGCTTGTGCCATCAACTTGTCTTTGTCGATAACACTGATAGGGTGCACATTTTACATGCGACCGCGCGGGAATTTCTTCTCGACGAAACTCTCCTCTCAGAGTTCGCTATTAACGGCCTTGAGAAGCACGCCTACCTTGGATCCCTGCTACTTCGGTACCTCACCAACACCGCTTTTAAGCTTCATGCGCCACCACGGCGGCAGAGCTCAGGATTCCGCGGTTTCGCAAAGCCGATTTCCAGCGCTTCCCCTGACTTATCCCTGTTGGACTATGCAGCATGCTTCTTCTCTGAGCACATATACCGAGGCACTTCAAGAGATGATATGTTAATGGCTGAACTGTGTACCCTCCTAGAGGGCAGAACTATCCTCTCATGGATTGAATATGTCGCCAGGCATGGGGACCTTGGAGGTATTACTAGGACGGCAACTAACCTACGCGGATATCTCGGCCGGAGAATGAAATATCTCCCTCCAATGGATCCTTCAGCCTACCTTGTTGACTGCTGGGTGACCGATCTAATCAGGGTTGCTGCCAAGTTCAGATCTCAGTTGCTGGCCTGTCCATCGTCTATCCACTACATTATCCCATCATTCTGCCCGTCAGACTCTATCATTTCGAGGACCTTTGCCAGTGGTGCTCGACCTTCGGCAATAACCGTTAAGGGTATACCTCCAGCCGCGTGGGACGACTGCTTGACCCGTATCGATTTCGAGCGAGGCCGGGCTACCGCCTTAAGCTATGATACCAAGTTTTTCGCCGTGGGCTTGTCGACCGGGCAGATCTCACTCTTCGACACGCACTCTGTTCAACGGGTGGCTAACATTACCCACCCTGAAAGGGTCAGGATGTTGGGGTTTAGCTCTGACGGCGAATATCTTGCCTCCTCTGGTGCTAAAACTCTAGTCGTCTGGCAGCCTCGGTCTGGGACTCAGAAGTTCTCATTCCCGCTACACTCGGAGCTTATCGCTTTTGTTTTCTTAAGTGGTGATGAATTTCTTGGTGCTTTCGCATCCGGTGAGCTAACCAAATGGTAAGATCACCTTACCCAGATCATGCGAATCATGATGTTGCCTTTGAAATCTCGTTCTGGGAGCTCAATACTGACCCTTAGCTTCGCTATCTAGGCGTCTCGATTCCGGCGAACATGAAACGGTTTCCTGGAGAGGCATGCATAATAAAGATATCACCGATACTCTGGAGATTCCTGTGCAGCCGCCAAGTCGTGCGGCATTTTGCGTGGCGGGAGAAACTGTACTCCTTGCCATGGGTTACCGAAATTATCCCACATTCATCTGGGACGCGTTAGGGCTGCAATTACTGGGACAATGCGCAGCCGATGAGAATAATGGGATAGATGACATGATATTTAATCCTAACCCCGAGATCACTGCTTTAGTGGTTTCCTACAGCGACGGCAGGTTATGCCTCTTCGATTACACGAGTATGATGCCCACCTTCACTCGACCCAGCGTGTTCGCGAACAGCATCGCTTGCTCCCCGGACGGGCGCAGTCTCGTCACCGGCAGTATTAGAGGCACCATTGAGGTATTCGAGTTTGACCAGGATCATGCCGGAAACATGGTACTAATCCCCATATACTGCATCCAAGCCTTTGATGACGCGATTCGTAGTGTGACATTTGGCGCTGATGGTCTCCGCTTTGTTGACATTCACGACCAACAATGCCGCATATGGGCCCCTGCGTCTCTGATGCGGAAAGACAACGAACTGGAGAGCGTAAGTGACATCTTACCGCTTCCTGCTAAGGTAGTCAGTATGATCGACGACTCCGATATCCCGGAAATCACGAGTCCTTTAGCTGTGTCCTCCCATGGCGGATGTGTCATCGCAGGCAAGAGTAACGGCGAGGTCTTGGCGTTTTCGACCGTCGATGGAAAGGAATTAGGCGTGCTCTATCGGCACGGCCGTGGTGTGTCCGTTATTAATGTCGCCCTTGGTGAGGCGCGCAATTTAGTCGTTTCCGCAGACGATTCCGGGAGGGTGTTGGTGGCAGAACTGACTACGTCCCTTCCCGCCTCAGTAGCGCAAATGCTACCAGCAGCTCGTGTTATTCTAGACCGCCGGCTCGGTGCTGCTGTCGTTAGCCTACTCGTCAACCCCTCGGCGGACCGCCTTCTAATTGGTGGGCGGAACGTGGATGAACTCTGTGATCTGCCGTCGGGTCGGGTTTTGGGGTCGATATCTCACGTCACCGGTAGCTCTACGTCGACAGCTCTCAGCGAACAGATTGCCAATTTGGGTATAAGCGATAGTTCGACAGCACCCGTGGCTTTCCAGCACCCAACAAACGAGGCATGGGTCGTCTTGATGCTCGCTAATACAGCTCACATTTTCTGCTGGTCTAACTTCCAGGAGGTGACTATTGCGAGCGACATCCTCCCCCGAAGACCTTCAGCATCTGTAGAGGCACACTTCCCTGCACATCCCCCAGTAGCTAAAACTTCAACCATGCTCAGTTCGTCGTATTATGCTACCCAGGACTTTGTCCTTGAATTGCGCCGGATATCGCCATCTGTAGCTCCACGACTCTACATCTGGCCGGTATCAACATTTGATCCGACAACAGCACTGCCAGAGTTCCAAGCGCAGGTTCCTACAGAAATGAATCTCGATGCTCTAGACGCTGAAGTTCTAACTGTGCTTGGCATCGTAGGTCGGTCTACGGTTCTCCTTATAGATGTCAATCTTTGGGTATACAGCATAGAGCTTCGCCGAACGCAAGCGACACCACACGCCCGTCTCAGCTTTTCCTCCGAAACAACGATAGTGCAGGACGTATGTGAGCCCATTACGCAACATACCTTTCTGCCAGTATTTACAAGGAGGCACTTCTTCGCCCTGAGCGAGTGGCGCACGACAAGTGGAGAGCTACGATGCGCGGTGGCGCAACGCTCTGGTGGGCCGGATTTCTTTTTCGCCAGTAGGCAGTACATCGTTGTCGTTCAAGGCGGCTTGGAATTCTCCGAGGTCATGGCCGCTGGCCAGCGGAATGTGTAGATCTATTTAACAGGGGGCGCAACAATTACCATGGCGTATGGGGCTATATATGGCGTTAAAAGCCACTGCAACTATAGTGAACTATATGGCATTACAGGAATTCAGAATGGATTAATGATTAGATCACGATATCGATTAACTTGTTGGCTCAGTTATTTTTGAACAATTGAGAAGGTACTTGTTGCCTGACTGCTTCGTTAACCTGCTAGCTGATTGGTACGGGCAACCTATACAATGAGCTATCTCCGTTAAAACCGAAACATAGCATGCCTTTTGGTCCATCTTTCAAGGCAGAAATACCAAGCGAAGGGAATGGGGACACTGAGTTATTTACGGAAGCAACTAAAAACGAACTGTTATGGATGATAGGATGTATTGACCTGGTCCTCGTCCCAACTGTTCGCTACATATCGAAAACACCATAAGAGCCCAAGAAAGCGCCTTGCGATAAGGTGCTACAGACACATAGAAGGCTCTACCCGTCCATAACCCCGCTAAGTCCGTCAATTTAGCAAGGGTTCGCGTGGGCATCCCAGCTCCTCCATGACTCTTCGCTCGGGTGCACTCTAAAGCACTGGTCGTCGATCAATATGGTCGTATCATGGGAGCCGCTGCAGTCAGGGGCGGCATAAGCGTAAACTGTCCAGCCGCAGAGGGCGTTCGATGCGTCGGCCAGGATACTATGCCATGTTTGTTAAATTACGCTCTGCACAGCTTTCACTTGCTTGGTGGTACGTACGAGCGGGCAGGCACTGATGTGCCAATGTTTTGACAGCCGCTGTCGACTACGTCGCTAGTAGTGCCGAGGAAATCATCGCAGCCAATGTCCTCGTACCATGTTACCTTGTATCGATCGTTCGCAGTACTGGTGCCCAAGAGAGCGCCCAGAGCGAGAAGGGTGAATGTCGAAAGTGCGTGCATGTTGTCGAGGTCGCACTGTTGGTTTTTCTAATACGAACGACAGTGAGTTGGTGTTTTTGATGATGTGTAGTTCTGTTCTCTCCATCACGGATACGTCAGTGCCATTTATATAGTCGTCGAAGGGTTCCATAACACGACCGGTTTTCGGCTTATAATGAAGTCATCTTCCATATAAACCATTATATGAATCATCGAATAGGCTATCATTTAGGTCTTCATATAAGCTATTATCGTATAGACTAACTATCGTTTAGACTTCGGTAGTATACAAAGTAAAGTGTTCGACTTGTTTGGGTATGGCATCGTGGGCCCCTGCTGCGGCAATAGGGCGCGAGGCGGCGCTGTCAAGTCAACTGAGCCAGCTGGAATGATGCCAAGGAGTTCTTATGAAATGCGTAAGCATTGGCATACGTATAAAGGAGGAAAATGGGGTGAGGCTGTTGATAATGTCTGCTGATATTCACCGCGGTATGGATACTACTGTAGCTGAGCTGCAAGGCACCTACAATCTCACCAACAGATATCGTGATTTTGAATAGTATCAGAATTTGCCTGCCTACATCATTAGGTAATCTTCAAGTCGATATTCACTCGCGTTCTTGGCGACAGCAAGGCAGTGCCGGAGTGTCTATATGACTAGCCTGCCAATAGGTCCTGCTCCACAGTTCCGCAGCTAACTGCCGTATAATGCCAGGGGTGTAATATTTGACGAACAAGATACCTACACATCTTCCATTACTTCCCTCCACAGAAGCTTTCGGAAAGTCATGCGAAATGCGGCATCAGCAGCCTGCCATGTTGCGGCGTATACGGTCTTGGCAATCGGCCGCATAGTAGCATTCGTGACTTGGCTTCAACCATGTAAGATGATGTGCCTGGGCATTACCGCAATAGGTTGGCGGGCATACCTCATATCGCATGTTCGAATTTGCTTAACTGCTACCTCATTGATTTCTAAGTCAAGCCTAGATATTCCCAACCCGAGGCTCGAAAACAAGAGAAAACGCTGGTATATGAATTATATAGCAATCATATGCTGGCGCAGGATATTGATGATTTTCTAGCCGTCCAGGCAGGAGTCTTAGGTTGAATCTTAACATGATTGATGAAACTACCATACGCATCTCCATCATCGCGAAAGGTTTGCCGAGGCATCCATACACACCGACAGAGAAAGGAATGAATGCATCAGGATTAGAAGTCAAGTGTGATTGGCTCGTCCATCGCTCCGGGATGAACTCATCTGGCATGCCGAAATTTCTCTTATCTAAGGACAACAGAGTTAAAATTGGAGCTCAAATTATGACTGTATTGAATCCATACTAACCCCTGTGTATCGTATAGGTAGGCATGGACACGAGCGTATGTTCTGGTATAAACCGACCATTAAGGACCACTCCGCCAGGACCAGTTTCCCGCTGCGAGCCGCTCATCACCGCTGGGTATAGACGGAGTGCTTCGTTGATGCAACCGTTGAGGTAAGGCATATTGACTAGGGTGGAGGTTGGCATAGGCAGTACACCTGTATTCATATCATCAACTTCCTTTTGAAGCGTTGCCTGCTTGTCTGGATGGGTTGCCAGAAGAAACAAAATCGCAGTAAGGGTCGATGCTGTAGAGTCGCTMCCAGCCACGACAGCTAACTCGGAATCGTAGACGAGGTCATCCATATCTTTAGACGCGTCGTCTAAGAGATAGCTGAATAGATCGTGAGTCATAGTTGGATTCTCCACTGTGCGTCAGTCAGATATTCTCGTTAATAATAGGTAAGTTTAACCTACTTGTTTCCTTTCCTCTACCTCCTGTGAGCACCACTGCAGCCAGTTTGTTGCCTTGGATCTCAAGAATGGCAGGTTACGGAGAAGTATCAACGTCCAAGGCGCCCACAGAAGCAGCCCCCCTAATTGCTTGACTGACCTCAGTTGCGTGAAGCCGGGGTGCGACAGACCCTTTTCAATCATGTTGAAGGCTTTTCCAAATACAAGCCAACCCATTGATTCAAACGTGACCCTTTGCATCAACTCAGTTACTTCTACCGGCTGACCTTCTCTTGATGAGAGATAACTAATGAGTTCTTGGCAACACTGTCGGACATGGCCTTCATGAGCTAGCATTGCTATACGATACGTCAGTAAAGAACCACCCACGCCAGAAAGTCGCGCGATACTCACCATCAGGATTAAAAGCTTTCTGCCAAATTTTCTTTCGTCGAAGGTGGAAGTTCCTATCCCTTGTCATTTGAAGGGACTTGTGCGGATAGTTCACATCGTAGAATGGGCCCCTGGCACACTTCGCCACGTCGCGAATGGCATCGGGATCGTTGACGGATATCTCACGAGGCCCTGCCACACGGCCCATCAACTTCTAGTTCATGGCGAAGTTGGAAATAAGCTAGAACTTACTAATCCGGACGAAATCACCGTAGACGGTATGCATCTTCTGTACTTCGAGATGCCATTTTCTATCCACGGCTGCTGTCTTCATCCATCTCAACGTGCTCAGCCTGGCTGATACCCTACCGGGGAAGCCCCTTAGGGGGTGCAGAAACAAACGATACAATACGATTGATAGACAGAGCGAAGCGACATAGCATAACCAAACTTGGATGAACAGAGCAGCAATTCCATAAGACCCCACTACCAATGGCGAGCATATGAGAACGACGGGATAGGTAATGAAGCAGTGGAACAAGGTCGGTGCGTGCTTATCCCATTCTCCTCGGATGAATAACGTAGTATAAGAAAGGACAGCTGCTAGGCAACTGATACCAGAAAGAGCTAAATTCATGATGGAATATCTGCTCTACCCTTTGTACATACCTAAGGAGTTCGCAGTTGTGAAGCCAGTGCCCTAATGTAGGCTGCACGAAGCATATGAAAAGCCACCATATTGTAATTGTACGTAACTTCCCCAACAGCCTTTGCAGTTTTAAACTGCTTCAATACTGTGAAGTCTATGTCTGAACGGTGCCAGAAATCTAGTCTGCTACGCGTGACTGATCTACAGATCTTCTCGTCACATTCCATTACCTCAACCTGGCACATAATAGGTCGTTTATTTCCCCATTTAATCATCTGTCAGCCGCTAATTGACATTAAGGCGATGCAACAATGTCCTGTCGGAAGAGACGACGATGTAGTATTGTTGGAGTGTTGCTGGGTAGTGTTTTTAAAGGGGGAGGGCCCGATGAACAGATGCAGATGCGTCTCGAGGGACACTGCATATGACATGCACGTTCCCGTCTTACATGCATGGATCCTGTGTAACGCATGCAACCTGGATCATGTCGCTCTTTTTAACCTACTACCCCCACACCTTGGTGTGTATCTATTGTCAAAGTCCTTGACACCATACCACTGACACACTCTCCGTATTAAAATATTATTGTTTCTTCGTTAATGTGACGGTGGTTTTCTATTATTGCATATAGTAGAGACGTTTGCGCTATCCGGTATGATCAGTCGGCATGTTGCCGCTGGCGTGAGCGGGCACCCTCATAATCTACTACATCCAGGTCGGTCTTTGAACCTTATGGGTACCTCCTGGTCACATATTGCCTAACGTACTTCTCTTGAGTCGACTTGGACACTAAATGATATCGTAGCCATGCTCGATATCGATTTTGGCGTTCTATTTCCAATTTCCTGGGAATCTTCCCGTATCCTTCTCTCTATTGGGCTAGTACTCTCATTTGCGACCCTATCTCAATGGCTCCGTTCCGGAGAGCGCTTGATAAACGGTCGCGAAGGCTTCGAAATATTGTGGACAAATGCGAAGAAGCGATACCAGACTAAGGGGCGGTCCGTTATGGAGGAAGGCTTCTCAAAGGTAGGGTACACTATTGTCTCCGGATAATAAGATATCAAATGGTGCTGAGTCTTATGTATTGATATCTGTGCATAGTACAACGATTCTTTCTACATGATGACGGATAGTGGCATCGAAATGGTCCTGCACCCAAGATATGTTGACGAGATCCGAAACGACGCGAGGTTGGACTTTCACAGATATATGCAAACTGTACTAGGTTCCAATCCMCCTCCCACCTATTATCGGAGCTGACATATATATACTTCGCAAGGTCCTACATGGGCTTAGGCAGAAAGGAGGCGAAATAAACCGGGATCTTATCCAAACGAAACTGACTAGATCTGTGGGTAGGTGGTTGCCGTTCCCCTAGAAATGCAAGCAAAGAGAAGGACAAGAGTAAGCTAATGCCTACCTCTTGTACAGGTAGACTCATTGGGTCTATATCGGCTGAAATCGAGGATGCTCTCCACAATCGATGGGAAGAAGGCGAAGGTAAATATGAGGACTACCTTCTAGTGGTTTCCCCTGCTGAAATGCATACAGAACGGCGTGAGATTGTATTGCTCTCCGTAATGATCCCGGTTGTTGCGCAAGGAGTATCCAAAATGTTTGTAGGAGATCCATTGTGCCGTAACAAGGATTGGATGGGTATGATATTAAGGCATACAAGGAGTGTTCAGACGGCACTGCGCTCCCTTCGATTGTGGCCCTACTTTCTCAGACCACTTGCAGCCAAATTTCTGCCAACCTGTCGACAGGTCGCTGCAGAAATAGAAGAGGCTAGACGCATCATCAATCCAGTACTTGAGAGGAAGCGTGCCGAGAAGCTCGCAATGATTCAGAAGGGAGAGAAACCTCCAGAGCCCAATACTTACATGGATTGGCTAGAAGAATCCGACCCTGGTGAATTTTACGATCCAGTTGTCGCTCAGCTGAAGATTTCCATGGCAGCTATACACGCCACCTCAGACCTTTTATCACAGACAATCTTCAGTCTATGTGACAGCCCAGAGCTAGTCAAAGAGCTGCGAGCGGAAGCTGTAACAGTGATAGGGACGTATGGTTGGGGTAAGGAAGCAATGTACAACCTGAAGTTGATGGACAGCGTCCTGAAGGAGACACAACGCCTAAAACCTATGCAAATCAGTAAGTACCGGTACCGCCATATAGACTTGCTACTGCTAATCGCTTCGCCTTTGCTTGCTCTCCAGATTTGACGCGATTAGCTTTAGATCGCATCAAGCTGTCTGACGACACCGTAATCTCTAGGGGTTCTAAAGTTCTTATCTCCTGCCATAACATGTGGGATTCGAACATCTACCCCAACGCAAACCAGTATGACGGTCATCGCTTCTACAAACTTCGGCACCGCGCTGGAATGGAGAATTCTGCACAGCTATCGACACCTAGTCCGGATCATCTGGGCTTTGGATTGGGAATGTATGCCTGTCCCGGGAGGCACATTGCATCGACTGTTATGAAAGTCACTCTATGCCATATTCTCCTGAAGTACGATTTCGAGTTGGCAGAGGGCTGCACTCCTAGAGTCATCGAATATGGTAGTTTCTTATTAGCTGATCCTACGGCTAGAGTTTCCATCAGACGACGGAAGGAAGAGATTCGACTGTAATCCAAACAGGGATATGGATGGCGGCTATTCAATCAGTCCCAAAATTTGGCCCGGCACAGGTTCGGAAAGCGTTTAGCGAGAGAATCAAATTGGTTATTTTCACCAAAAGAAATATCCTTGGTATGAATGCTAAATAGAGGAACTAGAGTTGTGTGATTTCTATTTTTTTTCCGTGAAGCCCAAGTGAATGGTGAACTTGCGAAAAGTGAGAATTATCAGAAGCCTAAGATGAGGACGACAGGTCGGAATCGACGCGTATTAGGTAATAGCTAAGTATGAAATCCAAGCGGACTAATTGATATTCCGGGCTCCTGATTACCTAATGCGCATAGCGGGGTAGAGATCCATATTACTAATCTGAGCAGGACTCGGACCCCTGCCCATCTTCGTCTCTCACAATCTCGCGGCGTAGATCTGTTGGCCAAGTTGGCGCATCGACTCCATTTCCTCTCGTACCCACATTATACTTGAGTTCAATTGCATCGTCCCCGAACCGGGCGATAGGCCTTACTTGTATGAATGTCGTGTTCAACGCATTGGATCGAAATGGAGCAAAAAAGTCCTTTTGGAAGAGAATCTCGCCGTCGAATTTGTACAATGCCGTCAGCAACTTAGGCAGCATGTATTGCATGGAGTGGTAGTGTCTGAAAACAGGTGTTTCGTGACGGCGGAACAGGTCAGTCCAAGTATGCTCGTCGTATGTTCCGACCGACCGAACAAGCCATTGATTGTAGTAATTGATTGATACCTGGAAATAATGTATGAGCGATAACCAGTAATGGCATATCCGAGGGCTGCCTACATCTACCCTGTAGCTTCCCCCTTTTTCGGCTCTTTGGACAAGGGCGTCTAAGACAGCCGTGGACCCACATATCCCGGTACTAGAAGATGTATCAGTCGGGCTAAGATGAGGTGAAAAGGTATGTCTCGATCAGCTCACCAGTAATCGGAATTGAACAGAGCAGGAGTTACGGGCTCCTTGAGACCCATTGCGCGGCCGTACGAAGTAGAAATCCCGCAGCACGCATCACTAATCTGCTGCCAGCCGCTCCTATGACTCCATGGTCCGTACCAACCATAGCAGTTTTCCCTGACGTAAATAATCCCACGGCTGCGGTTCCGCACCAGATGGAACACATCGTTGTGGCCAAAGCCAAAACGTTTCATGACACCTGGTCGGTAGCTGTCTACAACCACATCAGCATCCGATATCAAGTTCCTCAGCTTCTGACGGTCGGATTCAACGTCCAGCCGTAGCCATGAATTCCATTTGCCCCAATTCAAATCTTGATGTAACACGGACATGTCCGTGATATCTGGGGAGGTGACACGCATTACGCTGGCCCCCATTTCCGCAAGACTTCGCGTTATCGTCGGACCTGCTATAGCTCGCGTTAAATCCACCACCTTTAGCCCAGCCAGTGGTCTCTTAGGGCTTGATGGAATGCTAGGATGATCAGGCCACCAGGTTGCTGGTTGGGAAGAATTCGGGTCTCTAATTATTTCATAGAGTCCCACCTTGCCATTTTTCTGACCGTGCTCGCTGGCGAAATACTCAGCGGAACTGTAGACGATGGTTCCGGCTTGGCGGTGTTCTTCATTTAGCAAATGGTCTAGATGTGTAGCGTCATACTGTGAGAGTCTTTGTTGGATCCTGTTGACCACGACCTCAGAAGTGTCTTGATCTTCACCTTCGAGGGGCAACTCTAATGCCTTCAGGGTGGGCTCTGGATTCATCCCGCCTGGAGGAATATCGATTAGTCTTTAGATGTACTCAATTTGCGAAGTCATACCGTGTGTATGGTAGAAACGGCCGTCCTTTGTTTTGTAGATATTGGTAATCAATGCCCGTTGTAGAGACGCATTAGCATGATGTTTATCCCGGTTCGGAAAAAGCTCTGCCGTCAATGTATCAAATGGGGAGAAAGGACGAACTTGTCCTCTGTCCTCGATTTGGGTGATCATAGGAGACATAATGAACAAGGTTGCATGGTCGCTATTTGAAGTTAGTCGGCTGACTAACGCTTCATATACATCACAACTCGAGAACTCACGTGTTTATTAAGACATTGCTAGGGCGTACACTGTATTTTCGATGGACCAGATAATTCAGGAATGTTGCTTCGAAGGCTTTCAAAGCTGAGACGCTCTCTGCGAGCTTCCAGTTAACGGGGATGCTAGGCTTAGCATTTCCCTCGAAGGAGACAAACTTGGCAAGCTCAGTCAGCTCGGGGGGGAGATTCGGCATTAGTGGATTTTCCAAAATTCCATTTATGAACACAGATTCCGCTTGCTTAGGGACTGTATTATTGGTAACTGACTCCATCTTTCAGACACCTAATCATATGGTGAATTCAAACAAGATGTTTAGCTTGGAAGAAAGTCATTGATGCTGCCCAGGAACTACAGGCATAGGACACTTAGGTACCTAAGTACTTAGAACTGTGTAGGTAGTTACGCTCATTCTTCCAAACGGTTCTGAAACGAGAAGCAGAAACGATAGAGGTGAACGTCTCACGCTTCTTCCGTATCCAGATAGGTCAGCAGAATAGATGCCGGTGATCATTACTCCTTGGGAATATCATTAATAGCGTCCATTACTAAAAGCAGCGAAAGTGTGGGTGTGACGTTACAGCGCAACTCCGCAGGGTTAAAATCCGATCTAGCGCTCCACTAAGATGGTTGCATGGCACCATGGAACATCGATTGGTCCTGGTAAATCAGCTATCATTAACAGGTGCATAGCTGTGTATTTAGAAGCTGATTGCAGATCATCCCATGCATATATCAATGTTCTATGCGTTCTAGCCTTCGAAATATGAACAAATGGGGTAAGGGCTGAGCTTGTCATACACAGCTGAAATATTTGTAGAATGGCTCGGAAAGCAAGGGKGTATACTGAGAAATGGTCGACTGGAAGTTTTGAAGCCGTATTGAAAGTGAAACCGAAATGTACCTTCAGTATATGAACCTTTTTTTAATGCCTAGCGAAAGAGGCTCTTAGATAGTCACAGGGACAAGTGATAGGTTTAGTAATGTCTACCCCTGAGTTCAAAGTGATAATCGTTGGCGGCTCCCTTGCGGGCCTAACATTGGCCCATTGCCTCCACCACGCTGGAATTTCCCACGTCGTACTTGAGAGACGTGCTGTAATCGCACCAGAGGAAGGTGCCTCAATTGGGATTCTTCCTAATGGCGCCCGTGTCTTGGATCAACTAGGTGTCTATGAACATATTCAAGACACTACCGAGCCATTGAGCACAGCTCATATTCGATACCCAGATGGCTTCTATTTCAGTAGTTCCTATCCGGAGATCATAAAAGACAGGTGAGAACTCTTATGCAGAGACCCATTGTTTATTTAATGGCTAAATTTAGAATTGCCGTGAATAGGTTCGGCTATCCGATAGCCTTTTTACCTCGGAGGAGACTTTTGGAGATTCTCTATACATCATATCCTGATCATTCTAGAATCTACACCAACAAGAATGTGATCAAGGTGCGGAGCCATGATAACCGGGTTTCCATCTTGACCGAGGATGGGAACACATATCAAGGGGACCTTGTGGTGGGCGCCGACGGCGTCAACAGTCGGGTTCTCTCCGAAGTTTGGAAATTAGCGGATAGTCCCTCTCTTACGAAACGGGAAGGAAGAGGTTAGTGGATATGTTACGATATTCCCATAGTGACTCATACAAGCGTTGATAATGAACTTAGGCAGGACCATCGAGTACGCCTGTGTATTTGGGATATCTTCGTCTATCTCAGATCTTAAGCCTGGAGAGCAGGTTAACGCGTTTTACGATGGACTAACAATCGTCACGATCCACGGCAGAAACGGAGAGATATTTTGGTTTTTTATCAAGAAACTCTCGCGCCGCTACGTCTATCCCGATCTCATCAAATTGCAGCAGGAAGACGCAGAAGGGATTTGCGGAGAAGCCAAATCACTAGCTGTCTGGAAAGGTGTTACGTTTGGTGACATCTGGGAAAGAAGAGAAACAGCATCACTGACTGTTTTGGATGAGTTCTTGCATCAGACTTGGAGTTGGAATAGATTGGTTTGCGTGGGCGATAGTATCCACAAGGTATTTTCTTTCTGTAGTCTTAAACAGATTCAGAAGTTGGCTGACACCGTCATAGATGACACCAAATTTTGGCCAGGGCGCGAATACCGCTATTGAGGATTCTGCCTCTCTAGCCAATCTGCTGCACAGCTTGATCAAAGAGAAACGAGTTGAAAAGCCAACTGACTCACAGTTATCACTCCTTCTAAGGCGGTTCAAGTCACAACGACTTCGACGTGTTCAGAAGATATATAAAACGTCAAGATTTGTTGCGCGACTCCAAGCGCGTGATGGGCTATTGAATACTCTCTTGGGACGCTATTACGCCCCATATGCGGCAGATCTTCCAGCTGAGATTGCCTCTGAATGTATCGCTGGTGCGGTAGTTCTAGATTACCTCCCATTACCGAAGGCAACCGGACCGGGCTGGGATAGGGGTAGCCATAAATCTACCATGTACATCTTGCTAGCATTCACAGGGGTATTTACCTCTGCTCTGGCCATGGTAGTGTTACTCCACATCAGAGATATCGTTTCATAGTACTACATCAGAACCAATGAACAGCTATGACGGGTCAACCAGACGCTCTTGATTTATGCAGTCTGAAATGGGCTATACACTTCCTATTTCTTCTTGGTGCTGGGTTTGCTGCTGTTTTTCTAGGTACATAAGGGGAGTAGGTTGTGTTCATCGAGCCTTCCGCGCCTTGCTTCGTTCTTGACCATGCTCGTATTTCTTCACATTCCACAGACATATGCCATAGAGACTATCAACGGTAATGAATATACCAAGGCTCCATAGTACTAGAGGACTGTTGAGCCAGTTGAATGCCTCCGACCAATACATGTATCTCAACACGGCAAACCCAACCACGCAACCGGATCCTATAAAGCGTGATAACCTATAACTTGTTATTCACGTGTGGTGTAGCGTAGCATCGGGAAGGAAATATGGTTGCTTACCACAAAGTATATGAAGCTCCTCGACTACTGTTTCTCCCTAGAAGCTGACAGAGTCCCCCGACGCTTAGCAGTAGCTGGCAAGCTACTGCGCCCCAAGAGTATCCAAGCGCCGGCCCAATCTCTGCTGCTAGGGCTAGATGTCCTGTCAAGAAGCCTAAGACACCTAATGCGAAAATGATCGTGATGTTGTTCATCACAAGAGGCGCATGGGCCCATTCATTCGGCGCAAAGCTGATCGCGGTGTACATGACTCCGAGATTGACTACCAGCCCAGCAAGGAATACACCTTGCTCAATGCGGCTTTTGGAAGGGTAAATAAGACCATATACCATTTCCCAAGCAAAGTTGCAGCAAAGAGCCAGCGGTGCCATGCTGTAGGTCTGTTCCCGGAGTGAGGTGTAGATCATGCTGGCGTAGTTTATGAGCCAGCCAACGCCCATTCCGAAGACGAAGATGTCAGAAATCCATTCGACGTGTTGGTATTCGACAGGTGCCTTCGACCGATCAAATCCATCCATATTTCTTTATGGTCTTATGACGGAGGAGTCTTCACAGCTAGACTGTGCGTGCTTGTGTGGCTTGCAACAGTAACTCTTTGCAGTCAGAAGAAGCCTACTGACATGGACAATCCCTTGCCTTAAAGAAATATCCCGCTATAATCATCATGAGTTTGAAATAACTTGATAATGCATATATCGCAATATCTGCTTTCACCCCTCACCATTCATTTTAGACTGGGCTATGGCGGTTGACGTTGGGGGGTTTGTGTGGTTGATGCGGCGAAATCTGACACGGCAGATGAAAATACAACGTGGGAACGATGCACTATCTGCACCTGCACCTATTGAGATATTTCGTCCTAAAATGGAGTTCTGTTACAAGCTGAAAATAGCTACGTTGCATTCATGTAACCCAGTGTTCAAATGGCGAGCCGGCCCTCCTCCCGCTGCAACGGAAGCCAGCTGAACCCCCCTTTCCCCAAATCTGTATGCACCTGAGTCAGGTATATGCCAACAGGGGGATAAAGGGGGTGGGGTGAGGACTAGAATAGGGGTCTTGTACTAATCATCCAAAGGTCCGGTTTGATTGCATTGGGTACCCAAGTTTACAGGGGCTTTTGTAGATACCTTATTTCCTAGGTACTTACCTCTCAGATAGTCAACACATCATGCCAATATACGCGACGATTAGACGTCTACACCCCTTTAAGCATATGCCAGCCTTCTAGATATAGCCTCGCAGAATCATTAACCATTTTGCCTGTGTACCACGGCATTGAATCTTATTTTGCCAGTTGGCGTTGGCTATCTTCAATCAGGGAACTCACTCTATCACTTCTCATTACTCTCAATACCGTCATTTGGTCTCCCAATAGTATGGAAGTCTCCTCAAGTGAAACACTTCCCATTCTGTGGAGGACGAGTCCCCCCTCGAACGACTATGAAAATGCAAGATGCAGGGTGTTCAATGGAAGGCAGCCTGAGCACTTCCCCCTTGCCATAGTCAAGGCAAACAAGGTCGAGCATATTGTAGCCGCCGTGAAACTGGCAGCAGAATTAGACGTCTGCATTTCCGTTCGTTCAGGTGGCCATAGCCTCTCTTGTTGGACTATACGCCATGGGGCGATCCTTATTGACCTTGAAGATTATAAGCACTTGAGCTATGACGAAGAGACATACGAAGTGCAAGCTTCACCTAGTACACTCGGGGCGGACCTACTTACGTTCCTTGCGAATAGAAAGAGGTTCTTTCCTGTAGGTCATTCCGGAGACATTGGCCTAGGTGGCTATCTCCTTCAGGGCGGAATCGGGCTCAATTCCCGGGTACGAACGTTGACTCTACATACTTTCAGTGGCCTTCAAATACTGACGGTATCTCTAGGGTTATGGATATGCCTGCGAATACATTACAGGGCTTGACATCATTACCGCTGATGGTGAAATCAAACACTGTGATAAGACGGAAAACTCTGATCTATACTGGGCTGCTCGTGGGGCTGGGCCGGGTGAGTTCTTCAAAACGGTTTCTACCAGTAGATTAAGTTCTAATAAAACAGAATTCCCTGCAATCGTTATACGCTTCTTCCTGAAGACGTGCCCCCTCTTGCCAGTGTGTAAGCGGAGTAGATACGTCTGGCCGGCGGCCATGTATGGGAAGGTTTTTAAGTGGCTTGAGGAAGTAAGTTCAATCCCGAGAATCCAGGGCATTATGAACTAATTAGATTCGTGTCCCTCATAGTTATTGGCCTCCTTGAACGAGGATGTCGAGATTGCTGTCTTCGGGTTTGTATTGCCCCGACTCAATCAGCCAGGCCTAGTCCTACATGCAACGGCATTTGGCGATTCTAGCGGGGACGTCCGAGAAAAGCTCAAGCCTATCATCGAAAATCATCCTCCGGGGACCTTCTTGGCTGAAGATTTCGTGAGCACCAACTTCCCCGAAGACTACGACTTAGGTAAAGATACTATGCCGCGGGGCGCTCGCTACTTCACCGACAGCGTCTTTCTCAAGCCCGGTATCGACTTCGTCGCAACCTGCAAAGGGATGTTTACGGAACTCAAACATCCACGCGCATTGGCGTACTGGCAACCGATGAAGACCAATGTTGATCGCCTCCTCCCCGACATGGCAATGAGCATCCATAGTCATCATTACGTGTCACTACTTGCCATCTATGAAGATCCCAGTGAGGACCAACAGCAAATATCCTGGATCATAGATCGTATGAAAAATCTTGAGCCGGCAATCTTGGGAACTTTCATCGGTGATGCACACCCAGAGGAAAGACCATCTAATTATTGGTCGGAGGAGGCTGAAGAACGGGTGATAGCCATTGGGCGGGAGTGGGACCCTAGTGGTAGAATTCGGGGCATTGTGTTGAAAGATACCTAATACCCTACTCTAAACGGGTTCCTTAGCCTTCATTGACATTCATCAGTCTCTTACCTTGCGTGTCATTAGCTAAGTATAACATTAATATTACGGCATATTTCCTTGATGCATGAAGGACTATAGTGAAATCCCGAAGCCGCGATGCAGCCCAATGTAATAAACAGGGAGTAGTAATGCGCCCTAGGGAAAATGGACCGGGGGTGAGTTAGAGGTCTAGGTTGAGATATCTAGGAGTGGCGGCGACGTCTACCTATGTGCGAGGTACCCAAGAAGTTAGAACTGGATCAAAGGATAATCCGTGGGGGTGTCCGTGGCTCTGCAGTCAGGGGTMCCAGCCACAACGTTGGACATGAATTCTACACTGTGCAGAGTGAAAGCCCCCTATATTTATCAAGCCACCTTTATATGGTTGAAAATATTAGCGTACACCACGATTCTGTTACCCAACTAGAAGCGGAAACTTCAAGTCACCTTCTGTGACCCTGAAACCCCATTTGTCTGCCTTGAATTCCTTTCTCTCTCTAAGAGTCACCATGAATTGCCCTGTAGGTGTCTGCATAGAACTTGCAAGCGTTTTCACGTTAGCCTGAGGAGGAATCCACTCTCCGCGTACGGGTTCCATGTCGAACCGTAGAATTACCATGGCTACTATAGCTAGTATCTCCCCAGATGCGAAGTGACGCCCAGGACAGAGATTGGGCGCTGTCCCAAAGGACTGGAACGCAACCCGCGTGGTGTTATGGCCACTTCGCGGTGTCCCACCCTTCCCCTGACGGAGATATCGATACGCGTCAAAGCTATCCCCTGTTTCGCCCCATACCGACTTTTCGCGATTAACACACCTTGCAGGGACCACGACCATGGACCCCTTCTTGAATAGTACTCGCTCATTGAGGAGGGTATCCTCATGAACCATACGCGTGACTATAGCATTAGACCTCATGCGGAGGACCTCCTGAAAGGCACCTAGAAGCAAACTGCACTTAGCGCGGATAGCGCTGAGATCGATCGTGTGAAGTATCCCCCCGGTTTCGAGGGAAAGGTTTGTGCGCTCGGTATCAGTATCCGTGTGCAGAGCGGAAGTGATGAGCTCTTGTCGTAGATCCGCGAGTAAGCTTGGGCGAGAGTAAATTTCGAAAAGGGTCCAAAATGTCGAGGGCACAGTGTTTGACAGGACGCCCAGCGCGTTAACTATTTCCATTCGGGCTATGTCCTGTGTGGTGATCCCCTTGTTATGTTGGACCTCCCATCGACCGTACGTCAATTCCGAGGAATTTTCGTGACCTCCCCGGTTGTAGTATTCTGTTAAAGCGTCTACGACCTTGCGACGATCATCTAGAGATTTTCGTGCGGTGAGAATGGGAAGGACATTGAGGATTATCATATTCATATTCGACGCGAAATTCCTACAACATGTATGATCTCAGCAAATATTATGCAACATGGGAGGTTTTCGCTGTTCTTCAACGTACCAGAACGATTTCTCAACTTGCACAGATCGGAATGGGTTCATAGGACCATATACCGAGTCTGTGCTCGCCATTGTGATGGAATGTCTACACCACGCAAATAGGTCGAATGCCATTTGTCCCTGGTTTAGGAGTTCGTCTATAGAGGGCTTTACAGCTTCGATCATAGAAAGGTTCATGGCATCCAGGCCATGTCCCATGAGTGCTTGATGCATAGCATGTTGGAGCTCATTCACGATACTGCCTTTGAGTAACTCAAGTCCAGGCTCACTGACACCGCCTACACGTTGAGCGGCTAGTGTAAACTCAAACGTATCGAATCGTAGGTTCTGAGACTGTCTTTGGATAGCCGGGATTAGCTCACTGGACGTAATCACATATAACCTTGATAGTGGCATCTGGAGCGAGAAGGCGGGAAGTCCATATTTGTCACTGTCTACATCGTTAGTCTATGTACTATATACAGTATATCTTCCTCGCTACTACTAAGTAACATGTAGACTCTTAACCATACTTGAGCTTCGAAAAGTACTTAAAGCCGTCAGTCGCGATACCAAGTATATGCCCGATTAGTGGCACCGTAGGGGATATCAAACGGGGCTCACGGGGATCCAGAGCAGCTCTCCGTCGAGCACCGTACAACAGAATGCAAAAAGCGACAGTTATGATAATAACGATAAGCTCCATTCTATCATTCGGAATACTTCCAATTAGGGCTTGAATTTACTCATACATTGCCTAAGGCCGCTAGGATAGCTCACATGAGGTCTTATAGAACGCACTTGCTGTTTACTTGGGTTACATTCCTAATGCACACGTAAGCCGTGGACGTATAAGTCGCCAAAGGCGCACGAGACCGCTTGGATTAGCACAACATAATACAATAATGATATCCGACGGGTGAACCGGATAATTGAACGCTGAATATAGAGCAAGGTAAATCAGGCAGCAAGGCGTATAAGGTATCAGCTATGTTGGAATAGTTTTATGCGCTGCCGAACGCCAGGAATAGTAATGAGCGTCGACCGTCGAAAGCTGAATAGCAACCATAGGTGGGGGGACGCCCCTCTCCTCTCCCCATACCCATCGAGAGCCGCGAGATAATTGTGATATGTCGAAGACCCTGCATATGCGATAGATTAGATAATGGGTGTGTTAATTAGCTGAGTCTATTCTATTTCCTATTGCTCTCTAGTGAAACTGGGACGATCTAAGACCCGTCGGAGTCTGTTTCTACCCAAATCGGTCCTACCTGACCAATCTGCATAAGCGGGATCCCAACTGCAGACACGTATTTAGGCGACTACCTAACGGTATTATGTCGTTACGGTATCTAATAAGTAATAATACGTTATGATTTCTACACCTCCCCGTATCCACCGAGATACTATAGATCTAAGGTATTTAGAACTATGAAATAAATGATAGCATTTCATACTCCCATGCATCTCACAGTGCTTCTTTCCGTGCTATTCAGATAATTCCACCCTGGAAAACCTAGTTCACAATGTCCTTAGGCTTGCAGTGCCTGGCGGCAGTGCTGGTTTCGGTTTTGATTTCACTTGGGGTCATCCTAGTTCATCTTCCATGGCGTGCCTTGAAGTCAAAGGACTCACGTAAGCGAATGCTATGTTTACCCAAAGAATCGATTCCGACATGTCCTTACGAATATACTCGAGAGATATATGGATATCATCATTGGGCGCCATTTGTGACCAAGTTAGCACCGAACTTCAAGGAAAGTGATCCAGACAGGCACGCCATGGTACTTGAGATCATGGACTGCATACACCTATGTTTGATTATGGTCGATGACGTACGTTCATCATATTATATGCCTCTTATTGATGACATAAATCGAGGATTGTAGATAACTGACTTGAACTCTCAGATTACGGATGAAAGCGACTATCGTAAGGGCTGTCCAGCGGCTCATAACATCTATGGGCGTTCGGAGACAGCCAACCGTGCTTATCTCCGTGTCAGTCAGATAATTAACAAGACGACTCAGGACTTCCCGCAACTCGCCCCGTGGGTCACGCAGAGTTTGGCAGAGATTCTAGAGGGCCAGGACATCTCGCTGGTTTGGCGACGGGATGGCCTCACTAGCTTTCCAAAGGCCCACGATGACCGTGTGGTTGCTTATCGTCGTATGTCATCTTTGAAGACTGGTGCCCTTTTTAGATTGCTGGGAAGACTTGTCTTGGAAAACCGTTCTATGGATGACATATTGAGTCAGGTTGGGTGAGTAAACTGTGTTCATCCTAACCTCGACCCATTCCATAGTGATAAAAACTAATGCCGAAACACTTAGATACTATTCACAATTACAAAATGACTGCAAAAATGTTTTCTCGTCTGAATACGCAAAGGCAAAAGGCACCTTGGCTGAGGACTTACTGAATCGGGAGCTGACGTATCCCATCATATTGGCCCTCAATGAGCCCCAGGGATTCTATATCGAGAAGGCTTTTGAGTCTGGCTCCTCTGGGGACATACAGAATGCAATCGGTGTGATACAGAGCGAAAAGGTTTATAGCGCTTGCTTGGATGAGCTGAAGCAATATGAATCGAGTGTCAAAGAGTGGGTTACACTATGGGGTAGAAAGGAGAAGCTCGATCTCACGCATTGACACTTCGTGCCTCGGTAGGTACCTAATGTGTCAGATATCTTTATAACAGTCGTTATTAGGAAATTGTCAGTTTCTCGTAGGATATGAGTGTCACTAGCTGGTATCTTCGAGGGCAAGACTTAACTACTTGTACCTACCTACCTACCAATCCAACATCGTGAGCAGCCCTTTGGAAGCACATGCTTCTGCGTTGGTATAAAATAATATGATAGTATTGAAGACTAGAATTGCAGCCTCTATCCTATTGCGAGGAATTTCAGTATAACAGGGTCCATTCTAAACAACAAGTCCTTCGAATGACAAGTGACTCAGGCCCAAATGATAAGCCACGTAATGGTAGAATAACATCTTGAAGCGATAGAAGACAGTAGTGGGAAGTTTAAATAAAGAGCTAGAGGTATTCACAGGACTCATCAAAACGAAGTATGTGGGCTTATTACTGTGTTAGTGACATATGAATGGAAAGACCCGCATATATGAGATAAAATGAGTGGAATTCAAATTGCTGCTTAGAGAGCTTCCTGGCAAGTCCATGATACCTCCTAGATACTAAAGAGCGACAAGCATAGCTAACAATACTCGCGTTGGTGACCTAACTCATTCCGACAATGTAGATACCTCCCAATTTAAGCGATGTTGGTGGAGATATACTCTTTTCCACCCTGAATGGCTTCGACGACCTTGTTGTATTCCTCGTAGGCATGCTCCTGAGAGTTGTGCTCTGAAATCCAGTCCGCAAGTGGCACTTCTGGGAACATGTCGACGCCTTTGTTCGGCTCTTTCACGTTGTGCTGAAGTGCCGAAGCTCGCGGTTTTCTTTTCGAGAGGGAAAGAAGTAGGAGTTAGCTAAGTACCTATCCGCAATGCTTTGTTACTACTAGACTGCCTCACGTACCTGATTTTCTCAGCAACACGGAGCGCGAGAGGAACGTTCCCTTTTCCTGCGAGTTCGAGGGAGATTGCCACGACTGCGGCATCCTCAATGACCAGAGATTCACCAATGGGAGAGTTCAGGCCAGAAGGATGCGAAGCATCGCCAATGAGAATCATGCGGCCCTGAGGAGAGACCCATGATGGAAGCTGTCCCATCTGAAGAATGGGCTCATCAACAAGGTTTCCAGATGGCGCGGCCCGGACGACCGCTTCGATGTTGGGTTTGAACGGCCACGATCCAATGGGCTTGAGGAAGTCTTGGAGGGTAGCAGGAGTGGATGACGTCTTGGCTGAGTTAGGAGATTCCTAATAGAAAGTTACTATAAGCAGGTATTCGTTCAACACGAGAGCAAGAATAGGTATATCCTACCTTGTACATGTTACTAAATGCTACATTGCGACCACCCCCACAAGTGACGAAGGTGAGACAGGCATTTGGACCGGGTATGAATATCATCTGGTCTACTTCACCGGCTCCCTGGAGAATCCATTGGGCGTCTGGGTTTCCTTTTAGGCTAGCGATATCAGCCCTACCCCGGATGTGGGCGTATCCGCTGTGGGTTGGCTTGATACTGGGGTTTGCGACGGAGTCTCGACCTTTGCTGTTCACACCATCTGCCCAGATGATGCAGTCTGCCTGCAGCTTCTGGCCATTGGCGGAGATGCCGGCCTGATCGCTCCCCTCCCAGTAGTCAGAGATCTCAGTTCCGAACCGCATGTCGATTCCGAGGGAGGTTGCATGATCGTAGATGATCTTGGTCAGCTCCCGCCGGAGAATTAGGTACTTGTTGCTCGCAGGCTTCCGGACTTCAACGGTCTGCACCTGCTTTCCGGTAGTGTCGTACACAGATGCTTGGGTGTTATTAAACTTCCAAGCGTTTAAGGCCTGGCCCACAGCTCCATTGCCCCATTTGGAGACAATCACACCCGCATTGTTGTCAATCATGACGGTATCATCTATTATCCTAGTCATTAAGATTGTTATTAAGAGTGTGGGTGTATACTTACCGACATAATTGAGATCCTTGGACCGTTCCAGTGCAATGACAGAATGACCCTTTTGGTGGCATTCTATCGCTGTGGTAAGACCAGCTAAGCCAAGTCCAACCACGATTACACTAATACCGGTTGAAGCCATGTTCGTGACAGAGGAATATGTTGAGATCAGGTGGAGAAATATTGCTGCCTCTCAGTATAGTGAAGTGTGATGGTCGAATATCTGGGTATAGAAACCACATATCCGGATGACCAGGCGTAGATATGGGATATTATAGGAAGCGTAGGCAATAGGCACTCTAGGTACGTGTATTTCAGCTAGCAATATTAGAAACATGCATATACGAGGCAGTGAAAATCACTACTGTATTGTTTAACTTGATATCATACCACTTTCTGCTATCCTAGTTGTAGCTGGACACCCTCATTACCACAAGATGACAGGACTCAATGTCATTATCGTATGGTATTCAGCAACACTATTGGACTCTTCTGTAGTTTCAGCTCAGCTGGTGAACTATTCCAATTCAGTTTCTACTTCCACTGAATTAAAGCGGCAATTGATTCCCAAATCGTAGGATAGATGCTAGCTGAAATGCATGTATTTCCTTAAAGCACTGCGTTGCGGTTAGAAAGTCCTATATTTTATATCATGTTACTACGTTGTACAGCCAAGCGTTGCTGGCCGGCTGTACGGTTTGTTCCGTCTGTATGCATATTATGCTACGATGAGGTCCTGTGCTTGAGGCTACAGGTGTGATTGGGCCGGTATCTGTTCTATTGGGTGGGTGCCGAAAGTAGCTGCCCTCGCACCTCTATGTCATGAGTAGGTGCTTTACCCTTAATCGAAATGCATGAAAACCCAAGATGCACAAAATTGTACCCCCACGAGCTGCAAACTTATACGTGACCTTCATGCCTTTGCACCATATAGCGTACCCCATGTTCTTGTTCGGGAAAGACGCGTATATCATCATGTCATGATGCCATTTCCATGATGGAGGGCACTTCATTTAATGGAGGGGCTGCATAACCCGAACTCCTCGGTCAGATGATCGCCGAGTGCCGTATGACTTGCTATTGGCCCTTACCTGCTCGTCTCTCCAAGAAAGGGATAGCATCTCATATCCCGTTCTAAGCTTCACTGGCTGTTTCAAGTGAGTGACATCCTTCTCCCAGCCTCTATGCCCTCGATTCAGATTTGCTGATGATGTAATCCATGTGTAAACACCCTAGTTGACCTCCAAACGTTGCTACTGTAAGTTTCTCCTTCGAAAGTATGCTCCAGCAATCTATGCTTCACTCTATTCTAACTCGACCCAGACTCTTTGCTGAATCAATGGACTCTACCATGAGACAGTCTCTCAGCCAGGACGGGCAACCATGGCAAGCCCTTGCCTCTGGCTTGGGATTTCCAGATGAAGACCAGAAGTATTGGTGGTCAGTCATGGCGCCCCTATTAGGGGCACTGATGGAATGGGCCAACTATCCCGTTGATAAACAGTATCTTGTTCTTGCGTTCTGCCATGAGTACATACTTCCATTTTGCGGACCCCGTCCAACGGCTGAAGGCGGTATATTCTGGCCCACGTTGATCACCAAGGATGGCACTCCGTTCGAGCCTAGCCTTAACTTCCACAAGAATAAAGCTACTCTACGAGTTGGATATGCGCCTGCATGCGAGCTTTCCGGAAGCAATGACGACCCTATAAATCAACGAACCCCAATTGCGGCATTGGACAATCAAAAGAGAGTCCTACCACAGCAGAATCTGAAATGGGTAGATCATTTCAAGAAAGCATGGTTCATCGATAATGACGACGCAGTAGCCTTGAAGGCACGCGTACATAACGAACTATTTGAACAGGCAGCCGTCCAATGCTTGATAGGCTACGTATTTTCCGACTATACGCAGGTCAAGGTTGCCATGAGTCCTCTCTGGAAGTCAGTCCAGACAGGCCAGCAAATTTCACGAGTGATCTGGGACACCTTTCGCGAGCTGGGGGACGATGCCTCCAGTTACCTGGAGTGCCTATCAGTGCTGGAGGAATATACAGAGTCAGAACAGGCCAAACAAAAGCAGGTACAACCTTCCTTCGTCAATTTCGACGTGAATCTGAAGGGGGACTACCGGCAGTCGCGACTTAAGGTATACTATGCTACGCCATGCACTGCATTCGACACAATGGTCCAGATTTTCACTCTGGGTGGGAGGCTCAGCGGTCCCGAAATCGACCATGCTATCGAATGCCTTCGTGTCCTATGGCCAAGCGTGCTTGATGTTCCAGAGAACCACCCAGACGACCAAGACTTGCCTCGACGGTATCACTCCGTAGCAGTGACCCAGTTCAACTTCGAGCTCTGGCCGGGAGCGAAACTGCCTGTTCCCCAGATCTATCTCCCGACTAACTTCTACGGCCGTAGCGAGTTAGAAATTGCCGGGGGTCTAGAAGGATTTTTCAATACGCTTGGCTGGAGTGAGCCTTTCCATGTCTATAAACAGAAGTACCTTGCAACATGGTTAGTTTACCACCTTACTCACTACCCTACACCAACGAAGTATCTTACTTACTTCACATAGTGCCGCCCCGGGAGGGAAATGGAAAGCGATCCAGCATGACGTATCGTTTTCGTTCAAGGACTCAAGCCCATATGTGTCGGTTTATTACAAGCCGGAGCTTTCGGTCCTGTCCTCACCGTCGTAGTGGGGGTTTGGGGTTTCATAGGTTGTCCTACGCTATTTCTGCCTCCTGTTTTATAGTTGTCATGGGAGATAATTGTAATCAAAACTGATTAACATGGTTTTGTGAGCAAGAATCAATATAAAATTCAAATGGTCATTTGCTGCGACTTTGAAAAGACTATATCACTACTGTAGACGTATCTTCCACATTGGCATGTGGAAGGGACTTTGTGGCTTTCAAAAAAGGGGGGAGATTACGTAAAGGCGCCTCAAAGTACAGACGAATCAATGTGTGAATCTTATTACACACTGTGCTAGTGCACTGTATTTCTTTTGGCTGGGGTCGTATAGCTTCGCGCGCCGTTGTGATTATAGTGAGCAACAGCGCATACTCCCTTATATTATAACAATGTATCTCTGCTAATCAGATACCAACATGCGTATTAACATATTAACTGCCCGATCTACTTATTAGATGAGGGTTGATTGATAGCTACCCGTTTCTCACACTGTCAGCTACCAAGTCCCTGGTAATCAGGGGGTCATCAGTCAATAATTGAAGTAAATGAACAGACTGCTAGTGACGTAGGMAACATATTGGCTATTCCAAGAGTCCCACATATATTGCGCTCTGATTGGTTCAATCTCTACAGAAACATGCGCTGTAGAGCACTTTAGTGTAGCGAGCTTACAGCGCCATATTCCCTGTATCTTCGCAGCGATGCTGAAAATAATACAGTATAAAGTACAGTATTGACGTATATCCGCACGCTATACATTCTGATTTGATGGTTGGTGACGTTGGCCGCCGTATCCGACGCCCTGTATAATAGCATTGCACCCCTCTATAAACGCAGCTATCTCGTAAGTCTTCATGGTAAGCTTTATGCCTTAGCGGTACTCACGAATGCTACATCCAGCTGCAGAAAAGTCGATCCACCCCTATAGGAGCTTCTAGCATCGTATCAGACATTTACCGGGGAACATAGGTAGGTACCGAGGAACTAGTTATCAGACGTGACTTTCTCGTTTATTTTCTTCAAATCTGGCCCGACTTACCCTTCAGCTACAATATTTCCTTCCCAAGCTCGTCTCATCATCATTTCAACGTATTCTCTAACACACCTTAGAACATCCAAAAGACAATACCGGTCAGGATCAAGCGAAATGGACGCTGCTTCGGCTCCGACGGATGCACCTGTATCTCAGCCATGGCATTCCCTGGCTCAAGGGTTAGGGTTCGTCAATGAGCATGAAGGGTACTGGTGGTCTAAGCTTGGACCCCCTCTCAGTAAGATGATGAACTGGGCTCAATACTCGACACCAGAACAGTACAGAGTCCTGGCATTTCTTTACAAATATCTCCTCCCTGCCTGCGGCCCAAAGCCCAGTGATGATGGCGAGCTATTCTGGAAAGTTTTCATCAGCTATGATTACACGCCCATCCAGCTCAGCCTCAATTTCCACAAGGGAAAGATGACGTTGCGCACCGCGAACATACCAATTAGTGATAAATCGGGAACCGCAGACGACCCAATCAATCAACAAGCTTCGGTAGACGCTATAATCCGCCAGGGACGAGTGTTGCCATCCCAGAATCTACGTTGGTTCAACCACTTTTCATCCCAGTACTTCTTCGACAAAGATATGGCAGCCTCTCTAAAGACTAAGGTCGATAAGCTCCGAGTCCAGCAGGGAGTTCAGTGTATGCTGAGCCATGACTTTCCCGAGCACGACGTCCAATGCAAAGTAGCTTTCTGCCCGCTTTGGAAGGCCGTCGCCACAGGTCTTTCCAACAAGGAGATCATCTGGAATTCGATCCTAGGACTCGGAGACGATATCGACCCATACAAGCCGGCGCTTGCTGTCCTCGAGCAGTACACGTTGTCTGAAAATGCAGCGAAAGCAGGAGTGCGACCGGTGTTCTTCGCTTTCGATACGGTGTTAAAGGATAATTACAAGAGCTCGCGTATCAAGATCTACTATCTCACGGCACGGACGGCCTTCAACTCTATGGTCGACATCTACACGCTTGGAGGCCTGCTAACCGGGCCCGATATCCAGAAAGGAGTAGAGGCCCTCGAAGTGCTCTGGAAAGCCGTCCTCAACGTCCCCGAAGGGTGGCCAGATGATAAGGATCTACCCATGAATCCACATCGTTGTGCAGCAGTAATCTTCAATTTCGAGCTTTGGCCGGGAGCAGAGTTCCCAAATCCCAAAGCCTATCTCCCTGCCCATTATTATGGCCGGCCTGATTTGGAGATAGCTGATGGGATGGACTACTTCTTCAGGGACCAGGGGTTAGATGGGGTGTATGGTTCTTACAAGGAGAACTATTTAAAGTGCTTGTACGACCCCCTCCTCTCGCTCCTATCTATCCGAGTCATGGCTAATATACCAGTAGTATGAACTCACAAAACCAACTCACTGCCCTCCACCACGATATTTCCTTTTCATTCAAAGGGTCAAATGCCTACGTTACGGTATACTACAAGCCCGAACTGTCTTTAGATACTGAGTAGATGGTTCTTGGGAATAGCCTCACACTAGTGGTTTTGATTCTCCTCACGGATAGTACATTCGATTGATTACCTAGCTACCTAGTTACCTAGTTACATATAGTAATCTATGGTTGTCTTCTGGCCAAAGAGCCCGCCGCGATACATTTTCGCGGCTATAGTGTTAGTTTGAGCCCATTGAATAATCCACATGATGTTCGAATAAAGCTACTCGGCGTGCGATGCAAAAGGGGTAAGCTACTAGCCAATCAGAGGAGGCGGGTCGCCCGAATTGGCAATACCTCCCCATCTTGAACCAATAGGAACGCTCGGCTCCCCACCAACTGAAGTTCCCACTATAGATTTCAAAGAACCCCATTGCTCAGGATCGTGGGGGTCAAACTAGAGCGGACAAGTTGTCATTACCCAAATAGACACATCACACCTACCTCTATACAGTCTGCCGAAGTATGTAAGGTAGAGTCTAGACCCCTGCGCATCTGGTTAGGTCTCGGCATGCATATACTTCCCCATCCCACATAGAGGTAGCATTCTACAGCCCTCCTTATGCAGTTTTCAGCTGGTACCTGTGCCTTAAAATGCTTGGCACTCAATGCAGATCAAACGCAATGGGCTCCGTACAGGAACGATGTTACCTATAAACTTAATTAAATGTCATGTATTGCGGCAGGCGGGCCGTTGACTCAGCTGGGTTGCGGATCGTCTCAGGACTCACGTCCATTGACATCATACAACACATCAGCACATGGATATCCGTACGTCAGCTGGCCTCATCCGCATCAATGCTATTCTGCCCCGCTTCATCTATTTGGGCATCAGGAATATGCAGATGAGGACCTCATATGATATGTCAACCTCTAGATCTGTGCCGCGTAAGCCGGCGTTTATCGTGGCGGTATGCATGTGTTGATCTATCACATACCTTCCTGCCGTCGAAGCTACAGCGGCAATGCAACTATGTCGAACGCAGCTGCGGCTTCAAATCGGATCAGCAGTTATCATATTCACGAACAGTTAGACTTACGTATTATACGCACAATTCCAATAACCGAAAGCAATAGGGAACTTGGGCAAGGACTCAGGGCAAGGGGTATAACCTCCAAGCTATTCGAGTTATCAGATATCATGCCTTAATGCTGGTCTGCCAAAGACTCACTGCTTTTGTTCTCTCCTTCCACTAAGTTTCGTCATCTGTTTAATCGCATTGAAGACCTAATGGCGCCTGATAGACTTGGTCCCGAGGGCACAGCACCTCCCAATTCCAGTGGCATCTCAGTTATCGTGGTTGGCCTTGGAATTGCTGGCCTAACAGCCGCCATTGAATGCCATCGGAAGGGCCATTCGGTCATTGCCTTCGAGCGAATGAAGGACGTCGAACCCTTCGGTGAGTTTGGCTCCGAATCCCCTTATTGGTTACTCCGCCAACCTAGCAAAGGCGACAGCATCATCATCGGCAGCAACGGCGGCCGCATATTTAGCAAATGGGGTCATGGTGAGGTACGCAAAGCTATGCAAGCCTGGCGATATACACCTACCCATGCCGATATCTACGATACCGCCGGAAGATACATGGCCCAGTCTGAGATTCCCAAAGCCGCGGATGACATGTACTTCACTCTTCGGGGTAGACTAGCGAAGACCTTCTACGAACATGCGCAAAGCCTCGGAATTGATACAAGGATGGGGTCGAAAGTGACCGAGTTTTGGGAAGATAACAATCGAGCTGGAATCGTTGTGGAAGGAGAGAGGTTTGAGGCCGACTGTGTTATTTGCGCTGATGGAATACACAGCAAGTCTCGTTCCTTGTTCACTTCTCTAGACGCTCAACCCTTTCGTTCTGGTTTCTCCATCTTCAGGGGGAAAGCGGACGCAGATGCGATTATTGCCGACGCCGAAGCGAAATGGATCCTTGACCAGACAGAGAATACCGACCAGTTCAAAGTGTTTCTGGGGAAGGAGATCTGTGTAGTCATAATTACCTGTGGTCTAGGCCGTGCAGTTGTCTGCAGCGCTATGCATAGGGTGAGCAATATCTATCTCCCTAATACCAATGATATATACCTCTAGGCTTTAGACTATATCTTCGTGTTCTGCTCACATCAGACTGCCTCAGGACCTGAATGAAGCAGAACAGTCGTGGTCGACTCATGCCAACCCGGATGATCTGTTAGACGCTATCAAAGACTGGCCATGCAGGCGCCAGATCGAGCCGATCGTTCGGAAGATATCCGAAGACCAATTCATCGACTATCCTCTTCTAACTGTGGCTCCGCTGGACACGTGGGTATCCCAGCACGGGCGGATGATTCTGATAGGGGATGCCGCTCATCCATTCTTTCCAACTTCCGGACAGGGGGGTGCACAAGCCATGGAGGATGCGGCTGTGCTTGCAATTTGCCTCGAGCTGGCAGGGAAAGGAGACATCCCCCTCGCTCTTCATGTTACAGAAAAGATTAGGTCTGGTTCCCTGGCCCTCCAAACTACTCTCCCTAGTCCCCCTTTCCACATAATCTCCTAGGTATTTAACCTTCACTGACACCACGTAACTTCCAGAAAGAGCCGAGCTTCAGTCCTCCAGCTAAACAGGACGTATTCAGAAGGGGTTCAACTAGCACCTGCGCTGCCGAAATCCAAAGACGGTATATCCGTTCCAAATGTTCCAGTCATGGATTGGATCTGGCAGCACTGCTGCCAATCCTACGCATACGATGAGTTCGACAAGGTGGCTGAAGCGATTCAAAGCGGGAGTGAATACATCCCACACAATCTTCCAGAAGATGGTATGTAGCCCCGCGTAGTCGAACTGAACGAAGAGCCCCGTATTAACCAGCCCGCACAGCGGAGAACGAAATCAATAATGCTTTTGGACTCCAGAAGCCTACCCCACGTGAAGTTTCTCGGGGAGTCTCGGACTAGAATGTAGATGTAACCGGCACACTGCTAGTTCCATCAGATAATTTGTAGAATACGTATCGAAAGCCCTGACGAATGTTATTCTATCACACACTCATGCTCGTAATGTCTCGATTTAAATTACCGCGATATCACCGAAAGTAAAAGAACGGTATATGTATCTAGGTACCTTTGGAGAAGGACCCAGGTACCCCTTTAATTGGTTACGTAAGCTATTACTAATCATAGCAGAAGAATCCGAGAATAGGGGTTCAATCAACTCAATGGTACCTAATATACCTCAATCGTAGTTGGAGAGTGTCCACTTCTATTGGCCATATACAGGAATCTCTAGTGTATCTGCGAGGAGGGGTTATCCTATGATAAGGATGTGTGGTATCAGAGTTGTACTTAGTCACCGCCATCTGTACATGTACCAACGTAACTCGACTTAGGTGTATTTAAAGCAATCCTCTTGACACCAACGAATAATACGGAATCTGACCCCTCCCCTGCGATTCAATTTTTCGGTTCCTACTATCGCTCACAGCCCCTTACACAATGGTAACAGCATCCACTTCCGTATTTGCTGGCTTAGTCCTTGCCCTTATCTTCTTGATTTTCTTTAAGAAAGAGAAGACGAGTATTCCAGCGGAAATCGACCGAGTGAGGACGGGAGGTTTTCTAGAACATATTAGAGCCTTTGGGCGCAGGTTGGATACGCGGGCTGATGATATTCACAATGGATATGATAAGGTTAGTTACTCCTGTAGCTGCTCATACCAAATACTCAACACGTGATATCTTGATACGCAGTTCAACAAAAACGGTAAGCCGTTTGTGATCCAGGATTCTACCTTCATCCCACAGGTCGTAATCCCACCACAATACCTGGGATGGTTGAAAGAGCAGCCAGAGAAGGCCCTTTCGGCAGAGACCGTGAGGCTAGAACAGCTTGGGCTTCGCTACTTGGTCCCTAGCTCGGATCCCGAGATGGTCCATTTGCTGACAGATGTCGTGTGTCGCTATCTTACCCGCAATTTTCAAAGGGTGCAAGAGCGTTTATACGAGGAGCTCCATATGAGTACGAATGAAATCATGGGATTGGAGGTAACTGAGTGGCGTCAAGTTTGTCTTCATGAAGCGATGGAAACGATTCTTCGAAGGATGATTAGTTGCGTCCTGGTTGGCCTCCCATGGTGTCGGGATGAGGAATGCTTAAAATCGTGGACCGGGTTTCTTCACTGCTTGGCCATTGCAGGAACTATTCTAGGGGCAGTAACACCTTGGTTCCTACGGCCACTCCTCGGGCCACTTCTCAAACTTCCTGTTGAGTATATGCGCAGAAGATCGCTGCGCTCTCTTGTTCCGATATTCACTGACAGATGGAGGCAAATCGAGGAACATGAGAAGGACTCATTGACGCCTCATGAACTACCAGATGATTTTGTGACATGGTGCATTCAGGAGGTACGAAATGGTAGTATGAAAGGAACACACGATGCTCTTAGCATTGCCTCAGAACTTTTATTCTTTGTAAGTCATTCCACATATTTGTGCCACGATTTCTCACATTCAATACACGGTGGACCAAAACTCTAATGATAATACAGTCGATCGCATTCTTTGACGCACCTGTAGGAGCTGCAGAAGTCACCATGCTCGATCTTCTAGGTGCAGATCCCACAACAGGCTACTGGGGAAAGCTTGTGGAAGAAGCCACTACTACATTCAGGACAAACGAAGACTGGATTCACGCGGGCACTGTGTCAAAATTGGCATACACGGATAGTGCAATCAGGGAGTCTCTACGCCGGAACCCTTTCAGCATCCGAAATGTTACCCGAGAGGTGGTTTGGAAAGATGGACTGACACTTCCATCCGGTATGCATCTGCCACAGGGCACTTGGATAACAACTGCTCTCGCCAATATACATCATGACGCCAGATTTTACTCATATCCCACCAAATACCAGCCTTTCCGATTTGTGGCCAGAGACGCGTTTCATACAGAGGGGAAAGATGATAGCGACAAGGTTTCACAGCCCTCTGAAGCTATCTTGACGAGCACAATTGATGACAGGCTCTTGACATTCGGATATGGACGTCGAGCATGGTACGAGATTCAACTGTCTACTAGAAGTTCAAACTTCTCTATCTCATCTCCATTCAGATCCACATAAGTGCTGATACTTTTGCAATTACTGTAGTCCCGGTCGATGGTTTGCTTCGCACATCCTGAAAATGTTGATCGCATATATCGCGATCAATTATGACATACAGCCCCTGATGGGACCGCCGCGAAAAGTTAAATTCGCAGATTTCACCATGCCAGCACCAAATATCAAAATAATTGTGCGCCGGAAGAATCTCGCGTAGGCAACATAAGCGTTGAAAACCGGGTAGTGAGGAACTAGGGGACAATTCAAAGGCTTGTGGAGAACATTAAGGGGGATATCTTAGGTGCTTATTACACTGTGCTCGGGTCATAGTTGAACATTTCCAAACGACACCGGGGTTTTTAAAATATGAAAGAAGCTTTTCACCTTATAAACTTCATTAATTAAGATTGTTAAAGTGGTAAAGTTGCTCATGGAAGTCACTTCATGCTTTATTCATCCATCACAATCCTGGGGCATGACGAAAGTTGTACAACAGAGATACTTCCATTCGCAATAAAGCATGAATATTGTTACATCTCGGGCGCTGGCAGCTATGATCCTGCTGGGGAAAGATGGCCTCAGCAAAAGTCTTCTAAAATAAGCTAGACTATTGGTCATAGTTGAGATGATAATAGTAATAAAAATAGATCTAATCACCGTGAACGAGGTTGATGAGCCTATATCTCTAGGCTCTAGCTTAATTTCCAAAAAAAAAAAAGAAAAAAAAATAGAGATTAAGGATAGAATCC
This sequence comes from Hypoxylon sp. E7406B, assembly GCA_000931505.1. Lineage (NCBI taxonomy): Eukaryota > Fungi > Ascomycota > Sordariomycetes > Xylariales > Hypoxylaceae > Hypoxylon > Hypoxylon sp. E7406B. The sequence goes on along the minus strand of JYCQ01000223.1, from coordinate 96,046 downwards.
CCCTCAAACCTGAGGCCCCAGTATCCCACAGATGTTTGTCCGTCTTTCCTTTTTGTGGGTTTTTGTTATGGGATCACGAGTGAGGCAAAGGTACCTTACAGGTAGGTAAGGTGCCTCAGGTAAACAAACCATCACGCTTTGAGCCGTTCTGTGTGCATTAGGCACCTAGGCAGGTGCTTACGCTTGGTCCGCTTGGTCCGCTTGGTCTACTACATGTACCTAAGGTTGCAAGTGCAAGCAGCAGCTGCCTATTCGATATTCCTGGTGGCGGACAGTGCCGGGCAGCCTCCAGCTCCGTGGTTGCCATGGATCACTAGAATTGCCAACGCGGCTGACTACCTTAGGAAAGAGCGTCTGGTCGTAGCACTGTCCACATCAGCACCGTGCACCGTAGTTCCTGTCTCTTCGCACGCTGTCAGTCAATGCCGGTCCACTTAACCCTTTGGCAGTTGCCGCCGAGGTCAGTGCTTCCGTTCTGTCCACATGTATTTATAACCGCAAGCCGCCGCCAGTCCCAGAGACTTGACGCACCTTCTCACCACAACACCACAACATCACAACTGCATTTCCGCATTTTCGCAATCCGGTCACCAGCTTAACGTTTTGCCTTCTTCTACCACCACCACCACCACCCTGGTCACTGAACCAGACGCACCCATCGCTGACGCGCATTCATCACCAACACGCGCTCATCATGGACTCGCTACCCCAGAATGTCATCGACAGAATCGTCTTCTTCGCCAATTGCGCCGAGCGAGGAAGACAAACTCGTATTGGGCTCCATATGTCCGAGCATTTCGCGCTACACTTGGTCACTGTTTCCAAGAAGTTCCAGAGTGCCATCGAGTGTGATACATTCAAGGTACTTTCTCTCAACTTGGACCGTGCGCGTGATGCTTGTAGGATCCTTTCCCGATCCTCGAGATGGTCGCATGTGAAACTAATAGCATTCACCGTCATCCTGCCATGGTATGACGCGTATGCGTGTACTCAACTTGAGAGCGCTGCAGAGAAAGCAGAGAATTCGCGGGTGTTTACGGAAAACATCGTAGCCTTGTTCAACCTTCTCTCAAAATGCCCAGCTACATTGACTACCCGTCAGGATAGGGAATTGACTCTAGAGGCATATTCCAATCAGGATTTGCTCACCACCGGCATTTACCCTGAAGGCCGAATCTCTCAGAGGCGAACACAGAGAATGGCCGAGCCATTACCTAACGACATACGGAGTTGGAGATGGAAGCGGTCAAAACTACAGCTTGACCAGTCAGTTCGTCTTGCCAAAATCAACAACGCAAACATAAAGGACTTCTGCATGTTACCCTCCCGGGGAATGTCTCGACATGTCGCTGCTGATAGCATCATGCGATTAACAAAAGCGATGCCCTCCCTCAAGTATATCACCTGTCGGTTTTCAGATACCGAAAAGAACGATCTTGCTCATCGAATTGCACATCGTCAGGGTAAGCATTATGGTTTCACCATTGGTCGGTTAATGCGTGATCTCTAAACTAACATATTTCCAGACATCGCCAATGTTATCGACTCTCTTTATGAGATAGTCTATCCACAGATTTATATGGAATACTTGCCGCCCCTGGATCACAACTTCCACCCACCTGTAGTCCTCAATAATCTTACGCAGAGCGATTCGGTCTCCTGTGCAATTCGCAGACTCACCCAGAGAACGAAGAAAAAGGTCTGCGCCATAGGTGTCCTAGCCTCAACTGAGCTGTTCTGGCCAAATGAACCTGCGGGCCCTGAGCCATACTGGGACAAGTTGGAGATTCTGGAGATTTGGTACCATCCTATCACCCCAGGTGGCCAGTGGCTGTTTGGATTAGACCAGTACGCGGACGTGCGAGGGCCCATGCGAATTCAGACTCGCAAACTCTTTCTGCGTCCTGAGCCAAAGGAGGGGTGTGCTGTTGAAGATCAACAACCATATCAATATCGCTATACGCCAATCCAGCCACTCATGGACGAGTTCTATATAGCGGTAGCAAGAGCGGTGGCTAATATGCCAAAGTTGCAGAAATTGACTTTGAACGCAATGGACAGACCGGCGTGGAAAGCTGATAGATCCTTCCTACACTATTTCCTGTTCCGGGTGTGCGAAGAGAATCATGCTGCCACACTTACCTGGGCCTCCTCACCACAATTCACTCCTAGTCCGGCTGTTATCGAAGCCTGGAAGGAGACATGCCGCATTCGCCGCTTGCCTATGGAAGTCAAGCTCGAGGATCTTCCAAAAGACAAAGGTATTTTGAACGAAGAGGATATCCTCGATGGCGACTACAATATTGTGCATGAAGAGGAGGAGAATGTCCCTGATTTGTGGGAGGAAGAGCATGACGAAGATGATGACGGTGTCATAAGGTGGGACATAGCAAGAGCTATAGTCTAATGGCTGGAGAGCCAGCTATGCATACAGGAAACCTCTTTGTCCCAAGTATCCCTTACGGGATCCGAGGTATCCGAATCCTGACAGACGGAGAGGGTAATTAAGAGGGGGGAGAGCAGGAAGAAGAGGAAGGAGAGTAGGAAGAAGAGGAAGGAGAGTAGGAAGAAGAGGAAGGAGGGAAGAAAGAAGAGGAAAGAGAGTAGGAAGAAGAGGAAGGAGAGTAGGAAGGAGAGTAGGAAGAAGAGGGGGGAGGGGAGAAAGAAGAGGAAGGAGAGCAGGAAGAAGAGGAAGGAGAGCAGGAAGAAGAGGAAGGAGAGCAGGAAGAAGAGGAAGGAGGGGAGAAAGAGACTGGTGATAATGGCAGTGGAGAAATTTGAGGTATTGTGACTTGGGGTCAGACACTCTGCAATAAGCTCTATTAGCCTTCTATTAGATGCCTGACGCAGACGTAGATTTCGATAGCCCAAGAAATGCAAGCTAGGAAAGTAATTGAGACGATGTTTTCTATACTCTTAAGCCCTCTAAGAAGCTTTAATAGTCATAGTAGATTCGGGGCCGCTGTACAACCCAGCAGTAGCTCAACGTCCCGTTGCCTGAATCGCCACATCGATTCGCGTACCTTAGGCCATGGCCGAACTTGAACACGGGATCTCTAGTATCGAACGGTACATCCTCCATACTTGCCTCAACCGCAGCATTTGATCGCGGTAGGTCATATGGTAACCTCCCCTCAGGTTCTGCAATGCCGAATATTACATCGAGGAACGCATCCGCGCTGCTCCCGAAGCTGGCCAGCATTGCCACCGCCCCTTCTGCTACCTCAGGCACCGCAGCTGGCCTGTCGAGCATCATATCCACGATAGTCGGCACGGCGGAGTAGATCGCAGCTTGCCGCTTGCGCTCGTCGGCCGAGAACTCGAGCGATCCGGCGTGGAACCCAGACTCGAAACCCCCTGGACGCGGCTCATAAGAGGCTGCGAGCCGGAGGAGAGCGTAATCGGCCTCCTCGGCCTTGGCCACAACGGTCAAGTTGCGGTTCTGCAGGAACGTAGCGTTGAACCCTTCGATGTAGAACTTGGTCTCTGACCCGACGTCGCGAAGAGGTAGGATATCGTTCTTGTTGGTGAGGAGCGTGTATGCCCTGCGCTGAGCTTCGTTGCCCAAGCGCACGAAGTAGTCATTACCTACAACACGTACAGCTACTTCTGGGTCGACGAAGGGGTTGTCGAAGAGGCCTAGGATAAACTTCTCACGCAGCAGTTTACGCACTGAAATGTCGAGGCGGTCTTCGCTTACGATGCCTTCGCGTACGAGCTGGACTATGAGCTCGGGACGCGTTTCGCCGCCGAATTGGTCGACACCAGCGTCAAGGATGCGGGCCGCTCTCTCCAGCTCGGTTAGGTTCTCAACGCCCCATGCTCGGGCGGGCATGTACTGTCCGGCTATCACGGTGTCGGTGATTAAGCCCCAGTCCGTTACTACGATGCCCTCGAATCCGAGCTCGTTGCGCAGAAGGTCTGTAACAATTCCCTTGTTGAACGAGAATCCTACCGGTTCATATTTCGTCCCGATCGGGCGACTGTAGTAGGGCATTATCTGCCGGGCTCCTGCCGCAATGGCCGCCTTGAAGGGGATAAGATGGTAGTCGAGATTATTATCCGGGTACATCTCGTTTTTCCCATACACAAAATGCGAGTCTTCGCCATTCTCCATGGGACCTCCACCAGAAAAGTGCTTGGTCACCGTACTCACGGAATAAGGACCCAGCTTCTCTCCTTGGAAGCCCTTGATGTACGCGGTGAGGAGTTCAGCAGTTAGGTGAGCATCCTCGCCAAAAGTGCCCCCTATTCTTGCCCATCGCGGCTCCGTCGACACGTCTACTTGTGGGTGCAGCGCCGCACGAAGACCAACCGCGAGATACTCTTCTCGCGCAATCTCGGCAAACTTACGCACTAGATCCGCATCACGAAGTGCAGCGAGTCCGAGAGTCTCAGGCCATTGGGAGAAACGCCCCGCATTGAAGCCGGTTCCCACGTTCTCGGTGAAATGGTGTCGTGGATCAGACGACAAAGTCACCGGAATGCCGAGCCGAGTCTGCAGAGCCCGCCGCTGCACGCGGTTATGGAACTCAGCTACCTGCCGTGCATCGGTGATGTCGCCGACGAGGTTGAAGTGCGTTAGGAGCTGCTCGCCAATCATGAAATCAGTGCTGTTCCGGCGAGCGGCTTCGCTGCCTTCATCTAGCGTGCAGTTGGGGCCCATAAATAGCATTGCGTGGAATAATTGGCCGGCTTTTTCTTCCAGCGTCATGCGCTTCAGGAGGTCTTCGACTCTGTCGTTGATGCATAGGGCGGAGTTTCGATAGTCGGGAAGTTCTTCGGTATCGCTCGTTATGCGGCCGAAAAGAGTGTACTCGGGCCTATTCAAGGTATCGAGGCAAAGAGAATTTAGGAGCCATATTGAAATTGTCAGGAGGGTGAGTAAGACTCTACCGGGGCTACTTTGGATGCTCATGATGCTTTACGGTGACCAGCAGACGAACTGAATACATGTATAGGGTACTATTTCCATTTATGGCTTKAAAATATTGATATCGGATGTCCTCGTCACCCGAGGCCCTATTTCTACCTCGATAGATATGCTTGGCTCGCCATGAGTAGACCTCAGTGCGGTTGCATGTGATAGATGGAGTATTGTGTATGAAGGCATTTCGAATAGGTCATAAGATCATGACGATGGTCAGTCGATACCGGATCTGGTCTATCATCCTCCCATTGGCCTATACTGCCCGAGTCGTCGTCTCGGCACACGTGGATGAGCTCCAGCTTCTGTTTCTTCACGCCATTTTTCTCAGGTATAAAGCAATTGGGATATGGATTGCGGAGATAGTGGAGACGTATGGAGGATATAAGCGGTGGTTTGTCCCAACGTGTCTTGGATGACAGTAGAATGCGACGGCTTGGCGCTGCCGAGTGAGGTCTTTAGCAAGGGTGATGAGGAGCTATCCGATCTTATGGGACAATACTCGGTAATCTCGTCGGATCCGGTGTTATATGTCCCGAATTGTTGTTTCTAGAATTAACTTCGTTTCTAAGATATATCTATTTCTAGTTAAAGTTTGTCATATATGTATTTTATATTGGTCGTAGATAGCTCATTTCAACTCCCTGTGCTACTCTAGATACACAAATMCCTCTGTCCACTCTCCCTTTCAACCGCAATAGCCATGAAAAGGTCCAATTGTCTCTAGTCTACCAGGAGTCCTTTTAACATGAAGATACCGATATCTTCTAAAAACACAATGGTTGAAGTATAGAAGTTTAAGATGCTGTAGTTCAAAGTTCCTAGTCTTAGATATTGCAGCTAGGACTAACAGAAGCCGCTACAGCAAAGGATTTGATTGAATCAAGCTCGCCATTATCGAGTTTACTCCAATTGGCTGCTGTTCCTTTTCAGTAATTTCATTGATAGAATATGTATATAAATGCACCACTACCTTAGGTATGTAGATGCTTCTAAATAGTACCTAGCTTATTAACCTACATGTGGACATTGGATGCAAACATCCTGTTCCACACGTTAAAGTATCTTGAGAAAATGTACCTTAGGTACGAATTGACATATTCGCGCTCTGGAAGTCGTATCAACTCGAATGTAAAGTAGTACCTACTGTCTCCTGCCTAACGCAATATAGTGAAATAGTCGACACTGTACGTCACTGTACGTCACTGAGGTATCTAATACAGTCTTTACAGTATCAATGGTCTTGAACACGGTCCAATGCACTGTATACATAATTACATCTGCTGTACCCCAGATTTTGGAAAGCCAAAAGCGCCCCCACCCAATCCATCCCACCTCCGACATCGGGCATTGCAGCAGGATTTTAGGTGACCAATCAGCTCCGTTCAATTGTCAATTGTCAAATTGATCTTGAACTTTTTTTTCCCTTTGGACGAATTCTCATCGTGTGCGGTTGCTTCTGCGATGCCAATTCTGAAGGATGAGGACAGCTAATCTCATGTGCCCTCGAGGCACACGTCTTCAAGTATGTACAATCTATGTTAATAAAAAAAAATCAAAACTTTCCCTGACTAATCGTACGCGTAGAGCCTCATAGCTCGAAGTCGCCAAGGGCGCATCCCTCGATCACGATCCTTTGCCACACCCACATTCAACACTTCGAACCCACGAATACCGCCCTACCTCAAGCTGGTTAAGAACTATGAAAAGGTCAAGGAGGTGCTGGGGAAGGGCGCCGCCCTCACTCTGGCCGAGAAGATCCTCTACAGCCATCTCGACAATGTGGAGGAATCTCTCATGACCAATACCAACGGGGGACGAAACATCCGAGGAATCGCAAACCTGAAGCTCAAGCCCGATCGCGTTGCCATGCAAGATGCCTCCGCGCAAATGGCCCTTTTGCAATTTATGACATGCAATCTACCGTCGACAGCTATCCCTGCCAGTATACATTGTGACCACTTAATTGTGGGCGAACGAGGCGCGCAATCTGACCTGGAATCTGGAATTAAGATGAACCAGGAGGTGTTTGACTTCTTAGAGTCTGCAGCAAAGAAATACGGTATTGAATTCTGGCCACCTGGAGCTGGTATCATCCACCAGAGCGTCTTAGAGAACTATGCTGCTCCCGGTTTGATGATGCTAGGTACCGACAGCCATACGCCAAACGCCGGTGGACTCTCGACCATCGCGATTGGCGTCGGTGGTGCTGATGCTGTCGAAGCTCTTGTTGGTGCGCCTTGGGAATTGAAGGCCCCTCGCATTTTGGGTGTGGAGCTCCAGGGCAAGCTTAGCGGCTGGGCTTCGCCGAAGGACGTCATCCTCAACCTTGCCGGACAGCTTACAGTCCGCGGTGGTACTGGTTTCATCATCGAGTACTTCGGACCAGGTATTAACACACTCAGCTGTACGGGAATGGCTACTATTACCAATATGGGAGCGGAGGTCGGCGCTACCACTTCGATTTTCCCCTTTAAACCAGCTCACGTTCGGTACCTAAACGCAACACACCGACACGATGTGGCCGCAGAAGCAAAGAAGTTTTCTGATATCGTTCAACTGAAGGCTGATAAAGGCGCCAAATACGACGAGGTCATCACTATTGACCTATCCACACTGGAGCCGCATATCAACGGTCCCTTCACCCCCGATCTATCTACGCCACTATCCCAATTTAAGCAAACAGTTAAGGAGCTAGAATGGCCCGAGAAGCTCTCAGCAGGCCTGATTGGCAGCTGCACGAACAGCTCATACGAAGATATGACCCGTGTAGAGGGTATGGTCCGCGATGCGATGGAGGCTGGTCTAAAGCCTAAATCCGATTTCTATATAACCCCGGGAAGTGACCAAATTAGAGAAACATTGCGACGAGACGGACCCCTAAATACCTTCAAGGAAGCGGGTGGTACCCTTCTGTCGAACGCTTGCGGTCCCTGTATCGGTCAATGGAAGCGACACGATGGCGTTGAAAAGGGTACCCCTAACGCCATCTTCACCTCATATAACCGTAACTTCCGTGGCCGCAATGATGGTAACCCCGAAACCATGAATTTCCTCGCCTCACCCGAAGTCGTAACGGCCATGGCTTTCGCCGGCACTACTACTTTTAACCCCATGACCGACTCCCTTCCCACCCCCTCCGGCAAAGAATTCCGCTTTAACCCTCCTTCCGGCCTAGAGATCCCGTCCGAGCCATTTGAGGTAGCACGAGAGGAATTCCGGCCCCTCATCCAAGCCCCCGACCCATCTGTAACCGTAGCAATCTCCCCCACCTCAGAACGTCTAGCTCTCCTCGAGCCCTTCGACCCCTTCCCCGCCTCCGAGCTCTCCGGTCTCCGCGTGCTAGTCAAAGTCACAGGCAAGTGCACAACGGACACCATCTCAGCCGCAGGCCCCTGGTTGAAATACAAGGGCCACCTACCCAACATCAGCGAAAACACCCTCAACACCGCTATCAACGCCGAGACTGGCGAAGTCAACGTCGCGTACGACCTTGACGGCTCCAAGCACACCATCCCCGAGCTAGGCAAGCGCTGGCGCGAGGCTCAACAGCCATGGCTCGTAGTAGCCGAGCACAACTACGGCGAGGGCAGCGCGCGAGAGCACGCCGCCCTGCAGCCGCGGTACTTGGGTGCCCGAATCGTGCTCGCCAAGAGCTTCGCGCGCATCCACGAGACGAACCTCAAGAAGCAGGGCGTGGTTCCCCTGACGTTCGCCAACGAGGACGACTACGACAAGATCGGCGCGGGCGACGAGGTGTCGACCGTCGGCCTATACGAGATGCTGCTGAATGGCGGCAAGGGCAATGTGGCGCTCAAGGTCAAGAAGCATAAGACGGGCGAGGAGGTGCTGATCAAGACCAAGCATGCCGTGAGCAAGGACCAGGCGGGCTTTATCCTTGCGGGGAGCGCGCTGAATCTGCTGTCGAAGAGGCAGTGAAGGGATTTGCCTTTTATGTGGGCCGCATGTGTCCAGTCTCTTGTTTATATAGGAAGGGTGAGAAGGATAAGGATAAGAAGCTTATAGACAGACGCTCCCGACGCCAGGATATAAAAAGCTCGGCTGAGCTGTATAGAGCCAAAAGAATAAAAATGAATTATGATCTTATGATACGCATGGTGCAGAAAACGACATCAGGTTTCACATCTTCTCGTTATGTGCCTTGAGCCCTAATTATGCCTATCATCTGGATACGTCCTGAAGTGACTATATCGCTATCTACTAAATATGTGTCTATCTTATATGAGAGTACCTTTATATTTGCTGTGCATCAATAACTTGGGAAGGGATAAGACTACACCGACAGTAAGAAGAGCAAGAGATAGAAAGAGGTCTGTAGAAAGTAGATTAAAGCCAGCATATTCGAACATAACCTCGACATTATAAATAAGAAAGTTAAGGTTCTAATGGTAGATGACAGTCCTTTGGTTTGAGCCGTCCTGGGGCTTAGACAGAAGCAAAGAGCTAGATATAAGTGGAAGTCACGACTAGGGTTTTGTAACTAAGCCTTAACCCTTCTCCTGGTTCTGTTTGTTACTTTTGTAAAGTTTATCTTCGCTTACGAAAGTGGTTTTCTTTTCCTAAGAACGAACAGATGGACGTGAACGGCTGGGATTAGAATATAGGCGATTTGCAAGCGATGTGTACATACCCGTTCACTGTCCATTATATGCCGAATCCTATGATTCGGTAGTCCCATGCGTATAGTAAAAGTAGAGGTTCTCTCTTCAAGAAAGTAGTATTCCTCTAATTAAGGGTMCCTCCTGCCATGCAATGCACTGTCCTTTAATGCCGTATGCTATGTCCCTTCCTCCTACCATTAATGCATCCATTCCCTCAGAGGTATGCACATATGCTTTAACCTAATGAGTTAGAGAAGCACGGATTATAGTGCTTCACTCTTATTATATACACGTCGGGCGATCTTCAGCTGATCAACTTCTCAGGGAGGGGCCCCAAGCCCTGCGAATATAAGACCAGCTGCCGTTGCCCAGGGTCTTGAAATGCTTCTTCTCATCAAATACATTCTCCATCTGTTCGTCTTCACACCCGTAGAACACAATCGTGTCTCTCTCTTTCCCTTTCTGCTGCATTTTCTTTAGACGCTCCTCGAATTCTTTGCGCTCTTTATAGTCCTTTCGTTTCTGCGCATGGTACTGTTCTGCCATCTCGTCAAGCTCGTACAAAGCTTCCATCCACTGAGGGTTATTCGTTACTCGGTCAGGAAGCTCGACTATAGTATTACGGTGCTTTCGTCTCCGCTTTGCTGCACGGGCTGCCGCTTGACCGAAGTTGCTTTTTCTGGTCCCTCGTTCACGAATCTCCTTCTGCTTCTCCCGATGCCATTTCTCAGAGCGGGGATGCGTCCAGTGAGTCCGTGGGTCGATATGCGCAAAGTGTGTTGCTGGGCGGGTCGGACGCGGCGGTTGTAATTTAGGAGGCAGGCCGAACAATGCAGAGCCGGGCCGGAATGGTTCATTGTTGTCGTTGTAGATGTAGGAGTCGAACTTAGCAGAATCATGCTTGGAGAGCAAGACCCGGCGTTTCTTCTCTAGTTCTTGATACCTCCAATTTGGATCGCGAGCCTTTGAGCCGAGAGGTTTGATGGCAGGCTTATCGGGTCTTGCTGTTCCATTGAGCAACCTAACGCGTTCCTGAAACAAAGCTACAGGAGGCTGCAAGATCTCTTGCGCAACACTATCACATTGCGGTAAGGGGGCATGTGGATTAGGCACTTGTTGATCAAGGGGAGCCTGGGTCTTCGAAGGGCCTAATTCTCTGCTTTGCGACGCGCGTATGAAACTGTCCATTTGCTTGGGCTCTGCTTGAGGTATCGACACACCCGAATGAGTTACCGGGCTGTCATGTGAGGCGCCGTTCACCATCGGTTTAGGATTTCTCGCCTTTATACTCTGGACATATTCATTCACCTGTGCACTTACTGCAAACCGTGACGCAATAAAACCTCCACTGGCACTCATCGTACTCGACGTCGTGATTGGACCAGGATCAGGGGGTGCTGTTACAGACTGGTTTTTCGTAGAAGCTGCCGCAAGACTATTGATGGCAGCAGGGCAAAACGTCTTCGGTTCTTCTACGGGTTCCGTCACCGGGCCAGTTTGTCGAACCTGTACGCCGTTTTGGTGGGGTACACTCACGGACCTCTCAGCGGGTGGTTGAGGCCGTTGAAGTTGAGATTGTTGTTGTGCATTTTGTTTGTCGTCGAACAACTTAGCAGATTGACGGCCATGCGAGTTATATGGATCGGGCGAAGGCAGTGTCACAGGTCGAGGTGCGATATTTGGAGGAGACCTTTTCAGTTGATGGGGCGCCGGGTTGGAGCTAGAGCTAGTCTTCTTGCGAACTGGGCAAAGCCCATTTCTATTTGAAGCATTCACGGAACTGGTAGACATATTCGCTCTTTGGTTAGGCATAAATTGCACCTCTATGGACTTTCCCTCGTGCTGTAGATCTGATGGAGCGGGACCGTCGGGGGCGCGTGAGTCCATTATGCGGTCGTTCCGATTGTTTTGAGCATTTGAATGTAGGCCTTGACGGCCCTTGGTGGAAGGCTGGGGTTGAGGGTCATCATCCTCTGTAAGGTCTATAACTCCATTTGCTGGAAATCCATGGTTCCTAGTAAAGTTGCTTGTAACTTGATGCTTGCGTGGTGGATCATTCCGTGGAGGCCGCGAAACAGAAGGGACTCGATCTTCACGCGACTTAGGTCTAGGCGGTATTTCCATAGATGGCGGGCTTCCCTTCTTTGGACGAAGGGCAAAGTCGGAAGCTGCCGCCGATGCGAGATCGTCCCGTTCAGTAGCTGCCGGTTTGATTACGAAAGACGCGTGAGAGGCGCTCTCCGTGAAGAAGGGTGGTTGGTGACGAGCTCCTTGTTCTTTTTTATCCACATCAGAGGTTAATCGTGGTCGTTTTAACGGCCGCTGGTCCGATAAAGAAGCGTCCCCAACAGGAACACGATCCAAAGACGACCTAGCATCAGGGTTATGCATTATTGTTGAGATGGGCTTCGGCTTAGAAGAACTGGAACTCGTGGTCTTCCGCGCTGTTTTCTTGTCGGAAAGTTGCCTCTTCTCATTCTTCTCACCCATGTGGCTCGGCCGGGAGAGAGGAGTCTTCACAGTGATGGCATCGCCTAACTTTTCTTCTTGAGGCTCCATGGTGGCTAAATTGCCGATAAGCTGCAATGAACATTTGTGCGAGAATTGATTGTTTTTAAGGTGGCGCTTACCGGTGGCAGAGGAAGGGATTGTAACAGTGGCAAGTTTGGGTAAGCTTTTGCAGTGAGAATGTTTTGTACAATATGGCCCTCTGATCAATATAGTTGCTTCGCATTCTTCGAACTGGCATTGCTTCAGGATGTATTTTTCATAATCCATCGCCTAGAAAGGTTGGTTAAAAAGCAGTCACACGTATCCCAAAGGGACGGTACCACGGGAAGGAGGCTTCGATGAGCCCCAATACATAGGCAGGGACGCGTGCCTATAAAAATAGCGATGCGATGCTCGGATTCGGTCCTTTAGGGATTGTTGAAGCCGGGTCATCTTAGCCGCGTTTACCTCTTTACAATGGAGACACCTTCAGCAACTACACTGGAAACTATAGATTACAGGGCGTTAATTGGAAGAAGTATAAACCGCCTAGGGTGATTAAGAAATTCGGGGATGAGGGGCTGCCAATGGAGTTGAGTATCAGAGTGGATAAGAGGGAGGTATAGGGAAAGAACAAGGCTAGAATGAGCTGGGGAGGGACAAAAATTGAATGAGAAATAAATTCAATTATTTTGAATGGAAGATGGCCACTCACTGAAACAACCGAGCAAGATCGGCAAGAAAAGTGGGAGCAATGATGATAGAGAATTAAAAAGAAATGGGAAGAAATAAGTCGTTGTGCGAAAAAGGTCTCGTCCAACAGCCAGTTCGATAATTTCGCCAAATTCGCCGTATTTCCTTGTGATGTCAAGTATCGACATATATATCCAGAGACATATATACCTGGGTACTGAGGCAAACAGGAAAAGGGATCCTATAGGCGGTGTTAGATAAGATAAGGCGTGATGGCAATCCAAAGCTTAGGCAGCAGACAATAATTGGCTGGTCTCAGATCTTTTCAGTTTCATTTTGAAGTCGTCAACCTGCAGGAGACGGCGGCTTCGAATTCCGAACCTCGCTCTAGACCCCCAGACGCCAGCCGGCATATTCTCCGTAGCCTTTGGCCCTGCCCTATGGAGGCAATGCAAGGCTGGGCTCCTATGTAGCGGAGCATGCAGTGCAGCAGCAATCTGCAACTTTCTTTGCCTTACCCCCAAATGCTTAGACGGGCCAATGATTTTAATGTGGCGAGTCCTGCGTAAAAGAATTGGGGGTGTTGAAGACGCGTTTTCGAATAGAAAAGCAGGCTGAAATTTAGGCGGGCTATAGAATCCAAAACCAGAAGTTCCAAGGACGCAGTCCGACCTTTTACCAATTCGTTCATCATCGACCAGCCTCGTCGCAAATAAAAATGAGGGCCTACAGTGAAGCGTCCTGTGTGTAAAGATAAGAAAACAACATACCAGCAACGATCAGCGCCCTCGCGACTTCCGATCCGGTGCAGTGGCAGGGCTCCTTCGTCATCATCCAGGAAATGGTTGAGTGTAGCTGGCAAGACTAGACGCCGAAATAGACCAGGCCGCGCCGGTCGGAATTGCGAGGTGCGTAGAGTATGAGTGGCTTGTCTGATATTATCTTACAGCCCCCATCACGAAACTGCATCGGTCTTCATAATGGCGTATCTCGATGTATATTCAGAGATCTTGGAAGTGTGCTGTTAATGAGATCGATGAGATCGATGAGAGACGGTTGGCGCGTAGAAGGTGAATTTGCTAGAAGCAGTAACGGCAAATCGATGAGAATTAGCGCCGATGATAAACTAATGGTCCGTGCACACTCTTAAGATGGATGGATGTGGAGTCCGCGTCGGATTATTAATTTGACGCCTTTCCCTACCTATTTATTCTTTCCTGAGGACCGCGCCTGTCCTTCCATCATTTGCTCCTATTATGACTTCATCTCTTTGACCGTAAGGTTTAGAATACAGTTATTTGCTATGATACAGGCAGTTGCCGGCCTCTAGTGACCGCAAGTGCATCCAAGCCCAACCCGGTCAGCATCAATGATGAAAACATCCATGCCTAGATTAGGGAGGTACGTAGAACCCCATTATCACCGAACACCATTGCCACAAATCCATTTCTAAGGGTTATCGCACTACCCTGTTTGCGATGCGTTGGCTTGTGCTACGTACCAAACTTGGCGTTTCGAACGCTGCTGATATGCTGATCTATCTTATGGCCACCAATTTCAAGTGCGAATCTAGCGCCCGATCTCGATGAGATCTACCAACATTTATAAACCAACATGTTTTGGGTCAACATTTTTACCGAATTCTCGATTACTCGTTACGCGTGGTTAACCACCGCCATGATAAACAGCCATATGATGTGGCTAATCCGGCACTCATCTTACCTCAAAGATGAGTGTTAACTCGAGGTCTGTGTATAATCTTTGCGGTTGCCTATTCCCACGTAAGGATTCGCCGCAACGCGTTGTTTTCGTGGTAGGACTATAATAGAAACAATTCGACTATTATACCAAAACAAACTCTCACCTTTTCTAAATAAGAAGATTCACCCCTATTAATCGTCAATCACTAAGCACCGTATAATTGTTTCCTACATCGGAAATTAAAGCTTCACGGCGGAATTTAGAAAAGTACCTAACATTCGATATTAGATTCTATACAACTGCAGCCAATTTAAAGGTTCCTTTCTTGAATGAATATAATAGGTCCCTTCCATCTGAACAACGCATCAACCACGTAGCTGCATTTGCTATCAATACTAGCGCTTACATACCACCAACATCAACTCACCATGCCAGCCGAATATTGATTTTAAAATGGCGATATACATCATTTCATAACAACCATCTTGCTATGAAACCACTATGGAAATATTCCTCTCAATTTCCCACGGATACGGTAGAAAGCGAGTAATGTGGCATTCATCGTCTACAACTTATAATGGTCTTAGTAACCTATTATTTATGAGTCGTACCTAAGATCCAAAACACCGCAATCGCTGTGATACGACGCTTCGGGTTACACGACATGTCACATTCTCACATGAAAAACTCTCCACCTTCGCCCCCCAGTGTAATCGGCAGAGGACTATAATATTGGACATGGGAAAACATGGAGAGTGTGCTTTAAGTGTTCATATATATTAACACTCATACAATTGGCCTATAGCCACAAATTTCAACTGCGGATAGGGGCAGAAACAACGCATACGAACCACGTCTTTTTCAGCGTAGGGCGCGTTCATTACACAGCTGTAATGGATTAGATAGGTCATTTTGCTGGGAAATGTTATACCTAACCATTGTTTTTGTGGTGAGAAAAAGGGAGCCACGTGGATTGCCAAATCCGCCTTCATACCTTTCGTCCCATCAACTTCGGACGAAACGGGGGGGATGAAATGTCTTTTCCTAGGAATCATGCAACATTCCGACCGTAGAAATTGAATCGCCCATATGCGGGGTCGCAATATACTGATAGAGCGTCATTGACATTTGATTGGACGTGCCGTAATCGTGGCTATCTTAAGAAAGATGGTGTTGGCGCAATGTAGCATTTTCGATACTTAATAGGGCATCCTACCTAGCATTTTAATCATCACTACAACGTGCATTCGAGTCCTCAACATTTGAGTTCGCGTCTTTAACTCCATAACCGACTTCTTATGTAGATAAGTAAATACATGTAGGTACCTATTGAAATATATACGGACGAATGTAACTATATACAAGAAATAACCTAGGTAGTAATTATCCACCTCAGAACGAGTATAACTGACACACCCAAATCCATACCACAAATAGAACCTCATATACTAGGTATCCTAATTCTGCAGCTCATAAAGCTGACTTACAGCACCCAGCCCATCTTTCGAGTACAGTGCCAAGAAGTGGGTGGGATCGCGATTGAATATACCCGGCCAATGCGACGCCGCCTCACCAGTAACCACGCTGCCAGACCACGTCTTGCCGCCGTCAACACTGGTGATGACCTTCATCTGCGCGCCGTCATAGCCACTAGTCCCATCAACATCCTCGTTAGTCATGAAGCTTGCCACGAGCGTGCCCCACACATTGTAGACCTGCGGAGCGCCGGCGAGCTTGCCGTTCCGCGCTGTGTACAGCCGGTTGCGCTCGCCCCAGGACAGCCCGTCGTCGTGCGAGATGACATAGTCCACTGAGAAGGGCCCGCTCTCGGTGTTTTCGAAGACAGCGCTATAAGACACGTTAGCAATTCACAGGATCACGGTATAGGCGGGAGTCTATGATAGAACTAACATCAAGTTTCCGTCATTATCAATGGGTGCGACGCCAACCATGCCATCTCTGGACGTCCGGTCACCTCCCGAGACGGCGATCCAATGAGACCAAGTCGAGCCGCCGTCGGTGGAGTACTTCATGAAGTTGTCCTGGTCGCCGGCATTGTTCTCGGCAGAGTAGTAGCATTGCAGGGACCCATCTCTCGCGAGGCGGAGGAAGGGCTCCCAAAGGCCGTTGACGCCAGAGGGAACATGCTCCTCGACGGTGGACAGGTACTTGAAGGTCTTGCCGCCGTCATCCGAGTATGAAATGGATATGCGGAAGTAGGTGTAGTGCCAGTCGTCACCCGTGCGGTCGTGGTTTCGGTACGCATACAGAATGCGACCGTTGGGTAGTTGGAGTGGCATCGCGTTATTGATATCGTGAGTTGCGATCTCACCGCGGAATACCTCACCCAGATAATCCCACGACTGGCCGCCATTGGCAGATCTTACCACGCGTAAGACGTTTTGCGTGCCGTCCCTTGCGACGTAACCGCCGATCATGCTACCGTCGTTCATGAAGCTAACCCTGATATACTCCGAGTTAGTGTCGATCACAACCGGATCGCCGGCCTTAACAACACGGCCCGGCAGGCGCTTTTCGAGGGACATCGGAGAAGTGGGGGCGGCCGACGCCAGGCCTACGATGGCAAACGCCGCAAAGATCTTGGAGAAGAACATTTTCAAGACAGGCAATCAGTGCGTTCACAGCTGAAATTGACGGTGAGGCATTCTAAGCGGGCGCCGCCACTGATGTAGGGCGTTACACAGGTACCTATTAATATAACATAGATGCCCAGCGCTTTAGAAAGCACCATCTCAGGAACGCCATCGCACAACGTTAGACCCCTCATACTCCAAAGACCCTTCTTGCCGTTACGAAACCATCGTGGGATTCACTAGCCCACGGAAGCCAGGACGCAAGGTCCAATTGTCAAGGACAATTACCCAGATTCGGCAACATAATGCCTTTGTGCAGGCTACGAGCTGAGTATAGTGGAGTCGCTATAGACCTTCTTAGGGTTTAGAAGGCGTGCCGGCCGAATTGTAGTGCTCTTGGTCCTGTTTTTAGCAGCGCGGTTGCGGTTCTTATTTGAGAAGGTGGTGTTGGAGTGTAGCTGGCTTGGCTGTAAGCAGCCATTAGGCGTACGCCATTTCCGAGGGCCGCGACGTGATAACCTGGTGCTGGATCGTGCGCCGATGCTGTCAACGGCGACTTTATCTTGGATACACCTACCTTAAATGCACGTTCTAAGGCTATAGGGATGCCAAACCCATGATGGTGTTGGTCCCAGGGCTTCCCCGCCATTCTTTTGAGTTCCTTGGAGAGTGTACAATTAGGTAGGCGATGGAACGTTCCAATCAAATGAGGCTCCTGGCTGTGCAATCTCGTGTGTTGGTTTCACACGCTCCTACCAAGCCACCCAACAGCGACGTGACATCCGGTTCAAGCTTACTACGCCTTGCACCTTTAATAGTGTATAAATAATTTATAAAGTTGCCAGGTCCACCAGATCTGATTATAGAAATTATAAGTCAAGCGCCTCGGCTTTACGTAGATGCGTTTTGATTCATAGCAAAGGCATAGCGATACCGAAGCGAATTCGAAATTGTATGGCTGCCTGGGCGGTCTAGAGCTCAGCTGTAGTTTGTACTTCAAGCGAGCCAACACTTCGTCTCGTCGCTTGGCGTATTCTAATTGGGGAGCAGCACCAGAAGAACTCGCCAAAAAGAAGAAAAACCAGAAATAAAAAGACGCAAGAAAAGGGCACAGTTGCATGTTATATATAAGCATATAGCAATACACCACCTTATCTTGTCAAACATACTTCTGACAATTAGATGCTAAAGAATTGGACGATCAGGACGATACAAAGAAATAAAACTACAACTAGCATCACGTGCACCAATCCAAACAACGCAGACCCCGATCTAGCCTCCACTTGCCCGATCTTAGGGGGACCCAGGGCCAATATTTGACCCGCCAAGGTCCCCATTCAGCCCATTTCAGCCACGCTGACAGCCATGCGGCAGGTTCCGATCGAACCACGCGCGCCTCGCATCGAACCACGCAGCAGGCCAGAATGCCATAAGCAGACAGCGCACAACGTGATTTCCTCGCTTGTCATCTCCGGTCCCTTTTCGCCGCCTCGTCCTCGCCTGCTGCTTCCCACCACTCACCACTTACCAGGGGGCTGAGAATAGCCGCATGGCGTGACACGAACCCGCCTTTCACCAGATACATTACACGAAAAGGTAAGCGTTGCTCAGAAGCGACTCACGGGACGCAGCACGCAGTCATGGCCCAGCCCGAACCGCTGGCCAAACCCGCGTCGCTGGATTCGCCGCTAAGCTGCGATGGGGACCAGGCTCGTATGTTTTGCTGTCTCTAGAAGTCTCTGTGCCTGGTGGTTTGGTACCACGATCGTGACTCGGTAGGGGGGAGATGAGCGAAATTGCGCCAATGTATCGCCGTGATGTGTCAAATGTTCAAATGCCGTAGTTAATATAAGAGAGGCTGTAAGCTGCATGGTTTGGGACTTGGGAGAATCGTAATATCATCATCACAAGCAACATAGACATCTTCACTCTTCATCACTTGTATACATATATACAAATCGTATTATAATACATACACACAATCTCCTCTCCGAGCTCGAAGACCTAGAGTAACATAGATATCGCACCTCTTCATAAACAACAAAACAAACCATCCCATCTCAAAAAGTCTATACTTCGACACTTGTCTTATTAGACACCTTACCTAGATCATCTCGTCTCATCTACATCTCGGATCAACAAAAGTCAAAATGAGCGCTGCTGCTATTGCATCCCGAGCCCAAGGCCCCCTTTCCGGCGCCATACGACAAGCCCTCAAGGGCCTACGACAGTCGGCACGGATCGTCGAGGGACCGACCGAAGCATATCCGGCGACCATGGCGTCGCAGAAGGCGGACTGGGGCCGCATCATCCGGGCTCGCGTCGGAGTTGCTGCTATGTAAGTTCTTCCTGTTCTAAGCCGACCTCCATAGTACGACGAGTAGTCAGGCTGACCGAGATGATTCTAATAGATACTTCCCTGCGATGGGCACTTTCCTCACATGGCCCTTGATTTCCAAGGCTGTCTTGGACGGGCACATGGGACAATTTTAATTCGACCTTGTACTTTGATATCTTAATATCATGGGCATATATACCATTTTTCGTCACGACGACTGCATACAACTGTACATAGAATTCCCGACATCTACATATCCGGCCGGGGCGTTTTCTTTTTTCCGGTTGCCAGGAATATCTGGCTATCATTATATCATGACATTGGAGGCGTTCCGGGTAAATAATCAGTTTGGAAATTCAGGAGCAGAGGACGCCGAGAAGATTGGGGACGGAGTAGGAAAAGAAGGCCTTGAAGCCCTCAAAAACCAGAAGAATGCTCATAGAGAGTCTACATCATAATCAAAGGAAGTCTTCCAACATTAATCATCACTCTTATCTCTCTTTATCTATGCAAATGCTCTTTATATGTTATGAGATGACAGTACCAGCAACGGCATGTGCCTCAGCAGAAATCTTATCGGATGTGTTTCCATTTCCATTCGAGAATTCCGTATACCCGTCCGTAGAGTCGGGTATATGCAGCTTCCTCGCCTCGCTGATATCGTCTAGGCCCGTGCGCCTGAGGACCTCAACAGTGCGCGCATAGTTGTCCTCGGCATACTTCTCCGCGTCGAACCCAAGCAGCCAACCCTCGCGTCTTAACCTCATGCTCTCGGGGTTCTTCTTCGCTGCTTCGAAGTCCGCCTTGTGCCAGATGTCGCGCGTCTGCTCACCCGTCTTCTGTGCCGACTTGACGCGCTCGTACCGGATGGCCTCGAAGGCAGCGACGGCCTCCTGGACTTTATCAGGGCCACCAGCCTCGCGCAGACAGACAGCGATTGTCACGCCGTCCTCCATGGCTTGTGATGCGCCTTGAATCGACGTGGGTAAGAACGGGTGTGCCGAGTCACCAATTAGCGCGATCCGCCTGCCCTTGGAGATCCACGTAGGTAATGGATCGCGGTAGACAAGCTTCCAGTCAATCAGCGGCGATGGCGTCTTATCCAGGATTTTCTGCACAATTGGGTCCCAGCCCTCCAGGACCTTGCGCGCATCCTCCAGTGGCGCCTCAAGCTGCCAGCTCTCTTCAATGTCGGCCTCGTCCTTATGTGTGCATACCCATGAGAAATCTTTACCCTTCTTCATGCAGGCCGCGATGAAGTGTACGTCTGGGCCGAGCCAAGCGACGTGCTTGTCACCGCCCTCAGTAAAGAACTTTGTGTCGGGATCCTTGGCGATTTCGTCAGCGCTGAACCAGCTTCGGTATACAGCGTAGCCGGACGGCTTAGGTGCATCCTCAAATCCGAGAACGATCTTGCGGCCCTTGCTGCGCACGCCCTCGGCCGCTATTACGACATCGGCTGTAATCCGCTCGCCACTGTCAAGAACGACGCCCGCTTGTTTGTCATCCTCGAAATAATCCTCGACGCGTGCGCCGAGCCGGATCTTGACGCCGATCTCCTTTGCATGATTATATAGGATTTCATGGAACTCGCCACGATGGCCGTCAAAGCGGATGCCGAATTCTTTATCTTCGCCTTCCCAGTACTGTGTGAAAAGCGTCTCGCCTTTCCAAGATTTGAGCGTTATTGAGTCAGCCCGCATGCTAAGGGGCTCCAATTTCTCGGCGACACCTGGCCAACGGAAGAACAGCCGCGATGAATTTGGCCCGAATGAGATGATATCTCCCAGCAGTTTAAGCTCAGGGAATTTCTCTAATACTAGTACGTCGTGTCCCTTGCGGTGGCACTCGATGGCGGCCGTCAGCCCCGCGAAGCCCGTGCCCACCACGATCACCTTGATGCCCGTTTGGGCGGGTTTCTGCGATTCGGCCATCTTTCTTGTTCTGCTGCCCTCACTGAATTCTTTTTGCCGGTGATTTCTCGCTTTCTTAAACTTCGGAACCTGCGGAGAAGAGTATCGTAGATTCCGGGTTTCGCTGTCTTCGGGAATAATTCAGCAGCTACCCCAAATGCAGAAGCGTGCGGCCCTCCGCACGTCAACCAGGCATTGCCCGGGCGGCACATATTCTTCTACTTGCACATTGCAAAATGTCAATGTGGAGGCGCAAGACAATGTCTCCCTTCTCCTTGAGCCTAACCATATTAGAGCCAATATTCCCCGCATCCGGGTCTAAGAAGGATTGTCGGCAGTTGCAACATGACAGTAGTGCCTGGACCGCGGTACGTGATATGGCAAATATTAAGGCGAGTAATTCGTAAAGTGCCCGAAGGTAAGGTACAATCTTTGACTAGCGGCAGCCAATTAGAAGCTGAATAATAGATGATTAAGAGGTTAATGAGATATGATGCTCGAATTCTGGTTGGCTATTCCTGGTTCCGAATCCAGCGGGGCAGTTCGTGAAGCCTTCTGGACCCCATGGGACGACTCGGTTCCCCAAGTTTTAGAAACGCGGAGTTACTATTAATCAGGTTAAGATCGTGCGGAGTTACAGTAGATCTGTGCTTGTTTCGCTGTGAATGGTGAAGAGGGKGCCGCAATGCTMCCCTCCAATGCACATGCCGTATCGTCATTTGAAACCCTGGCCTACCTTAGCAGCGGATTTATGGCAGGTAGTCAGTGCTTATGTATCGGTATGGATTCTCCAACAGCAAGGATGTATTTCAAACCTGGCGTCCCCAGACGCGTGTCAGCGATATCAATTTTTCTCGTGGGATAACAGACGACTTGTGTATTTCTCGCGTTAGAACAAGTCGATAAGATGCCTTGGGGAATACTAGAGGATAATCATATGGAGCATGTGCCCGGCACAAGTACAGCAGTCCCTTGACATGGTGAATAACGGCATGACGAATGCTAACTGAAAATTCAGTCATACTCGCCGATCAGTCTGATGTGCCAGAGGAGTACCGAAACATCTCTCGAGACTTGCTAAAGCATGGAACCGGAAGGCATTCGCATATTATATTGGCTCCACAGCCAACCGATTCTCCTAACGACCCCTTAAACGTGAGTCCTCAACTCTGGAATGCCCCAAGGACCGGGAATTGATAGCAGTGCAGTGGCCGACATGGCGCAAAGATCTCATTCTGGTCATCGTCGGTCTATCTGCCGGTGTCGTAGGCGCGTACGGTCCGATGCTTTCGCCAGGTTTCGTCGAAATTGCTGCGGCCCTTGGCATCACCGTCAATACGCTTTCGCAAGCGACAGCTTGGGTCATATTGATGATCGGCATCTCATTGTTCATATTCAACCCGTTGGCTAAAAAGATTGGACGGCGCCCGGTATATGTCTTGTCAAGCATCATCATGTTGACCGGTAGTATCTGGGGAGCACTTGCGAAAGATTACAACAGTTTCTTGGGAAGCAGAATCTGGAGCGGCTTAGGCATGGCTCCGTATGAGGTGCTCGTCCAATGCACCATCGCAGACATTTACTACGTCCACCAGCGCGCCACTAGGATTGCTGTTTGGAATATGTTCTTGTTGTGCGGTATTAGTGGTGGTGCCCTCATCGCTGGCTATATCATCGAGGTGAGTCCCTGTTGACGACTCCGTCACGGCAGCTCTAACGCAATGCGTAGGACCAAGGTTGGCAATGGACTTTGATCTGGTGTGCCATCCTTTTCGGCATACTATTGCCTCTAGTTGTCCTCTTCGTCCCCGAGACGGCATATCGAAGAACATCATATGAGCAGCAACTATCAGCTCGAGGAGCAACAGGTCGAGATGCGAAGTCAGAAACTTCAGAGAAGAAAGAAGTATCGTCTGAACAAGAAGAGAGAGCCAAGACGGAAACTGTGGAAACCGGTGTAGTGACCGAACGGAAAGAGTCGTATCTCCGAAGCTTGAGGCTGTGGGGTGGCATCTATACGGATACTCCTCTCTGGAAGATCTTCTTGCGCCCAATGGTGGTCTTCTTTTACCCAGCTGTCCTCTGGGGCTTCTTGCTGTATGGCATAACACTCACGTGGATTGTCGTCTTCAGCGTCGTGAATGCGGTGATCTTCACGGCGCCACCGTATAATTTCTCAGTGTCCGAGACTGGGTTGATATCGCTATCC
Source organism: Hypoxylon sp. E7406B (assembly GCA_000931505.1). Lineage (NCBI taxonomy): Eukaryota > Fungi > Ascomycota > Sordariomycetes > Xylariales > Hypoxylaceae > Hypoxylon > Hypoxylon sp. E7406B. The sequence continues at coordinate 72,559 of JYCQ01000223.1, read as the reverse complement.
CCGTTTATCCTCACCTTCGTTGGTGAGATGGCATCCGGTCCACTAAACGATTGGATCTGTCTATATTTGGCCAAGAAGAACCATGGAATTTATGAGCCTGAGTTCAGATTGCCGCCTATTATCATCTCGTTCCTAGTTGGTATTGCGGGCTTTTTTGGATTTGGCGCCACCGTCCACTTTCAGACACATTGGACGGGACCGGTCTTGTGCTTTGGCTTGGCAAACATGAGCCTCGCGTTGTCGAATGCATCGGTCTTTGGTTATATCATCGACTCCCATAAAGAGTTGAGTGAAGAAGGTATGTCTATTGGCTCTGCATAATTGACTGAAGCATGTGCTGACTGGCTATCTCTTATAGCATTCGTGGCCATCAATGCTCGGAATCTTTTGACCTTTGGGCTGACCTATTTTGTCAATGACTGGCTTGCAAAAGACGGCGTCCTCAAGGTGTTCAACGTGCTCGGGGGCGTGTTTGTGGCTGTCAATTTGCTGACGATCCCGTTGTGGATTTTCGGCAAGCAACTTCGAAGCTTCATCGCTAGAAACAAGTCCCTGTATCAATTCATGCACGAAGACTAGAGTTTCTAGAGGATATGAGATTGATATAGGATTAAGATTTAGAATTAATATATCGAAATATGAATGGCCTCAGATGAATATAAATCTTAAAACGTGTTGGCTTCTTGATGAAGACGAAAATGAAATGTTTCAGTTGCTGTCAGTTATCTCATATCTACAGGCCATGCCTAACCGGTAGTGGCGTAGTACGCATTATAGCGGAATAAGGTAGTGGTCAATGCGCTAACCGAAAGAGCTTGGACCACCCCATGTTTACCTTCAGGGCTCTTTGACACGGACCCCTGCAGGAGCTCCTGACAATCTAAGAAAGGGCAGGCGCGTCGTGAATTTGAAGCTTCGCCAAAATTGTCCAAAGTCGATTGGATTTGCCTTTGCCTTTGCCTTTGCCTCTGCCTTTGCTGAACCGTTCAGATCCGATCCGCCGACCTTCGACCGCCACACGGCATGCTTCTTGGGCTTATGAGTTGACGACCGACCTTGTTTTTTGCCGCTTCCGTTCGCTACTCTTTTAAATAATACCCTTCAAGTCGGCCGGCCACTCATTCAGCACGGGCCTCAGCTTAGCAACAACAAACGGGAGAACACCGACTTTTTGAAGCGGAGAGCCCACGAGAACCCCAGGTTTCTGTGCTGGAGGCGAATTAGCTGCACGTTTCAAGCTTGAGCTCAGGAGTTACGGATTAGAAGGTACAGGGTAAAAAGGGGAGACCAGAGTGGATAGGTAGATAAAAGGAGATCCTCAAACAGGGACGCCCACGATGACAGACTCCCTCCACAACGCACCCATTGTGCTGGACAATGGGTCCGGCACAATACGAGCAGGCTTCGCAGGAGACGATCTACCGAAATGCTATTTCCCATCCTTTGTCGGCCGGCCGAAGCACCTGCGAGTGTTGGCCGGCGCGTTAGAAGGAGAAGTGTTCATTGGTCAAAAAGCCGCCACAGAACTCAGAGGACTCCTGAAAATCAGATACCCGTTAGAACACGGCATAGTCACGGATTGGGATGATATGGAGAAGATATGGGAGTATGTTTATAGCGAAGGACTGAAGACTATGAGCGAAGAGGTATGTATTCGCTACTAGCTACCAATTCAGCAACCCCTATTCCACTACGACAATGGGAAGGCTAACGTCCCTGCTTCCACCAGCACCCCGTCCTCCTAACCGAACCCCCACTCAACCCGCGAGCAAACCGCGACACAGCAGCACAGATCCTCTTCGAAACGTTCAATGTGCCCGCACTCTATACCTCCATCCAAGCCGTCCTCTCCCTCTACGCCAGCGGTCGCACAACAGGCTGCGTCCTCGACTCAGGCGACGGCGTCTCGCACGCCGTGCCCGTATACGAGGGCTTCGCAATCCCATCATCTATGCGGCGCATCGACGTCGCAGGCCGCGACGTGACCGAGTACATGCAGACGCTGCTGCGCAAGAGCGGCTACGTGTTCCACACGAGCGCAGAAAAGGAAGTGGTGCGGCTGATCAAAGAATCGGTGTCGTACGTAGCCCTCAACCCCAAGCACGAAGAGAAGGAGTGGCAGAGCGCCAAGCTGGACCAGAACAAGATGGCCGAGTACGTGCTGCCGGACGGCAACCGGCTGCGCGTGGGCCAGGAGCGGTTCCGCGCCCCCGAGATCCTGTTCGACCCCGAGCTCATCGGCCTCGAGTACCCCGGCATCCAGCAGATCGTCACCGACGCCATCAACCGGACAGATCTGGACCTGAGGAAGGCGCTCTACGCGAATATCGTGCTATCGGGCGGCAGCACCCTGACAAAGGGGTTCGGTGACCGCTTGCTGAGCGAAGTGAAGAAGCTGGCTGTCAAGGACATGCGGATCAAGATCTTTGCGCCGCCAGAGCGAAAGTACTCGACTTGGATCGGAGGCAGCATTTTGGCTGGCCTAAGCACGTTTAGAAAGGTATATCTCCTGTTCTTTGAACTTGCTTTGTATATGAGGATGATTGTGATGGACGGGCTAACGGATAATATAGATGTGGGTTAGCATTGACGACTGGCACGAGGATCCCGACATCATCCACAAGAAATTGACGTAAGCTTCCCTATGTATCTTGATGGTTGGTTGGCAAGGCACGAAGGAGCCCGGACGTTTCACGAAATACAATAACTCTATACTGGGAGAACGGGGGCGAACGAGTTACGACAGCTTGGTGGCGCCCAAATCCGAATGTAATAAATATCATATGAAGGACTACACGGAGGCATAGTGTAAGCGCTGTTAGAGATTCATTTGCTCTGGAGGTAGTCGAAGGGGATTGTGGATGATTGCAAGGGATTCCGACAGTTCGCTGCTAAAACTCACGATGTCTGAGGGCATGGGGCAGGGAGGAGGCAAAGGAGAAGCCGGCAGCTTGTGTGTCAGATTATTGGCGGAATACCAGAGCCATCTATGTAGATGAATGATACCCAGGCGTTGAAGATCGCATTGCGGATGTTAGATGTATTACGTGATGGTGATGGTTGGCTTACGATTGTCCCAAGCCGACTAGATCGCGATTTCCCGGTATTTGGTTGGAAAGAAGATGTGAAGTTAGCCAATCTATCACCAAACAGTTATCCCGAATCACAGTATCAAAAATTTGCGGTCCATAATTTAGTTCTTCGTAGCCAGTTCATGGCTACGGGTATTTATTCAATTCAAAATTCATGCTATGTCTTCATAAATCAAAACCCTTTTCAATCAAAAAGTCGCTGCTGGGGTATATATCATTCGTAAACGTTCACCAGAAACAAACGCCCGCCAATGTAGAATAGTCTTTCGTCCCGGAGTCTACCAGCCGGGGTGGAAAAGGTGAGTCGACACTTTAATCTTGCGCGTCGGAGGTATTGGCGTTTCCCTCTTCTTTCCCGTGAATCCAAATCATTGAGCTTTCTGTCTGCTCTGAGGCCCCAAACTTTTTTATCCGCTTTTCCCTAGTCCTTTCTTGGACGATTATGATTCCCGTTCGTACTCTCGATGATTCCCAAACTCCGTTGCGCCTTGCTTCCGTTATGATAAAGTAGAGAGAAGATGATGTATAATATGTAAGGTGTTGAAGGTCATGTTGTGTCGTCGGATTTATTAAGGTAGTGAGTTGGGAGTGTTGTGATTTAGTGCCGGTGACTTATGCGGCTCCATATGTTGGACAGGCTTCCTGAGCTGCTTGTGCTGTGTTGGCTGGAAGCGTCGCTACCCTTTCGAGCAGTACTGGGGCCAGTTGACCCATAGATGTTACCGGCACCTCCCCGACCAACATAACCGACAGGCTTCTGTTCGATGTGGCTTTGGCGAGCGAATTCCTCGTCAAATGACAAAACGGGCTTCTCAGCCGAGACGTGTGCGTTGCCTGCTCCTCCTCGTCCAGAGTAGAAGCGCGATGTGGTTTGTTTTACTGTCGTTGGTTTCGTCTCTACACCAGACGAGGGAGTGGTGGCCGGAGCACGAAAGTAGTTACCGGCACCTCCCCGGCCTGAGTGGGTGTATGCGTTCTTCGGGATCGTTGGGTGAGGCTCGGCGATAGTGTAGTCAGGCATTTTTGTTGTATCTTCTATAGCAGCGAAGTTGATGCGTCCCCAGTACATATACCGTAAGTGGATATACCCTTCCTTTAGGCAGTTGATGGATGATCGATAGTTCCAGTAGAATAGTAAGTCACAAAAATGGTCAGTGGAATGGCGGCAACAGGTTAATATACGTATTTATCGTGCTGACCGGGGGAGCAACCCCTTTGTCATAGTTACACCGTGCCCCTCGAGAAACTTCCAAGTTTGTTGCACGTGGCTCGCGGGCAGCCCTGAAGGACAGAATTAGGAACAAAGGCTGGTCACAGTACGTAACTACGTACTCTAGACCTCAACCGAAGCAGATTTTCATTTGGGAAAATTTTTATGGCCCCAAGGAAGTGGTAAAAGGCACGCGGTGCCTGCAAGCGTAGATCTGAGGCGCTAGGCAAGCCTGCCGGCGCAGCTTTTGGCGTGGAGATGACAACATGTTCAGGGCGAATCTAGTCTCAACACAGAGAATAGGACAGGACCCGGGCGCCCTTGGACTGGAAAACTCATCGTGCTGGCGTCGATGTCGTAAGGCGCCTAGCAGTTAACGGCAGTTTAGTGGAATCTGGGGTAACCGCGTGATGGATCCCATTAGCTAGGAATTAGCTAACAGAAGCTCGCAGAGTCGATGTAGTTACGAAATCGGGGCTTGGGTCGAGGTATCATGAGACCTGCAGAGGAGTTTTTTGTACCTAACTATTACCCCATAGTTTGCTCCCTGGCCGCTAGACAGGGGTTGTGCAAAACGGGCTCCGGGTGGTGCAATCTGGGTTTTGTTGCCTCTTTGGGATAAGCTGGAATGGAAAAATCCAGCTGGGATTGGCGGACGCGGCAACGTCATGCCGTAGGTTGTACTTCACTGCAGGTACGAGTGCTGATCGAAGAGCCGCTGTAATCCGCGGACCAATAAATTCGAGGCCTGGCCAAGTTGATTCGCTGACAACGGCTGAGATCAAAGGAGGGCCAAATATCGCCATATGCCCACCGCACGACACGCCATTTGCCATGTCGAGCATGTCCAGCCAGCACCACGCTGACTATGTACTTACACACCTCACACCTCACACTCACACACGCGGCTGCAATGCCTACCAGGCCAGGCGTGTCCGAGTGGCGCTGTCGAGCTGTCGAGTAAAATTAACAGCTGAAACAAATCATGACGCCGATACGCGCATCTCCGGTTAGGAGTCCATGGAAGGATACCGTGATATTTTCCATCAACTGGGGGTAGACACCACTTTGCTTGGGACGAAATCGGATCGAATGCGAAAGCCAGCAAAAACATTTCTAGAGCCAGCGAATGGCCCAGAACTGTGTGTCCCCCGGTTAATGAAGGCTTTTTTTCTCCGCAAACTGCGCGATTCTTTACACTTTTTCCGATCCACATTTTGTGGAGAGGGAAACAAAGAGAGAAAAAAAAATAAGAAAGTTTTGCGGTTTCGAGGTTTCGGCTTTGCCGAATCAGATCGCACTCATAGATCTGCCGTTGACTAAGATTCGCATTTAGAATCGGAGGACGGCTTTCTCTACGAATAAGCACGTCTCAATGCAATTCAAACGATCACAATGGCTGACTAGCTGGCTGGTTAGATACGTTACCCCGTAAGCTAACAAAGGCGTGACCGAGATTGGCGCGTGACCAGTTGACTGCCAAGGAGACAATAGCATCAAGGAATTAAAACAAGGAATTTGGAAACGAAGGCATCGTGACTTGAAAATTTTGGGCCTTATTCTTCAGTTCGCGTAATCGATCCCGGTGGAAAACTTGGCTTAGCGTCCGCTATTAGTTTACAGGAATAGCTAGCTGTTATAAGGATGCTTACCTAATATAAGAAATTATCCCCGAATATCGTTATAGTAAAGCTCTTAGCTAATGCCCCCCCTACCATTAGACTCAGCTTAGATCCATTTTCTACTTTTTCCATTCTTCACCATCTGTCGATATATGTGCAGGTATCATCCGATGCATCAATTATGCCCTGACGTCGTCTCTGGTTGCATCCATCGCGCAAATACAAATGCATTCTGTGGCTCTTTGGACTCTCCGATATGCGCTGTCCTTGACAAACAACGTCACCCCCTGAGCTATAACACCCTGTTACGTCTTCATTTCTGATCTTGACGCCATAGCCAAACGGCTGTTACACTACAGCACCAGGTCGTTTCAATAAGGGGCGCCCACCAGAAGCCCATTTCATACCAATGGTGCTGGAACCCCTTGTTTCTTCGCGAGAAGTACGCAATTTTAGCATTGTTTGGTCCCGATCCTACGGTATCCATAAATCTCAGAGCAGAGCTCACCATTATGGCGAATATTCAACCATCAATGATCATCACCCACATTCCCATGAGATGATTTTCAGTTTCAATCACAGGAAGGGTCGATTTCACAAGAGCAATATACATGAAAACAAGCACGTTCCTCGATACCAAACGACAAAAACGTCCACGTCTCAGTGGCCGGAGTTTTTTTTTTTTTTTTTTAAATTGCCTTGAGAACGAGAAGAGAGGTACGGTATACTTTTCAAGGGTGAACCCCCTTTTCCCATCTATTGACACACCATACCCACAGAAACCTCATTTTCATATTTCATGTTTTCTCATCACGTTTAACCATTCGAAATCCAATGCCAGAAACCCATCCTTTATTACATCTCAATTGTTACATCTGGTCAACTAGCGAGTGCTATTTTCCATCCGCAGTACCACATAAATCCATGAGCGGCTGGTTAGAAGGCATTGAGAAGGGGTTTTCCATCATATTATGATTTGCTTGCGGGATTGATCGAGGGCGAGGGCTAGAGCGCTCTATATAGAACTGGCATAACGCCTAAGGGCGTGCTCCCATCGACGACGATCGTCAACAGCGATCCGAGCATTTTGAGCGCTTCTAGTTTCAGATACCCCATTTGATGTCGATTCCATAGCCTGCCTGGCTACTATTTCTTCTAGGAAGTCCGTGAAACTTGGGTAAAGTCGACCTTCCATCTGCTCTCTCACCTCCAGCACGACCCAAGTAGTCCAGAGCGTCATCGCCCGGATTACAAGAACTTTTCCAAAGTGTTCCGTGGAATATTTCAAAGCCTTGTATTTGACCTGTTCAGAGAGAATCGGCCGTTCAGAGAGAATCGGCCCAAGCAGCAAGGGCCCCCATCGATGTGCCATTGTTCTGCAAGTCTCAGGGTCAACCAGGAATACCCGGTGATAATTGTCTATCTGTAGCAACTGTATCGATACTGAAGCCGGAATTATATCGTTAGCTGACTCGGCTAACTCTCTACGGATGCCATGAAGAGCCGTAACTCCGATTATGGCGGAGAGGAAAATGCCCTCGTTTTGTTCCACGTGTCGAACTCTCGAGAAATCTGAGAATAGAGTATTAGGTCGGCCGCCGTACCAGAAACGTTCAGTCCCATCAACGAGTTGAAGAAAGGCTTTATAATCTCTCGGCAGTCCGAAAATAAGAGACTGTTCCAACTCGTCGATCTGCTCGGCTGAGGCGCCTTTGCGCGGTTTCCAGCTATTTGAAGGGTGATACCTCGTATCCTCGTCATCGTCAGTCCATTGCCTACTTAGCATAATAACCATGATGTCAATGTCGGACGGTTCATCGATTGGAGGTCCTTGATCTTCTCTCCCTTCCTCTCGACAAACGAGCGCGTATTCCTTACACGCGACCTCCTCCTTTTGACGGTTGAGTTTATCTTCCCTGCGAATCATCTCGCGCTCCTGATTCCTCCACATACTATCCTTACGGACCATCTCCTTCCTTTGATCTTGGAAGATCATAGTCATCGTGAAGGAATAAATAGTCAAGCCGACAATTAAGGTACAGCAGCAGACGCCAAATGTTAATACGTTGGCAAGATATGTTGCGGGTTTGCCCACAACCCCGTCTAGAAACGGGACGATGCGAAGAATCATGATTGTAACCTCGTTTCGCTAAGTCAAGATTGCTAATATTAGCCTAAGTGTTCACGACTAGTCGCCGATAGGTGGTGGCGGAGGGAGATAATATGGTCTCTAGTGAGACTTGCAGTTGCATCTAAGGTAGGAAGGTGTCTCATATATAGACCTCAAGTTCTTTGATGCTTGCTCAATGTTAGGGACTGAGAAATTGGTCTTCTAGTTTCTCCTAGAACAAGAAACTAAATTGGATTTATAGATTGATGAACCTGCCTTATAGATACGTAAGAAGCGTCCAGCATCCACTATCCTGGGGTGATAATAACCTGTCGATGCCCTAGCTTCCCTGCGGGATATTCATATAGAGCAACACGTAAATTCGACCCTAGAAAGTCATCAAAGCATCTTGTACCACCCTATCCAACTATTAATACGATTCGTACATGGTATACAAGACCGAGTGCAAATAATAGGTACCTCACAATCAAATCAGTGCTACGCTACCTCACTATTTCCCGTACAAAGGGGTAAATAAGTACCTATTTTTCTCGTGTATTAAATAAGAGGAATTACGAAAATCCATCCTACCTAGTATCATACTCGACTCCAGATCTATAGACTCAATGACGTTACACTGATCCCTCCACAATCTAGAGGCCCCCGGGGGATCGATATGTGGGCCAAATTCTTCTAGTAAATCTAGTTCCTCGAATATCTTATACTCCGGGATTTATCTTATACATTCTAGTTCTCTATTATGCAATTGTTGAATGGCATATAAGTTCTAGTCATATTTTACGCAGTGATATACTGCTAGGATTTACGCTATCTTCCGAAGTGTTATTATAAGCAAACTTATAAATAGGGGCATCGGAATATGGTCGTAACAAAGATCGTAACATTAGCATCATCGAGCGCGAAGTGATTCATGAATTAAATATTAAAATTCAAGAAAAGTTATTGCTGCATAGTGTGTTTCATACCTCCGTAGCATTGCAGTTTCTTGGAAATTGTACTCAAAACAATCCTTCGTCGGCTATTTCGACCACCTAGCTGCTAGTCGTGCTATTTCAATGCCCCTAGCAAGCGAGCTAAACCATGCTTACGAACGTACAGGCGCGTATTAGAGAACCAATACGCTCCCATGGCGGCGTCTACAAAATGCTGAGATTGGTAATCCACGAGATCACATGTCTCCAATCCACGCTCAAGTCGCCTATCCTCCGCCGGGAACTTGTTCTCCAGATTGTACTCGTTGACAAACATGTCCCTGACTCGCTTCGGTAACCGGCCACCAAATTGGAGGCATTCATCAGGGAATGGTAGGTCGCTAGCCTTGTTAGCAATACTTAACCACATGTATTAGAGGGTAGGTGTGACTTACGCGCAACCGGGTATCTGGACCTTGTTKCCGTCTTCCTCCGTAACCTCGAACCAGAGTCTGTCCTGGAACTTACCCTCGCGCGGGACCTCGCTCGTGATGAAGGCAACTGGTCGAGCATACTCTTCGATAATACGCTTGGCGGGGCATTGGGGTGTGAATACCATGCAAAAGACTAGAGTGCTGTCGTCGATGGCGGTAAATTGCTCATGTTTTCCGTAGCTTGGATCGAGCACGGTGAAGGGGCGGACGGGAAACGTCTCAAGTGCCAGCTTATGCTGTGGCTTGTAACCGGGGTCCGCCGTGAAAATAGGGATCTGCTTCCCCGTCCTGCTCTCCAGCTGCTGCGCCATGGCAATCGCGGCGAGATGCTGGGCGACATTTCTTGGCATGATCTTATTCCCGACGTTGTCGATTGAAAACGGCCTGCTGCGATCACGTAGGGTGGGCGTAAGAACGGGGCCGAGCCCCAGACACACTATCTTCTTAATGCGCTCCGGTCGTGGAATGTTGCCTATAGCCTCTTCAAGCTGCTTTGCTCTAACGCTCACGTTCTGCCATCTCCCCCAGGCTTCCGTGAGAATGGTATGGATAGTGCTCGCAGCTACGAGATCTTGGCTAGACACCCAGGGGGTAGTACCTTCGCGATACGACTGATGGTATTTGGCGAGGAACCTGTTTAATATTAGTAAATATTAGATGTTATCAATGATTTACTGAAGGTTACGAAAGGACTTGAACGTACTCATTTGAAGGAGGGTTGTCTGCAATCTTTTGATTCGGCCTCTCTTGCTCTGGGGGACAGTTTGGCACTGCAGTATGGCAGAGCCGCACATAGTCGAAGTTGGATTGAAATTCATCTCCCCTGATCTCAGGGGAGCCAAACATGTACCAGTTGCATCTTCCGATGATCTTACGTTTCCGTTCCTCGCTGTTCACTGGAAGTTTTCGCATTTTCTTCAGGTTGAGGAAGTTGGCCTCAAGGCCGTGATGTTCGTCGGCTGACATATTTCCTAAAGGACGACAGGGCGGATAATAATAATATCGGCAGGTAATTTAAGTTGTATATCGATCTTTTGCAGTCTTCTCGGGGTGCCTAAGAGAGTCGGAGTATTGCTTATGGAGTGATAGCCAGGTTTGAAATGCCCATGGACTTGTCGTATGCTTATAATCGAACTTGAACCAGCGCTCCAGACCATCCCGCGGACTGGCAACCGCCAGATGTGACTAACGCCGAATAATGACTGTAAGAGTTCGTAACGCAATAACAGGGACGTGTTGCTGACTATGGGATACATGTTGTGTACAATATCGTGAGAAGACAATTGGCGACCGTCAAGTTCAGGGGCCATGCCTGGGAGTGACTCTGGTTGATACAGTCAGTATTGTGCATTGAATCAAACACGACATCTAGAATTTACGAGTCAAGATAACACTGACTTCTTTGGCTCGCGGCGTTAATTTCGACTCGAACCAAGTGCTGCGAATCGTTGCGGCCACAAAAACCACTTCGCGGAGCGATTCTGCCATGCCAGTTGCACCCCACTGATACCATATGGTCATTGCCGACAGGCAAGTCAGAAAATTTCTTAGAATACTCATTTCCAGACGCATGTCCATTCTTCTCTCGACTACTATCCTACCACCTTTGTCACACGCAGCCAAAGCTATCACAAGACCAAGGCAATCACGAAGAACTGGGCATCCGCAATTTCCACATCACGTCTCGTCTCGTCTTATCCTTGCGTCCTGACAGTAGGTACACTCGAGCTTTCAAGTTCCACATCATTATACAAGCGAATTCCAACCACACAGAGACATCCAAATTCAAGTCCAAGTCAAGATCCGAGTCACTCAAAAGCCGTAATCCCACCAGCTCACTAGCACCCACCCACCCAGTCAGGCATAGACGCTCTACCCTACTTCGCCACCCCAATACAAGCGAAGTACTTCTTAAAAGCCTGGACCTCAACACTAAACACGCCATCGCGATCGAGCAGCGCAGCCGGCGGCCAAAACTCCGGCTCCACACGGTCCAGCAAGCCCGGGTAGCTCGTCAAGCCGCGGGGCTCCGTGACGCCCCAGGGGTTCCGCACGATAACGTACTGGCAATCGCCGTCCTGGCCCTCGCTAACCCATCCGAGGACCGAGTACGCGTGATTCGCGACCAAATTGCACCCGCGGAACATGTCGCCCGTGGCGCGGGTCCACGCCGCCATGGGGCTGACGGTGCGCTTGTTGACGCTGCAGGCGCGCACCAGGCCCGCGATCTCGGCGCCCGAGTGCCGGTCTGTGAAGTAGTAGCGCGGCTCGCGGCCGTTGAGCTGGGCCATGGCCTTGACCGGGTCGCCGTTGTGCGCGCGCGTCAGGTCCACGTGGGCGCGGTCGCGCGAGCCCGTCATCCACTTGACGAACGCCTTCTCGTACAGCGCCGGCCACGTCTCGTAGCCGTCGCTCGAGCGCGCGTAGATGGGCGCGTCGGTCGAGTTGTTGATGGGGATTTGGTAGTCTACTTCCACTGTGTCTGTACTGGCGTTGTTGCGCCCGCCCTTGTCGTGGAATTTAATGCGGAGTGTGCGTCGGTTGCGGTCCATGGGCCCCGGGATCGTGCGTGTTGAGCGGTTGATCATGGCCGGGTTGGCCCAGAATACGGAGAAGATGGCGGCGATGAGCCAGCTGTCGCTGGACGCGCCTTGGACTGGGTCGTCGAAGCGGTGCTGGTACTGCTCGCGGAAGCCTTGGGAACCACTGAAGGGGAATTGAGGACCATCCATGATGAAGCGACGGGGGATGCTGCGGAACATGGCCTCAATCATGTCGCGCCAGGAGCCGTTGGGAGGAGTCCATTCGCGATCCTCCTTGTCGTGGCGGAAGGGGAGGACGAGTTCCTTGATGGTCTCGGTGACATTGCGGTTGCCGACAGTCTTGCCAAGCGACCGGCCATCGAGAATGAGGCGGAGCTTGCCATTCTGCACGCGGGCCATTTTGATGCGAGTGTCACCGACTTCTTTGAGGCCGATCTTCTCGAGGTCCTTGAGAGTCTTGACGCGAGATAGATCAGGGGTGACGAGATCGCGCTCCTCGAGGATTTGTATTTCTTTTTCCTGGAGCTGCTCGGCCTCGCGTTTCTCCTCGTTGAGCTTCAAGCCGGCGTAGAGAACTGAATTATGCTTCATGTCGAAAAGCTCCTCGTAGTCGGTCTGAAGGAAGTCGGAGATGATACTTGCGGTATGGAGGGAATGACGATCCAGCTTATGGCCGATCATAGCCTCGACCAGGGCGTATGGGTTGATACATCCGACGTTCACATCCTTGGGTGGCTCATCAGGGGAAGGCTCTTGGCCAAGGAGGGGACGATCATCGTTGGAGTCGCCTAGATCCTCGTAGTCCTCCGACATCGTTCGAGAAGACATTGAGCTTGTATCAGGCATCTTCTGGCCCGTAAGAGCCTCGAAGAGAGCCCGAGTGTCGATGTTGGTGGAGGAAAACCCACGAGGGGKAGGATCTGGGCGAGAGCTGGAAGAGACCATTTTGGCTTGAGATAATGCTGACTTAGCGATAGCGTGCGGATTAAATATGGGTGAATGGTATATTGATAAATTGTTGAAGGAGCTGCTTGCCGGTCAATAGGAATCCTGTCGAGTTGAGGATATGGATAGATACCTACCTATATTTATATCTTCGCTAACACCTATGGCACATAATTCTTCTTGATCGTCGGGTAGGTCATGCGCCTACCAGTACAATTGCTCACACCTTGTACTGACCAAGCCGAGAAGCATGCTAAATGCAACGGCCAAGTATAAACATGAGCCTCTCCGAGTGATTGGGCCCCGCCAGTTGCCCAGACTTCATCGTCCGTTTAGAGTAGGTTATATTACGTATTGTCGTGAAATATGTGGTATAGAGTTGTAGACCACAGTAGACCATAGTTAGCTCTGCCTATGGCCGTACATAGGTATTCTTTATTTGCTGTGGAAAACTCTACTTCTCACTGTCCGCTCATACAGCGGGACTAATGAGGGGATTCATCCCAAGGGATAGCGTGACAGAAGGATGAGCCAATGTCAACATCAGACGCATACACCAATAATTTCTTGGAAGAGGTTGGCAATGAGTGTTGGTCCTCATACCATGGTGCATACAGAATATGCAATTAGCACTCCAGAGTTACCGACGGACTCCTAAAAGGCAGCGGTGAACCTTATAAGGCCCTATATTGAGGTATACTCAACTCTTAGGCGCCGCTGAGGAGAGCGGGGAAAGAAGATCCAGAATGGTTTATGTACGCGGCAACAAGAGAGCTTAAGTTCGATCGGTAGTTTACGAAGATCCAACGCTGCCATCCAATGTAGATGGTCGAGTTGAACCTAGACCGCTTCCTAAGGCAGCGATTAACTTGCTCAGAGATGATGAGCCTCTGCAGAGTTGAGCAATTGGCCACCTTTCAAAGGCTTGGTGATATTTAATAGCTTTGACGGGCTTTTGGATGCCATCCAACCTATTGCGTTGGAACTGAAGTAACCTAGGACATCCTCAATCTTAAGGACGAAGTGTTCACTATACGCGTCTGAATACCATCTTAGGAATGAATATGGGTAAGTCATCCAATGTAGAGTTCCGTCGTTACCAAAGGCTCTACATGATACGAGCGATATAGTTTTGAACATACTAGGTACTCCTCTGCATGAAGTATCGCGGGTACCTGAACCTTGTAGATCATCTTAGAGGCTCTCTACCTCGAATAGCATCCTTTCCCTTTCACGCGCTTCATTTCAGGTAGAAGATATTCCGAGAAGCCTAGCCCCTGGTATCTCAATGACAGACAGGAACATGCTAACCTTAGTGTACCGAGCTAAGTGGGAAGCGTAACACAGACCTAAAATCCCACCATAAAAGGGGCTCTACAAAAAGGGGTAGCATCAAGGCAAGGGAGAAACAATCACTAATCGCACGAAACATTCAAAAGCCAATCTTGAAGCACTTAAAATAGCAACAGCAAGTCGCTACTGATTAATCTCCCTATGCTATACCGAATTCGCATTGCCTTGCCTTGCCGACTCGCACTTGGCCCATCCACCGTGATGGTACCAGCGCAAGTTGTATGTACATCAAGCGGTAGCCATCTCATCAGCCAGTCAGCTAGCACAAGCTCGTACCCAACAAAGAAGCATTCAGCTCCATCATTCCATCCAATGCGCAGGGGCTGTCCAGTGACCAATGGCCAATGGTCGGACTGAAGAAAAAGGGTGTTGGGATATCAGCGAAGTTTGAATTGAAGACGTAAAACAACGGTAATAACGATGATAATGATGATGGTAATGGTAGAAGTACGAGAACGCCGTGCGTAGCCGTAAAAACCCTTTGGCCGACAAATCTATGAGGTAACCCGTGCCATGCCCCGAACGAAAGGAAGCTAGGGAAGCAGAGAGAAGGAAAATGAAAATCAATGTTTATCGTATCTCATTGCGAGTTGGCGGCGATTATGTGCAAATGTGTCCGACCAATCCTCCACGCATAATGTATAATTGCTTTGTTACTCCACCTCATGCTGAATACTGCATTGATTGATGCAAGTCAAAAGTCGTTTTGCTCATTATTCCTTATGCTCTCCGCGCTCTTAAGGTATTCCCCTTATCACTCTCATCTCGAAGGACTCCAGCCTCTACCACGGTCCAACGCGAACGGGCGAACCGTAGTTACCTGCCATTAATTGGTCTAGGATCGAACCTTGGCCGGCTGGCGTATTTTGGGCTCCACCGCTCGGTCCTCCAACCCATCCGACGTTTGCAGCCATCGCGGAAATTGCGGCGCCTAGCCTGCCACCCGATTGCTGATTGTGCTTGGCCAGAGTCTGGTCCCAGCCGCCCGAGTGCAAGATGAACCCGCCTCCTCTCTTAGAAGCTTCGTTGATTACTAGGGCCCAAGCCTTGGATATCTCGTCGTAGGTGTTCTCTTTGTGGTGTCGATGACTGTGGCTTTCCCACTCAGGCAAGCTGTGGATTATCTTGGTGGCACCGTCGAGATATTGTAACGAGACATTGGCGCTGGTTTCATTAGGCGGGAGATATTGAGGGGTGAAATCAACAAGGGCGTCGATGAGGGCAAGAAGCGGTTGTCTGACTCGGAAGTATGTGTAATCGGAGCTCGATTCGCCGTAGGGGAATGCATCGCGTAGCTTGTCCTGGTACTCCTTCAAAACTTGCAGTGCGCACTCGACTGTCGGCCTGGGGGCACTCTTGACAACCTCCTCTCCAATCTCTGGTTGTCGCTCGCAGATGGTCTGTAGGACGGTTCGAAGTTGCGTGGCGTCAAGGGTCTCTAGGAGTCGAGGGAGGGTCAGAGGTCGCCCCGCTAACTCATTCGATCGGATCTTCTTCGACGGTCTGGGGGCGAGTTGTCGAGACTGGATGGCAGGGGAGCTGGTAGGCGAGACGGACATCTCGTCGCCATCGTCGTCGGCTTTTCGCTTCCTCGAAGACATGGTGTTGTGGAATGGAGACACTGTTGGGATAATTGTTAGCTCTCAATATGTACAACAGTCGAGTCTACAGCTCAAGCACAATGGAAACACCACACAACTCGGGAAAACACAAACCGGGCAGCATACTTGAGCGAGTGGGAGATCGTCGGTTGGGATCGTGTTGATGAGGGAAGAAGGACGGTGGCTGCGGCGATAGCAGTACGTTCATTCTGTTGATAGACGTATTTGTCCGGGAACGGTGTGATAGCCGGTATTCCCTCTCCCCGATGACGACGCTAATGTGGATGGCCTATCGCAGGCGGTTGCGGGATTACGCAAGTGTACAAAGTCGTCGTAGGTGTCGGAGGCGTCGGTAGATTTGATCGATGTCGACGATGGGACCGTCGGGTGTGGGATGGTGAAACAGGAAAGGTGAAGAGAAGGAGAAACGAAATAAAAAAATTGAGGGGAGATTGGGGGGKGGGAAAAAGGAATGCTGTCGACTTGTCGCTACTTATTTCGTCTGGTCCCAAGCTAAAAAAGGGCGCCTAATTACTGCTCGTGCATTGACGGGGGCAGCGCAAGTCTCTCAAAGGAAGTAGAAGGTGATTATTTGATTTGGTTGAGTGGATGGGGGTTTGTGTTGTGTGTGTGGATGTGCTAGGAATCATATCCAAGGAAAAAAAGGATGGCCACGGCTCCTCCCAAGGCGTTGTCCGCTGGCTGCTGGCTGCTGGCTGCTGGTCGCTAGTGTAGCTGCTGGCTGCTGCTGGTTAGGCAAATGGCAAAGTGCCCAGTCAGCAGTCGGGCCTTGAGATTCCCCAGTCAATCTGGCCGTTTCATTGGCTCTACCTCGACTAAAAGAGCGGGTACTAGGTCCCTGTGGCTGCCCGGGTGCTGTACCTAGTAATACTGAGGTACCTCACATGTACCTCATCAATGCTCACATCAATCTCTCTCGCTCTCCTTATGTAATATTATTAAGTGCCTGCATGACCGGGATGCCGAGGTGTCTCATGGGTACACAAAACACCTATTTAAAGTCTGAGGCAAACAGCTGCAGCAACCCGCAACCTCTCCTCCCCCCTTTACTACCTACTTTAGGTATTTATATCCCTACAATCTCCAAGTCGCATCTATACGCAACTTCACACACACATCTCCATGTCCTCCCAAGAGAAATACAGGTAGGTAAGCAAATCCATGCATAAAATACCTGACAACAAGCGCCTCTCATCTCAATCCACAACCCCTCGTCCAACTTGCACATGTGGGGATGGAAAAACAAGTCACAAGTCACCAACGCAGCAACCGTTCAAGGGTTCCCTGTCCACCAATCTGATTGGTTATCTGCTAGGATCGAGCTTCTTAGGAGCAGCCGCCATCACAAGATACTACGTGACCGCCTCTTGCTACGACACATTTTCAATCGACCTTGGGTTGCAGTCAAAGCCAATGATCAGTCAATATAATATAGCTTAATGCTGTCAAGCTTTTTTTAAGATGTAAACCACCCATGTGAATGACTTACATTCAGTTTTTGGAGCTGATGCATCTACTACATACCTACATACATCTCTMCCTCCCTTATCTTATCAAGCCACATATGTAATCTGACTAGCATCGTAGCTCTGACGCTAGTCGTGGGTAGCGTCCGTGTGGCTGATGTATGTAAATTATCCCGAATGAAGATCAGGCTATACCGAAACCGAAGAGTACTTGTGTCTTCCAAGAGGAGACTTACTGTCACGTGCACCCAAGGAATCAACCTTCGTTTATATTGTCAATTCTCCTATTCGTACATCACCTCACTAAAATCAGCCTCCACAAGAGCTCAACACAATACACCTGCAGCATAGGGATCTTTAAGATCTCACAAATTCTTATGCCACAAACACGAGTTCATATCAACTTGTACTCCACTCTACCAAGAAATCGTATCTGGTGTAGAGAGGGAGATGGGAACATATCGCGTCCTTTGTTGACGAT
The DNA here is from genome assembly GCA_000931505.1 of Hypoxylon sp. E7406B. NCBI lineage: Eukaryota > Fungi > Ascomycota > Sordariomycetes > Xylariales > Hypoxylaceae > Hypoxylon > Hypoxylon sp. E7406B. The sequence goes on along the minus strand of JYCQ01000223.1, from coordinate 54,689 downwards.
ACCGCAGGATGTGATGCATTTTTTCGGGCAAGACCCTGCAAGATGCAGTAGATCACATCCGATTAGGCTCGAACAACGTCAAAACTAACTCAACGTCGTCCTACGAAATGAAACAACAGTAAAGTAAAAGGGGGGGAATCGTCCTCACACTAGAGAAGATGTCGAAAATCGTGATCTAGGCCAGATTATTCCAACCTTCATAGACGCCTTCGTTTTGGTATACTTCCAATTACTTCGGAATGTCATAAGGAGAGAATCCTCCAAAACAACACGGGTGGTCCAAATTGAGAATCCGAATCCCCTCACTCAGCCCGGACAGCGGACTTAGATCCCCTAATTCTGCTCCATAATTAGCGGAAGCTTCAGACGAGGTGTCCTCGGTGCTTACTGATGAATTAGACGGCACCTCCTTCTCAGGGTCCCTAAAATCCTAGTTTAAGGAGCCCAGACCTCTTCCCTGTGACAGGTGGGGGGGAGTGCGAGTTGCGGTTGGTGTCGCCGTTGATAAGCCGGTTGTGCCGTAGCTTGAGGATATAAGCGGCGCAGGCGCTCCTCTTCCGAGTCCTTGCTGCTGTGCATGAGCAGAGACACCAAGACCGTGTAGGTGGGGTGGTTGGGGCAGTATAGTCTGTCCTGTAGGACCACTCGAAATCGTTACGGGCACTTGGACATTCGTCTTCTCCTTCATAATTTCCTGGAAGAGGATAAGGAATTCATCGGTATTGGCTTGCTTCTTCTCTCCCTCCACACGCCTCTGGTCTTCTTCGATAAGCAGCTGCTCTGCTGTAGTTCGTCGCTCGTCCTCCTTACGCTTCTCGTCCTCCTTGCGCTTCTCTTCCTCCTTGCGCTTCTCTTCCGCTTCTTTTCGTCTCTGGATTTCTACGGTCTTTGAGGCGGTGAAGGGGTTCCAAGCGGAGGCCCGAGAAGCTGGAAGCAGTGCAAGAGTCGGACGACGACCGATTCTTGAGAGGTAGTCGTTGAACTGGCGAACTGAATCTGGGCAGGGCCGTGCAGATGATCGCAAATCCATCATCTCTCCTACCGAACGAATGACCCGAGAGTTTCCATGGAGGACGTTTGCGTATACTACTGCACATACCTTCATCTGCTCGTCCCACTCCAGAGTCTCGAAATCGTCGTAACGCGTTAGTTGGTTCGCCGCAATCTGCAGGGCTGTTGATCTCAACCACGGCACGCCACGCGAGGCCCCGCGTGATTCGAGATGCTTCACAATAGCGCGGCATTCCTCGATCATCCGCTTATAATCCTGGCTTTTCAAGGCTGAAAGAATGCGAAGGGAATCTTGTGATATGTTATGCCCAAGAGGAATTGCCTCAATAGCGTCTAAGTCGGAAAGTGCGAGCACTGTAGCTTGAATGACAAGCCTGCGTTTTCCCTGTGCATCAGATGACAGTAAATTGGCCTCAGATTGGGAAATAGGGTTGCCCAGGGAGTAAATGGGGGCAACTTGATAATGCAGGCCTTCAAGATCACTGGGGCGAGTCTCAGTGCCTTCGGGCTTCTCAGGGGAATTAAAATCAATCAACTTTTCAGGAGAATCATGTCTCTTACGAAAAGGCTGAGGACACATGTTGGCCATGGAGACGATCTTGGGCGCCTCTGAGATATCCACCTTAGCACGGCTTGTACTAAGTGCTTTGTTCTGAATGGCATGTCCGGTCTCCTTGCCTGAGTCTGTGGCATTACCGCCTGAATCGACTTGTGGGTGTCCCGATAGTCGAACTTTGCGCGATTCTTCCACCATAGTCTCCCCGAGCTTTGGCTTAGTAGGATCATAAGATTGTTTGCGATGATACTCCACGAACTGCCCAAACATATTCGCGGTTTTGATGTCGCCAAACTGTATCTGAGTGGATCGTACGTCGCCGGAACCATCTTGTCGCCGTAGATGCACATTGTATCCAAATGGGAAAGGCGCAAGACAAGAACGAATGTCTCCTCTCAACACTCGTCCGTCCGTGGTATTTACCTCCCAAATCACAGCGGCTCCCTGGGGTTGTTCATAAAACAAGACTTGACCTGGTGTTATCTTGTCAATTCCCACTACAAGCACAGCGTTAACTTCCTCGCGGAAGATAATCTTGCCAAGCTCAATTGGCGCTGTGCTTTGTTTCTGAACATCACCAGAAGTCTGGGCTTGTTGGGTGGATGTAGCAGCCACTAGTTCTGCCTTCTGGCATGATATCGATTGGAGGTGAGGAGGAAGATTACTATCATCCAACTGGTCGAGCTGATCAACAGTATCGTTTCCAGGCACCTGAGCTCCAGTTGTAGGTACCTCCTTTGGCACACAACCTGATGTACCACTGCCTCCTCCTGAAGCTTCTCCCGACTCGTGCTGTGATACTACCACAAGAGGAACACTAGTGGTAGTTGATTTCAGAGCCTTGGGCTGTGTAATAGAAGGACCAGTGGTAGGAGATCGTGCAGTAGAAAGTTGTGGATCAGGAGCATTTGTTGCAGGGTTCTGTGTTCCACGAGGGGCCTTCTGTGCTGCGGTGCTGACAGGACTATGTCCTGGTCTGGGCACTCCGGGGGAGAGCTGCTGCGTATGCGGCGGCGCACCGCGACCCCTTCCTTCCAATTCGGGACGTGCTTGTTGCAGCCCTGCTGGAATTGGCGCACCGCGACCTGCACCGCGACCAACGCCAGGTGTATTGGCTGTCGCAGCTAGACGAGATGGTCCACGGGAGTCCCATCGTCGGACCTCAACGCCGCGCGGTACAACGCCACCAAGTGACGTCTCTATAGAACCCTGTCCCGGACGGCGTGGTGACGATCTAGGCTTGCTCTTATACCCAGGATTCCTATTGTCATCCACATGTCAGCAAGAAGTGATATAATAATTGTCTGGGATTAACTTGCGCTGGGTCATAGTGAGAAATTTGTCGAATCCGACTACTGATTGGGCCGGAAACTTCCCGGGTCTGGGGGGTCTGGGAGGTCTGGGAGGTTTGGATTGGACGATTGTTACTACTACTCGTGGGAACGACTGATGCCCTACTGCGGCGGTGGGCATTGCCGTCATCAAGAGAGTCAAGGCCTTTGACTGCTCGGGCGTCATCGTCATCGAACACGCCTTCCTCGAAAGCTTCTAGACTCATAATTAGTATTTAACATTTTCAATATATTAACAACCAGAAAATTTCAAACTAGTCTTACTGTTCCACTTCGCAGCTCCGGGGTTAATTGGACCTCCTTCACGCTGCTGCGTTAGCGTCGGGTGACGTCGAGCTTGGGGGTTCTGTCGACGGCGAGATCTGCCAGCATCTTCATCCATAGCCAACTCCTCTAGCCGGTTATTACCAAGGTCAAGCTATTAAAAAGAAAAGTTAGCTAACGGATCCCTCAAGTCCCTTTCCAACAATTTCGTATCCTAAAATAATAACGAAGTATCAAATCGGAGGTAACAACAAATAACAGGTCACAAGTATTAACAAATTGTAGAAAGGGGAGACTTACCATCATAGCGGCCATGACGGCGTCCTCTGAAGGCTTTCCAGAGGCTTTGCCTTGAGGCGTGTCCGCCTGTGGTTTGCCCATTGTTGGCAAGTATCAAGCCGATGATTGGGGTTGTCGAAGGTAATGTGTTCGTTGGTAAGTACTAAATCTTCAGAACAGGTGTCGACTGAATAATGTGCAACCAAGTGAGAGAAGATGCCTCACTAAAGGTCGATCGACCTCCTTGAATGTTAGTGAGTGTGGAATGGACGCGTCCTCCGGAAAGAATGACAGTGACAGTGTCGACGCGATAACAAAAGTCAACAAAGGACGATAGAAGTCGAGACGCCGGGAACGCGAGAAGGAAAGAGAAGGATCTCTCGAAGTCTGCCCAAAGGCAGAGATTTGTTAGTGACTGACTGCCTCGGTAAGGTCGGTTAAGAGAATGAGAGAGTGTGGGCGAATTGATGTGACGGTGAAGGATCGAAGTTAAAAAGAAAGAACGGCGTGAAGTGATGTAGAGGAAGGCCCTGCAGAGGAAGGCCCGGGGAGACTCGTGTTCTGTGGGACAGTCCTTGCAGAGACACAAATGAAAACAGAAGGAGAGGGAGAAGTGGCAACTCAGGCTCGTGTTATCAAGGAAAGTGGCAGGCAGGAGGGGKGCAGCACCGAAGGAAAGTGCACCTTCTCCAGCTTACAGTGTCTGATCCAACAAGGAAACTCCAGTCAAGCTACCCGAGAATGCCCCTGTACAACACCTGGCTGCTTATGAAGATTCTCCGCTCTATCTCCGTATATAAGGCATTCGCAGATCACTCGGGCGTCTGGGTCCGCTATAGAGCGGAGCTGGCTGAGTCGCCCGCGAAGTATGTAAGTTAGGTGGCAAGGAACCAGTGGCTTATCAACCAGGGCCCTATCTCAGGGGAGAAGGAATGATCAAAGTTACTCGGACGAGCTGAGTAGGAAGAGTGATCAGTCAAAACATAAATAACTTCTGTTGTTGCTATTAAAAAATAGTAGAACGGGAAAGGCAAATGTACTGGACGAGAACTTACGCGGCGGACACTTGCAGCTTCTGAATTTCTTGTCTAGGATTTGTTGAATGTTGACAAGTACAGACGGCGGCGATGTTGGCTGTGTGAATGTGTTGAGACAGGCTTCCAGATCGTTGCGCCATAGATTCAGCGAAGCTGTGTGCGAGTGGGCAGGAAAGTGTAGACGCGTTCTGGGTAGGGGCCAAAATGAAGGGACACCAACCAAGTAGCCTTGGGAGATAACGTTGCCAAGGAGATAGAGATCACAAAAGGGAAGCTACTTGGGCAACCTCTGCAGTGACAACCACGGTTAGTAGGTGTTGTTGCGGGGGGCTGTTGTTGTTATTGTTCAAGGCTTGATTTCACAGGGTGCCTACCAGAAAAGGGCCACATAAATCCCCAAGCAAAGTACTTCTGGTTAATACAATAGACGCATCTAACAGAAAGGGCAGAAAGAGTACCTTACTTGCTTCTACACTGTACCGGTATCTAATCTAAGGAGAGATATGCCAGAAAGACGACAAAGCTATTTGTAATGGCCCTTCACTTCGCGTTCAACATAGGTGTTCAGAATATCTAGATGAAACCAGAAGCTTTCCTCTCGTAAAAGGACCTCAATGAACCCTGCTAGATACCTATCTTGCGGCTAGACAATGCTACACCAAATACGTTGAATAGTATACAGCAGCTCATACAACAGGCCAATTATTCTGTGTTGTGTCTATGTTTCAACCGACAGCCACGTGATTAGAGATGCCCTGAGTTGTGCCAGTAGACTGCCTTTTGTCAGAGGCTGGCCCATAGCATCGAAGCTGTTGTTTGGCATCGGATCCTAGATTGCACAGCATGAGGTTAAGCATACGGCGGCTTATATTACAAACGCCAAATTATCCAGGAAAGGAACCTTTCTATGTAAATCGTGATATACGATTGGTGATGTCGTTTTGTACTTAAATGGCATATTTAGAAATAGAGAGATCCCAATGCTAGAGTTAGGAGAAGGCATACCAAGTCCTACACCGGTTGTAACATAAAGAAATTTGGGAAGGTCGATTTAATTTAACTTGGATGAGAATAGTCGGGTCGATATATATTTCTCCATGGCTCTGGAATGTCGTTGATCTATCAAAGAAGAAAAATCAAGTCTGATGTGGAGAAGAGACATCAGGAAGAAGCCCATATCACTGAACTACTTGGCTGATTAGTATGCCCAAAGTTAGAGTCTTATTGATTGTAGGGAGTGATATTCGGGGTTCTAATGCGTACCTCGGTGCTCGATTACATTTCCTAGCTACATGGTACATCTGATAGGTTACTGGGACTAGCTGGCAGAATTAACAGACTTGGCTGTAGACGAGAGGTGCCACATCAAAGGCGACATTGAATCATCATGTAGGGGAAGTCTAATACCCATATGGGTTTTTATTAATATAATTCTATTATATGGAAACGCCAGCCAAATAGCCCAGAAAATACTAACAATGTAAGGTGAGAATAGAGTAGACACAGGTATCGACGACGATGTTTCCGGCAATTCGGGCTATGTATATGGGTAGACATTTAATGTCTATCTGAAACGACCTCGGCGAGAACTGTACTTTCAATGGGACTTCATGTCCATAACTTTGTGGTAATGTCTAGATAGTCGAGCATTCTCTGAAGCTAGGAAGCCATAACTGGTTTATGCTGAAGTAACCATGGGAATTATATGATATATACAGTGAGTGAAGAACGACGTATTGATTTCTATATTACCAACATGTCGGAGATTTGTCAGTAGCACAACTCTAACAGCGGTGATACGCTATCAGAAAACCATCAATATAATTGTGACTATGGGGGGAAGGCGAACAGATCACTGTAGACGGCAAGAGTTCATGCAGATACTTTTTAATTGTAGTCAATTGTAGACTATGAGGGTGACTGATCAATGTCAATCTCCCATGCAAATCATTGCGATGCGTATATTTTACACATATCATATGTCATACATCCCTATGTAGGGATTATATCMCCTCTTCCGTATCGTAATAAAACATCATATCCTAAACACCGTTCAGCCCATCTCATCGTACATCATTAATTGGACTTGGCGTCCTTGGGCGGGTTGTCTAAGTTGTCCTTGCCCTGACGGCCAACGCCGCTTAGGTCGACGCCCTCCTTCTTGCTGGCGGGTTCTCTGAGGCCGGACGTGGAGCCCGCACCGGTGGAGATGTCGCTCTCAACGCCACCGGATCCCACGTTGACGTTACGCGCATCGGCGGAGTTCCAATCGGAAGCGACAGGGGGCTGGTCGGGGAGAGGGAGCTTGGACTTGACCTCTTCAGCGTAGTCTGCCTTTGATTGAGCCATTTCTGCCAAAGGTAAGTCAGTTTAACATTATTCTAAAGAGATTTGGCGATAGGTTTATGCCGGGGAACTTACTGGTTGATGGATGTATGTATTGTGAAGAAAAGAGATATGGATTTAGTTATTGATGAGCTAGATACTTCGTAGAAGCTTGTATCGCCTTTTGGATGATTGATGACTATGGAATGATGAAGGAAAGGAAAAGAGAATCTGAAGCTGGACCTCGAAGCTTTAATACATACGTCGGTTGTGTGTAATATAGAATATCCTGGAGACTTTAGTCCGGTGGAGCAAAGTGTTTGACGTCACCGGAGGGGGCTCTGAGGAAGAGTCGAATAATTGACGTCACAGCAATCACCCTTACACTAGCTATGTACAGGCATGTGTAGATCTACCGATTCTGGACCCGCCTATTCAGCCCCAAATATGCCCTATGATAACACCCCTGGCAAGGAACGGATATCACTCCAGCGGGATGAGCCGCATACGACGACGTAATCCAAGGCACGAAGTTGGGTAACTAAGCCAAACAAGGGGCTCAATTTGAATCGGGAATCTACAAATTCGATTCCTGGTTACGGTCTAGTCTAGATGGTTCTCATAAGTTCTGAATTTATTGTGACGGGACCCTGCAGTGTGGCAGGKTGTGGTATCTAGGTACGTACAGTTAGGTACTGCTCCGTCATCACATCAGCGTCTAACGTCATATGGAACGCCCAAACTCCATGTTGACACCTCCCGCGAACCAATATCGCGGCAAAGCCATTGACTATGTTTTTTTACCGACATAACTTCGTTAACCCTACCCCATTATGGGATGTTGCCGGGGAGCTTGACTATGCCGCGACTCGTTTATCCGTTTCTGCGGACGTGGCCTTGTCTTTCTCGTCAGGATTGAGATAGTTGGCATTTTCAGCCGCCTCGTATTCGCCAATTAGGTCCATCACTACCTCTCTGGCCTCGTCAAATTCGTGAAAMCCCTCCGAGAAGGGAGCCGTTCTCTTGTAACTATCAATGAAGGCATTTCGCTTTCTCATGCCATCGTATTGACGAACAATTCGTTTGAACAACTATTGCGTTATATTAGCTTATAGGCCGTACTCGGGATGAGTGTCCATGTAACTTACGGTTGCAATACTGGTGTGATTGGCCAGCATTAGGCCACTGACACGGTGACTCATTGGAATGTATGGACTGCGCTTCGTCAGAGCGACCTGAATACTTGCCGGACCCCATGGTATGAATGTTGCCAGCCTTCGCTCGCGAATACGCAGTAAACTCTTGTGGACGTCTGTCGGATCAACTTCACCCTGAATGACATTTAAGATGGAGATGTAGCAGCTTTTCTTGCCTGGTACAGTGGAGACCATACGATTCTTAGGTTGCAGTAATCGTCTCATGACATCCAGCACAGTAGTCTTCCGCACGGTCTTCGCTTGCTCAACCTGGTCTCCAGTGAAGGGAGTATACGCAGTCATTAAGAAGTGACAGCGTGGTGTAGGTATTAATGATGCTAGAATGCTAACAAGATCGTTGTGCATATAGCCGGGGTATCGTAGGGTAGTTGTGCTGGCCGACATGACCGTCGAGACTAGCTGGTTAGTCTGCTGGAATGATGGTTCTTGGACGTGTAGTCTATCGGCCGCGATATGGGATAGGGCTCCATTGTCTAGAACCACCACAGAATCGGCATTTTGTGTTAGACGTCTCATTGATAGGATGCTGTTGTACGGGTGAACAACAACATCACCTGCACTTGTCGTGTCGGGGAACACCGAGTAAGTTTGGATAATCTTCTTGGGAAATCTGTCGTTCATCCTCTCGAGGAGAAAAGAGCCGAGACCAGAGCCTGTACCACCGGCAATAGAATGGAGCAGCATGAAGCCTTCGAGAGAGTCGCTGCCATCTGCTTCTCGCTCTATCATTTCCATTATCTCTTCATGGACGGATTCGCCAGTTTGGTACCCATCACCCCAGTTGTTTCCTGCACCAACGCCACTTTTGCCGACGTAGAAGTTCTCTGGGTTGTAGATATTCTTATAGGGACCGGTCTGAATGCTATTTATAACACGAGGCTCAAGATCTATCAGGATGGCTCGAGGGATGTATCTCGTATCGTCACTTTGATAGTAGAAGACGTCTTTGCGGTCACCGCCTTCTGTCGCGAAGTCTTCGAGGTTGCCATCTTGATTAATCCCGTGTTCCTGGCAAAGCTGCTGCCAAAACTGACTACCGACTTGGATATGTCAGCACAATTATCCTTGCATTATCCTCGTATTATCCTCGTATTATTCTCCGGCACAAAGGGTGGAACTTACTACTGTTGCCACACTGGCCCGTCTGGATCGTGATGATTTCCCTTGAAGAGCAAAGTTAAACCTGTTATTCTGATGGAAATGGGGTTGGATTCGCCTACCTAGGCATTATTGCGACATTTGCTGGATCTTGACGTCCTTGACGGATATATTTGTAGGTTCTGGCCTCGACGACGAAGTCCCTCGGGGCCTATTCTTGCTGATTGGGTTATTGGAGACTTTCACGCGTAGCGCGTTTGACTCGCTACATAGGTAGGATAGCGGGGTTGCACTGACACGGGTATAATCATAGGCTCGCTTAATTGAAATGATTTTATTTTGTACATCGTTATAGCCGGGTATCTCTCTTCAACTCCTCTCTTAAACGGGTTTTCTGCTTAATCCACATACAGCCTCCAATGTTGTTTGCTATTTGACTCCTGTGGTAAACATGTGGCCGTGAACTGGACAGCGGAAAATGTCCCGAGTTCGAAGGTGCTGCTTCTGCTCTGTTTGTCTTCAGCATTTTTCGAGCATTATTTTCTGACATGTCAACGCCAAACAGGGGTCTTTCACACCCAAATGGAAACGGGAATCAAAACGTGATAGCTCAAGCATTCGGAGAATAAACAACTGAAACATTCCAGAATCAATGATCAAACAGCGGACGGAACTTGGTTTCGTTGACATCAATGACCTTTCTTACTTAAATTGGCTGATATTTCCATTCAGTCTGCTATGTGTAGATCAGTGGTACAATTCGGTTTGATCTCGTTTTCCGACTTGTGTGATGTGTTGTCGCTTGGCCGCTCACCGTCTCAAGAGCTGAATTCGGTATGCATCTTCAGAAGCGTGACGAATAACTTCGAGGTACGAAGGTGCAGCAGCCCAAGTTTCGGACCAATAAAAGCTGTGGATCTCTGAAGCGGAAACACATGTACCTAATACATCAAGGTAAGTATCACAAGCAGTAAATGTATGCGTGTAATACCTAACCTTACTTTGCTGACCCCGACAACTTGGTTCCTTCTTGCCGCCAATGCAGCCACAAATAGATGCCACCAAAGAAGTGCATGTACCCAGAGAGCTGTGCCGTACATGCCCACGCCCACGTGTACAAACTAGGTACATGTACCCAGCTCAAAAGGCTAAATAAACCACAATATGTAGAAGGGGCCACCACCAGCTCGGGAACTAACACGTACATACGTGTGCATGGAGATTCTTCACGATCTCATCCCTCTACACACCACCTTTTTCGAACTTTCGATATACCACTGTCTTAGTATCCAATTTTCCGATTACTCTGATTCATCTGTTATCTAATGTACATCATGTCGAATCCATAATCCATCTACCTAGTACCCCCATTATCATCTCCTAATTCGTTAAATTGACGCACGAACGCTTCCCTCACCCCACATCCAATTAAAGCAAGCCAATTTTGTGTCCGGATAGGGGAGGCCGTTTGTACGAATCGAGGAATTCGGTCAGGCCTTGTCAAGCAACGCGCTAATCTTAGACTTAACCACGGCCGAACTTTGAAAGGGTGGGAGCCACACGCTCGGCCAGCCATGCAGAGATCTGCTGCCACCACGCCGACGCAGAATGCGACTCCTTTCTTTTCTACAAACATCTGGGGGAGCAACTCGAACTCGAATTCGCAACAGCGGCAAGGCGCCGGTACCTCGAGTAGATCGCGACCGGGTACCAGTTCAGGCGATCGAGATAAGGACAAAGAGAGAGAACCCAACGTCCTGACTAAAGACCGCGATCGCAAACCTTCTTTCGGCCGCAGACCATCTTTCTCGTCCCCGTCCAAGGGAAAACGTCGCGCCAGTTCGTCCAATGCCGGATCAGGAGCTGGTGGCCAGATCAAGACCGACGCTGCTGCACCACCCGCTATACCCCCTGATTTTGCGCTCGCAGCTGCGGCCAAGTTATCTAAGGAAGTCGAAGTAATACCCTCACCCGCGTCGACAGATTCCTTCGCCAAGATGATGGGCCGATCCGCACCGACGCCTATCAATGGCTACTATCCTCCTAATCCTGCGGCCTCTCCTCCGTTAATTCAGAACGAGATACCCTCCCTCCATCAGCATATACAAGAGGTCGCTAACAAGAGGATATCAACTTTGGACTACCTGCGCAAAGCGTACGTGGTTAGACAATTTCACCCAATATGTTATATCAGCGCTAACAGTCCATATCAGCCACGAAGGCCGAGTCTACTGGTTTAATACTCTACTTTTCGATAAACCTGACCTCGCACGTATGCCTTACTTCGACAACCGCAAGCTCGCCTACCGTGCCACAAACTACCTCTTACTGGGTCTATCTTTACCCGCTGTGATCGATCTGAACTCGTCGACGCCGCTCGAGTTTCTTCGTTCCCTGAACACCCTCCTTGCCGAATTCGAGTCCTACCAGCAAATACATACTGAAAATGGCGTGAACACGAGCTCTCTCTCCCGCGCCCGAATACCGAATATGTTCCGGAGAGGAGCTGGTGGGAAAGGCCGGAGACAGTCGGGCGCAGCAGATATGTATCCGGATGCGAGCAGCAATAGCCTAGCTAGCGGCTCGGCTGTGAACTCGGTCCCCACGAGCGTTATTAACTTTGGATTGGGAGGCGAAGGAAACGACCTCGTGCCCGGCGAGGAATACACGCATCTTCTAACACCAAAACTTCCTTTTGACCCGGACTTCTTCGAGACGTTTGCGACATTATGCGATGTCCTGATAGATTGTTATTCGAGGCTAATGACACTCCTTCCTACACCCAAAGACTGCTCGCCCATCATTGCGGAGCTGTTCACCAAAGCCGATTCCAAAGTGCGCAAGATCATCATCCAGGGCGTGGTCAAGGAATTCGAAGAATCAAGCCGGGCTGGCCTAAAGCAGGAAGTCACCAACGTGGGCAAGGTGGTGTTGGGTGGTCTGGTTTGATGGAATGTATATATCAACGCGTAATACTGGCTCTGTTTTTAGCTTGATTTGTCCCGGTGTTTCAGGATCACTTTGGGCTGAGGATACCAAGTCGCATGGGTTTCATGGGCACTATGGCGTTCAGTTCTTTGCGGGAGCTTTGAATGCATATATGATTCAACGGTACGATACTGACTTCATCAAGGCGGGTATATAAACGCAACACAATTAGACATCACTGTCTAAATATATTAATGACAGCAACTATTTAAATAACCTACGATGTAACTTCAGAATTAAGTATAAAACGAAGAGGAATGTTCATCAGATACCATAACACGTTTGTAGTCTTCAACGAGCTAAACCACAAAGTGGCCGCCTCAGTGCTTGACTCTAATTATTGGTTATCATCACCTGAACTTCAGCCGCTGCCGGCACTAGAGTTTCCCCAGGTCCCCTCGTTGCCTTCAATCCAGAACAGTCTAGACAGGGATGACTTCCCATGAAGCCCAGAGTTTTGTTGTCTGACTGTTTATCATGAAGGGAACCCCCTCGCACCAAGAATAAGCCCCATCGAGTAACCAAGCACTCTTCCAGAGGAGGAAGCAAGGCAATCGCATAACTATCGATCTCGACAACAGGGGATCTCACCCGCCCTTCGCGCCCTCTGTCCGCCTAATCCACGGCCACCAGTCATCGACCCACTTCTAGGTACGCAGGCACCGGACCCCCAACCAAGAGCGCGGACTCATATCTTCGTCCATAGGGTCCCAAGGCTAAGGAATGCAGCACTGCGTATCTAGAGAATAAGCGATGTAGCGACAGGCGGGGCGAATCGGAACGAAACAGAGGACAGACGGGGAGATATAAGCCGCTGTGCTTCTATGGCGGCGCGTTTCCGCACTCTCCTTCAAAAAGAAGGGCCGTCCGGGGACTTTCTCCCAAAGCTTTCTAGAACAGGGGAGACGATCGTGGCGAAAGTCTCTGTATGTAGCTTCGATAGCGATTTGTTGGGCGAGGGGGTTGAAGAGAGGAAGAAGGAAGAGAATTTTCAATGAAGAGCGCGTTAAGGAAAAGTTTAAATGGCAGACTACGGATTCTTGGTCAAAGCTCCTCAGCCAAGTGGGGCTAAGACTCTTAGTTCCAGCCAATTAAATCCCTCAGCTTATTCAAGCTCAGATTTCCATCCAGTCAGAAGAATGTTTAAATTCATATTCTGGCTAGGCAGCTTTTGGCAGTAGCTTTCTGCAGCCTGGAAGCTTGCGTGTGGCTGCTACATTTTTAGTTCTGGTTGCTGCAGCACGCGTTCACGTCGACGTCAATACCCAAACCTCAACATCAGCATCATAAAACTTGCCCACGCTGAGCTACGTGCTTCCAAAACATCTGTATCCCTAGCCTCACCTCTCTTCTACTACGGATTACGCCCACAGACACAAAAGAGGTAGCTACTACAGTCCAGAAAAGCACCTGGATTATCGTTCTCGTTTCCGAAGAGCAGCGTCGTGCTGCAATCGATAAATCGCACACAACAGTTGGCATCTCGACAACCAGAAACCACTTAGAAGCTCTGAGGCATATCAAAAGGCTGTAGAAGCCCACCTTTATTCAAGATGTCCGGATTCTTCGGAAGCAGCTCTTCTGCTGCTCCGTCGACTCCTAGCAACACCATCGGCGACCTGAAGAACGACGTTGCTGTCTCGAACCCTCCTGAGGATACAGTTTCCGACCTCGCCTTTTCTCCCGCTGCAGATATCCTCGCGGTCTCGAGTTGGGACAAGAAAGTCCGCATATACCAGATTGCCCCCAATGGCAGCAGCGAAGGAAAGCACATGTATGAGCACGACGCTCCGGTTCTCAGTGTAGATTTCTCCAAGGTACGTCGGCTTGCTTTTCTACTAGCTTTTGAAGGCTTCGGCATGCTGACATTCTTCTAGGATGGCCAAAAGGTAGTCTCCGCCGGTGCAGACAAGATGGCCAAAGTATGCGACCTACAAACCCTCCAGTCGGCGCAAGTAGCCGCGCACGACCAGACCGTCCGATGCGCACGCTTCTTCGAGCTACCCGGTTCAAATGGCCCCATGCTGGTGACAGGCTCGTGGGATAAGACGATCAAGTACTGGGATTTGCGACAAAGCAATCCTATCGGGACCGTAACATGCCAAGAACGTGTCTATTCCATGGACGTCCGGAATTCGCTGTTGGTTATCGGCACAGCAGACCGCTACATCAACGTCATCAACCTACAAGACCCCATGAAGTTCTACAAGACCCTTCAGAGCCCACTCAAGTGGCAGACTCGTGTTGTGAGCTGTTTCACCGACGCCACCGGTTTTGCTATTGGCAGCATCGAGGGACGTTGCGCGATCCAGTACGTGGAGGACAAGGATGCAGGGTAAGTTTCAAATCTCTACATCATTTCATATCTTCAGGATAACTGCTAACAAATCTGAAATACAGCTCGAACTTCTCGTTCAAGTGCCACCGAGACCCTCCGCAAGGCAACACGACCCAAGTCTACTCCGTCAACGATATCTCCTTCCACCCTGTTCATGGTACCTTCAGTACGGCCGGTAGCGACGGGACGTTCCACTTCTGGGACAAGGACGCCAAGCACAGATTGAAAGGATACCCGACCGTCGGCGGCAGCATCACAGCGACCACCTTCAACGCGAGCGGCAGCATTTTCGCATACGCGGTGGGATACGACTGGAGCAAGGGCTACATGGCCAATAACCAGAACTACCCCAACAAGGTGATGCTGCACCCCATCCAGGGCGACGAGTGCAAGCCCAGGCCGAGCGTCAAGAAGCGGTAGAGTAGCCGTGGCGCCGGCCGCACCCGCGATGTCAAGATGGGTGACAGAGACGCTGTCATGCAGAGGACCAGCGCGGTTAATGACGACAATGTCTTCAAGCCTTCTTAGGACAAGTATTTTGTCATCGCTAATTTGACTGGAAAGGGCTCCCCCTTTTTTGAAAAGGAGGGAGAGAAGATGAAGATTAGAATAGTGAAGGGCGAAAGATGGTGCAAAGAGGCTCACCCTGTTTGCATGGCACGACGACGGAAAAAAACATCGCACGGGAGGGCAAAAGAAGGATACCAGCCTCCCAATGTCTACATAGGTAGCTAGCTAGGCGGTTAATAGAGTACTGCCGTATTAATAATTCTAGTTGGTCTTTTAGTCGGGTTTCTATGAGTGGAGTTTGAGGCCTCGCTATGAAGTAAAAGTAATCTGGACGAATCCCCCCTTGAGGTCGAGTGCTCGTCTGTCATATCAACCAATCAGATCAATTGAGCCCAGCTTCCGGAGTGTTACACAAATACGTAACTCATGAAGATCTCTCGCATCTGCATCGACGTCGTCGCCTCTAGACTATTCCAACAATTCACCCAAATAACGAATATAATCGAAATCAATAATCTATATTCTCACGAGTCTTAGCTGGATTTTCCCGAGTCAGGTATATAGTCTACACAATTTCTAATTAAGCACACCATTTTCGTCCAAGGTACGTCCTAGCAGTTTACAATACCAATGACTCTCAGATGGCGACTATCCAAAGAAGCGACTTGGAAGCGGTTAATCCTTCGCCTTCACTCCACGGCGATGTCTGTAGTCGCTGTATGGAAGTACCATGGAATGAATTAGCCAGCCCACCTTTATCAATGAAGCCAGTCCTGGAGGTCCCCGAGTCTCATGAACAGCTGCAAAGCTCAAGTTGTCGAATCTGCCGGCTTCTCGCGAAGATCAAACCGTCTTCACTAGACGGGGAATCCTGCTCGCTGGTTGCAATATCTGCCGTGCAGGCTCTTGAAAGGAAGCGAGTAAAGATTCAGTACAGCGATAGCAGTCTCTTATTCGTCTCTGCGGTCCTGATAGGCCCAAAGGCATTCAAATACGCGATACAGAACGGGTTCATCGGTCTATCCAAGCCAGGCCAGCACTTCGATGTTGGGATTCAGCCTTTCGAGTCGAATGTGACTTCATTCGCCACGCTACAGAGGGGTCTGGCTCATTGTCATGAACGGCACCGTCAACTATGCGCTCGACCGACATTTTCACCTGCTTCGGACCTCCGGCTTATCGATTGCAAAGACCCGAAGAAACGCATTGTCCATGCTCCCGCGACGTGCAAATACGCTGCTCTGTCATATGTATGGGGTGATGCTTCAGAGTCTTCCTCGAGCGACTATCCGCAGGTGGTTGTCGACGCTATAGAAGCTACATTGTTGATGGGACTTCAGTACCTCTGGGTCGATCGCTATGTAGGTCCAATCTTGTGGAATATACAGCGAAACTCACTACTAATGTAGTCGATCTGTTATGACCAGTGTATCGACCAGAATGATGAATCCGACAAGCATCGACAGATCTCACAAATGGGCAGTATTTATGCAAACGCGGAGATCACGATCATTGCTGCAGCAGGGACAGACTCTTCGTATGGACTCCCTGGAATAAGTAGGTCCCGACAACAGCAAGGGAGGGAGACGATAGACGATGTCACCCTCCTAGAAGGATTCCCACACGCCTTCTATTCGGTAAAGGGATCCGCCTGGGCAAGCCGCGGCTGGACATACCAAGAAGGATTTTTGTCTCCAAGAAGACTTATTTTCACCGACCGCGGAGTTTCGTACCTTTGCAGTGGGATATGTCTAGCAGAATATGAGAAAATACCTGTGGGAATGAGGAGGAGAGACTCCACTTCTCTTTTCAGCCCCCTTATACCAAGGTCTCTTGATCGAGGGTACCGACTTAACAACGACGCACAATCGATGTTAGCTGAGTACAGCCGGAGGCGCCTGAAATACAGCTCAGATGCCTTGAATGCTATTCTAGGTATTTTACAAACGCTAGAGGAATATGAGATTTATTCCATCTGGGGAATCACCATATCTAGCCAGCCTATGCTACATTGGCACCATGAAAATCCATCCAAGAGGCGTCCAGAGTTCCCAAGTTGGTCATATCTCGGCTGGGAGAATCACATCGACATGGATAGCACTGTGAACTATATGACACGCGCATCATTCCAAGTTTCCCTTGGAGAATGCCGAGAGTTGCATTTCGCTGGAAGAGTTATMCCTGCCATAGAAAAACAACTAAAGGGACTGGGGAGAGATGCACCGCGCTATTTGCACCTGAAAGGTCCTGTTATTGATGTGCCACTCCGCAACATCCAGTGGACAAATGAGGAGCAATCCCATCGGACGACTATAGACCTTACGATTAAGCGTGGCCATCATAAAATAATCAAGTTGGAAGATATGCCTTCCGATGGAGTATATGCTTCGTTAAGAATCTCTTCCAATATTCGCATGCTCGTCAAAGTCCAGCTCGACAAGCAGGATTTCCAGGCTCGCTCCGTGGTCGGAATACCTCTTCTAAATAGTGGTTCCTCGACCACTCCTTTTGAATTCATTAATAACTCGAATTGGATATTGCTTCTTGGACAGCAGGGCACGTGTTACGAGAGAATCGGCCTCCTAAGGTGGCGACTACATTCGGACTCTCCTTTGAACATCGTCCGTAGCGGTGTTGTGTTTACCAGGGAATCGGGCCAACTCCTGGATAAGGTCGTCTTATTACGAAAGGAGGAGCCTTTGTGGTTCACAGAAGCTAAGGTGAAGACTGTTGTGGTAGGATGAATGGGCCTCGGTCATGACATGGAGAATATTTCTGACTATCCTTATATTGAAATCCACCAAGATTCAAACTAACATATCCAACTTAAATCCATGACCATGGAAGAAGAAGGGAGGGGACAGAAACTATGCAACATGAGGGATTTCTGACGACCAAGTTGTCAGAAACGCAGAAGGCGGTAAGAAACAAAGCGACCGAAAGATCTCAACCATTAGATACACGCGAGCCAGACAGTATCCCAGAGGCACTACATATGATGACATTATCGTCATGGCGAAGTCAAGTGCGGAAGGAAACTCATAGTCCAAATGATAATCCAAAAAAGAAGCACCATAATATAGAGGCAACAAGGCTGCCGTGAAGATGCTTGCGATTCGCCATAGAAGCTGTTCGACAGGTGTAGGGAAGTCCGAATTCCATGCAGCACAATGGATCGCTCCGAAGACCACGCCAGCCAGGATAAAGCCCTCCTGTAAGCGCGGCGTGTGAGGGTGGAAAAGAGCGGGCTTTGCCAATTTCGCCCAGTATAAGGCGTCGTTCGGGATGGGCCCTAATTCGGCTCCTTTGTCTTTGAACAGGGAAATAAGCCCGTGACTCCAGGAAGCAGGGCGGAACCAAGTAAGCTTCTGGCGCGCTTCCATGCTAAGAACCTGTGCTTTGGAGTGCTCTGTGCTAGAATTCTGCGTTTGAGTAGGGATCCTGACGAGGAAGGTTGGAACTTGGACATCTTTCGGCTTGGAAAGGCAGAGAAAGAAGGTGATGATGGAACAAGCCGCGTACGCGAGTACCGCAATTTCCAGCTGAGAGATTTCGAGCCCTCTTMCCCCCCGAGCGACGGCCTGGATTGTAAACCAAACCAACTGGCCGATTGCGATGAATTTCATGAAATAATCGCTCTTGCTTTTATCTTTAATCTCCTCCTCGGTGATTTCCGGGATGATGTATTTGCCCGCAAGGCCGTCATCAT
This sequence comes from Hypoxylon sp. E7406B, assembly GCA_000931505.1. Classification (NCBI taxonomy): domain Eukaryota; kingdom Fungi; phylum Ascomycota; class Sordariomycetes; order Xylariales; family Hypoxylaceae; genus Hypoxylon; species Hypoxylon sp. E7406B. Next base: position 36,005 of record JYCQ01000223.1, on the reverse strand, counting down.
CACTGGCGTCAAGGCCGTCGTCGTCACTGCTGAGCGTGTCTGTGTCTGAATCCGTATCCATATCTGCGTCCACATCTGTTTCCTTTTTATGCCTAGTCTTTCCATATACCGCATACATCAGAGATAGCATGTTGAGAAACAGCGGAGTTTCAATCGTATCCTCATCGAGATCTCCGAGGGCAAACCCACCCATGACGGCATAGAAGCTATGGGTCGTCGTCCAGCCTTCCTCGATCCATCGGAACTCCTCGCTGCTCTCTGCAGCCAAAGCCTTCATTTCGCGGACAGAAGTTGTCGCCAGATATCGATCTTGATATGCCTCTCCCACCAAGAATTCGGGTACGAGCAAAGTCACCATCATCCATTTCAACTTTGGCCAGACGCCAAGAAGGATACACTTAATCCAGCCAGATGCATAACTGACTCTCTCCCGCCAGATTCGCTTTGGCTTCTCTGGCCACTTCGGCTTGGGGGGTTGCCTTGGGACGTTGAGGTGCTGGACGGTCCAACAGCACGTGATAAGAGTGAATACAGATGTCCAAAGTATGTCAAAAGTCCCCCGAATGTTAGGTGCGAGAACCAGGTTTGTTGACTCAGGTGGAACAGAGCAGTTTGGTTGGAAGATCGAAGACGCCATACTGGGTCTCGCGAGGCCTTGGATGAAGGCGATATATATAAGCATCATGGCGAGGAGGCCTTGCTTCTCGCCTAAACGGCGAATAGTAGCTATAATATATGGTAACAATAGAGGACGAAGATCATAGAGGGGCTGGCGGTAGTGACGAGGTATTTTATACTTATGGATGCAAGTCTATGGATCTCATAGTCAGTCAATAGTAGATTTGATCGGAAGCTACTGCTTTTCTATTCACAGAGTCGATTGCGGCAGGCCCTCCAAATACTATACCAGTTGGGCGCGATGATGAGCCAATGGATTAAAGCAACATGTAAATGGCACGGTTTAGGAAATTTCAGCTCTGGACTCATACGGGCCTCGTATTCGTCCACGTAGTTGCATGAGATTGCCAGCTAACTTGGACCATAGAGCCCGACAAAAAGTAGAACGGATTTTCCATTACTACTTACTTTTTATTGTATACCTAAGAGGTAGGCAGTATACATCGTTCCTTTCAAAGCCGAGCTATGGTCCGGCCCAGCCCAGCCCGGCGCCATGGATATATCGGACTCTTTAGGCCTCATACTTTCGGTCAGTTGATTCAGTTTAGAAAGTTCTCGGGATTTTAGCTCAAGCCTGTGGTTAATATTTCTCACTTGACGGTGAAGCGCCGGGTTCATGTGGACGAATATGTTCTAGCAGACAGATTATAATGTTAAGGGGAGATAGAGAGTAACGGAGGCAAGAAAAGGGGGAAAGAAATCGGGAAATTGATAAAGCACCGGTAATCGAATTTTGTCAATGGGTTTACCCTTCTATGAGATTATTGAATCCTCCTATGCAAGTAACCGGGCTATCAATGCCCCGCCACCCCGCGCCTTTCCCGCGCCTTTCCCGCGCCTTTCCCGCGCCCTTCCATACAATGCGCTGTGTAACACCGAGAAAAATGTTGGTGGGGTTAAAAAGCGCCGAGATCCAAGTTCGGTCTATACAAATTTCCCAATCCTTCCAAGAGCAGCCTTGTTCTCGGATACCCGCATCATGGCTGCCAAAGCCCCATCAGACGAGCTCAAGAAGCTCAGTGGTCAGTGCTCAATTAGACTTACCCCTGCTTATTACTTTTCTAACGTCTCATAGTCAGCGACAGCGGTGCCAATGGAAAGGCTGCAGTGGCAGCCAACGGCGCCAAAGACGGCAACGTAGCAGAGCATTCCGGCGAGGACTCTGAAGACGACGCCGACGATCAAACCGCCGAGCCTGCACCTGGAGCTGCCAAGAAAAAGAAGAACAAGAAGAAGAAGCCAAAGAAGAAGAAGAAGGCCCCTACTGCCCAGACAGACCCGCCGAGCATCTTGCTCTCCCAGCTGTTCCCCAATAATTCCTACCCCAAGGGCGAGGAGGTCGAGTACAAGGATGAGAACCGTTACCGTACTACTAGTGAGGAGAAGCGACACTTGGACAACTTGAACAGCGATTTCCTGACGGACTACCGCCACGCTGCCGAAACTCACCGACAAGTCCGCCAGTGGGCGCAGAAAAACATCAAGCCTGGCCAGACCCTCACTGAAATTGCCGAAGGTATTGAGGATAGCATTAGGCGCCTGGTTGGACACGATGGCCTCGCAGAAGGCGATGCCAAGATCGCCGGAGTTGGCTTTCCGACTGGTGTGAACCTGGACCACATTGCGGCGCACTTCACGCCCAATGCTGGCAACAAGACGGTTTTGCAACAAAGCAATGTCATGAAGGTGGATATTGGTGTCCATGTCAATGGCAGGATTGTTGATAGCGCATTTACAATCGCATTTGACCCGATGTACGATAACTTATTGGCAGCCGTAAAGGATGCGACAAACACAGGTGTCAAGGAGGCTGGTATCGATGTCCGTCTAGGTGAGCTTGGCGGGTATATCCAAGAGGTGATGGAGAGTTACGAGTGTGAGATCAACGGCACTACCTACCCGATCAAGTCGATTCGTAACCTCACTGGTCACACAATCTTGCCATACAGCATCCATGGGACCAAGAGTGTCCCCATTGTCAAGTCTGCGGACAATACGAAGATGGAGGAAGGCGATGTTTTCGCCATTGAGACTTTCGGCAGTACCGGAAACGGTTATGTCCACGATGAAGGAGAGGTATCGCACTATGCTCTGCGCAGCGATGCCCCGAAGGTTGACCTACGTTTGTCATCTGCCAAGTCACTTCTAAATGTCATCAAGAAGAACTTTGGCACTATCCCGTTTGCGCGACGATACCTGGACAGACTCGGCCAGGAGAAATACTTGCTGGGTGTAAGTACATTTATACTGCTTTTAGTATATTATCTAACATTATACTAGTTGAATAACCTCGTCCAGTCGGGTATCGTCGAGGACTMCCCGCCTCTACTGGATAAGAAGGGCTCCTACACTGCCCAATTTGAGCACGTGAGTTTCCAAAGCAATCTTCTAAATAAGTAATCCAGGGGCTGACTTTTATTACCTAGACTATTCTGCTTCGACCTACCGTGAAGGAGGTCATTAGCCGTGGCGATGATTATTGAGTGAAGACTGATACATAACAGCTCAAGTACGAAACGAGCTACGAAGATGGCCATATCTCTACGAGATAGCAACAATCCTCTAGGCCCAAATTAAATGAACTTTTTACTATTTTCTTCTAAGCCTCGATCTTAATTCTGCTATTCATGAATCATGCTAAAAACGTAGTGCCGTGGTATATTCGAGATCTTGTATCTCACCTTCGGGTGGCGGTGGGTCAATGACGTTAAACCCGAGATCCGTGGAAAGGGATAAGTACTATGCCATTATTGGTCAATGGGACGGAACAACAAACATCACAGAGTTATCAGTTTCCGTTAGTATGTGGCTTGATGGTTTCTATCCCTTTCTATGGCTGAAATATGGAATGATTGAATGACTCTGATGAAGGTCCGCTTTCTAATCTATCATCAAACTACAAGGTACCCCTATCTTTATGCAACTACAGCGTACGTTAGGGTTCATAGAACCATCTACCCAAAGTGACTAAGGGACCAGTAACAGTATATTTGGTAAGTGTAGTGCCTTGATTAGGAGGAGATGGTTGATGAATTGTGAGCCCGTCTTGAATAGTTTAAGAGAGTGATGTCACGGCTCGATTCGATCGAGAATCAACTTAAAAAATCTGGGGKAGGGCTGAAGTCATATAAATCGTAGATCGAGGCTGATTGATGTAAGAGGCTGATGTACATAGGCTGGATAGTAACTAGTGATGCTTCTAATGACGGTCAAGACGAATGACAGAGTTACGTTTGACGGTTTTTGAGGAACTGGACCCTGCAGATCGTCTATCATATGCAAAACCGGGTGCAACACAGTCTGGATGTTCGCTGACTCCGCCATCCCGCTCCAGCTTTTCGGGCGGATGGTCTAAGCTCGGTATCCATCAAAGACCCGAGCAGCCAATCAAAGCGTCGAGATTATCACAGCTTTTCAAGGCGCTTCCGAGCGATTCTCTAAATTCTCGAAGCTAAACCCGATATGGTGCTGTAAGCGAGGTTGTAGCGAGGTAAATGGCGTAGGGGAACATGCCGAACTTTGCCGGGCGGGCAGGAGGGCAAAAAAGGGAACAAGTGGGAAACGGTGGAAACAGTGGAAATCGCGATAAGGCCGCTCTAGCCAATGCCGATCGGTCTTGCATGAAATTTTCTCAAGCTTTGTCATTTGACTGGATATTTTAAGGATCAACCGCCCTCTCGACTCCCATTCACCGCTGACTGCGCTGTCACTTGGCCATCTTTTGGGCACAACACCATCGTTTAACCACCTACACGAGTGAAATAATTGTCTCATTACAACTCGTACGAATTAACTCGCACGCGTGATTTTTTCGGTGCTTCTTCTGTTCGCGTTCTTACGGATTGGTTTGGAATCTCGATCCGGATCTCCGACCGGCATCAAAAATCCAAAATCCACGCAGAAACATCACATTCCTTATTCTGCCGATTATATCAACTCCGACCAAACCGCCGGATTTAATACCTCATCCGTAACGTCGAACTCGTCCCTCGAGGACTCCTCCACCTTCCTTCATTAGCTTTGGTCATTTGGATCGTCTTGTTCCATTAGAGATGAAGGTTTTCTCCAACTCGCACACATTCAACTACTCCTGGGAAGAAGTATCGACCGCCAACTGGCGGAAGTACTGCCCGTGGAACGATAAGTCTACGCACGTCATAGCCGTCGATACCCTCGCACGCGAAGTCGACCCAGCCACCGGCATTCTGCGAACCGAGCGTCTCATAACGTGTAAGCAATCGGCACCAGAATGGCTCAAGTCAATGATGGGCTGCATGGAGACGAGTCAAGTCTTTGAGACATCCTACGTCGACCCTGTCGCCAAAACAGTCACCATGGTATCCCAGAACATCACATGGGCTAACCTGGTCAACGTTCAAGAGACGGTTGTCTACAAGCCCTTGGATGCCCACCGAACACAATTCGAGCAGGATGCAAGGATAACGGCGCTGTGTGGTGGCTGGCAAAGAATAAAGAACAGCATCGAGGATACCTTGGTAACCCGATTCCGAGAAAACGCAATGAAGGGCAAGGAAGGTTTCGAATGCGTCCTAGCCATGAGCCGAAGGGTTTTTGCCGAGGAGCGAGAAAAGGAAAGGCTGCGAAGCGAAGGCAAGATGATGACGGCGTAGGTCAAGAGCTGAAGAACTTACAATTCTGGACTCTCAAAAATCAAAGTCTTGCAAAGGACTACGACGAATCGGATAGACGACACATCAAACAGCATTTTCAGGAGTCTCTAGAGGGCGTGGACCCATTTTGTTTCGACCAAAAAAAGCACGGCGTTTCGGCATACCCATCAAATTGCGTTGCATAGAATGAGGGGAATTAGACTTGCTATATTCTGATATAGTTGCCTCCTCCCGAGTTGAGAGCAATGCTAGGGATCAAGATAGATTAGGTACTTACTCTGTTTAGAGGAAGGGATAGGGATTGAACATAATAGAAAATTCTCCCATCGCAATTGCGCATGAATGCTTTGGTTTTACTACTTTGTGACGTTTACATTGTTCAGTGAAGTATTCTCTATTTTGGGTATCAGTATCGTAAGCTTTCTTTGAAGTCTCAGTTTTGTTCGGCCCTCTCGTTACATTTCTTCTCGTAATACCGTAATAATCCCCGAACATCAACGTCAAGCGTAGGTGCCCGATCGTCATCCTCGTTCTCAGAGACTCCTTTCCCTAACACCTCCCTCACGAACTGAGCACCCTCTGCGTATCGCCGGAAGAAGTACAACTCCTCAACGGCGTGCAATAAGGCCTGAGCTTCGGGCTTGGGGATCCTGCCAGGCCCTAGAGGGAGTTTGATTGTCTTCCATATCTGAGAATTGATTAGACTCATTAACTTGGATATTTTGATTTACCATTTGTCCTTGCTCGTATAATTACTCAAAGAATGAACAAAACTGGACACAGTGGGAATCAGCAGAAAGGGCTTGGGTATGTACCTCTCCATTCTCGATTTTGACTCTGTACTCTTTCCTCACGGCTTGAAATTCTTCTTCTGATTGAGCGGTCCGGTCCGCAGGTGTGCTAGATTCATCTTTCTTGGGCCGACTTCCTTCAGCGGGTTCTGTATCATTGGTGCTATCCTCAGAATCAGAGAGCTGAATACCAAAGAGGCCGGAGTCGAGGTCCGGGTCCATTGCCAGGGATTTCTGGCTCGCTGTGGTTTGTCCAGTATAAATTTCACAACGCGCAATTTCCTTGTATTAAAGAGACAGTAATCCGACCTGGAGACCAGGCAGCCTTCGGAGCCGGTACGGAAGCTTATGGAAGTGACGAATAACTGAAAGGGGAGACCGAATAAAAAGTTCGTTCGGCTTGACATCAGTGTGAATTCGAGTCTTCCGCTAGTGGGGCTGGCGCTTCCGTACCCGGATGAGGGGAGGACTACCTAGTGGACTAGTACCCCCCAAATACATAGGAACAACCTGTACTATACATTTTGACACCACCAGCTATAAGAAACAGTAATAAAGAGAGAATTCCCTGTGTTTGGCGGCAATAGTTGATTCGTTCATTTGATTTTGGACTTGCTCATTTTCTTATTCGTCGCTCCAAGTTTCGTCAAGCGATCGACATGGACGATCAAGTAACTCGCCTCGTGGACAAGGCGTGGGAGAAATTCCAACAGCTTCCCGCGGATAGACGATTGTGTAAGTCGCGCGGAATATAGCATAATAGCACCTTTCTCACCTACCTTACATAATCCATCCTCCCCCCTTTTCCTAGAAGCGATAATTACCAATGGCCGGCCTCGTACGCATTACTAACATCATCCCGTCTTAGTGATCGCTATAGCCGGGATCCCAGGCTCAGGTGGGTTTCTACATCTCTCCATCATACAAATTGTGTACGAACTATGGTACATGAACAACACTAACAAGCCCAGGCAAAACAACGCTCTCCCAAACCGTCACCGCGGCCCTGAACGCGCGCCACGCCTCCCTGCACCCGGAGGTGCCCGAGGCCGTGCCGCCCGCCGTCTTCGTGCCTATGGACGGGTACCACCTGACGCGGGCGCAGCTGTCCGCGATGCCGGACCCAGCGCTCGCGCACGCGCGTCGCGGCGCCGAATTCACGTTCGACGGGGCCTCGTTCCTGGCCCTCGTCAAGGCGCTGCGCCGCGTGCCGCCGCCGCCGCTCGAGCCCGTGTACGCGCCGAGCTTCGACCACGCGGTCAAGGACCCGAAGCCGGACGACATCGCGATTCTTCCGGCGCACCGGATCGTGGTTTTCGAGGGCAACTACGTGTGTCTCGACAAGGAGCCGTGGAGGGAGGCGGCGGGGCTGATGGATCTAAGGTGGTTTGTGGAGGTGGATTTCGAGACGGCGAGGAGGAGGCTGATGAAGAGGCATGTGAAAGCGGGGATTGCGAGGGATGAGGAGGAGGCGGCGAGGAGGGCGGATGAAAATGATTTGGTGAATGGGGAGCAGATTGTGAGGCAGAGGGTTGATGTGGATGAGGTTATTGTTAGTAGGGATGATCGGAAGTGGGTTCATGAATGAATCAAGGGAAGCAGTTGAGTGTTGGGTCGGGGATGGGCTCATGATGGTCGATGTGGTCTTCTCTATGTGAGAGTTCGGATCTTACTTAAATGTACCCAGGAGAAAGTATTGGTGAAACATATTCACACCTCATGCAGATGCAACGTGGGATAAACATAGATGATAAATATTATAAAGCCATGCATCGATTTATATCCATTTACTAAGACTCTATCTTGCCAGTCTACACTTGGCTGCTTGATTGATATAGTAGATATCGTTTCCCCTTATGAAGTGAAGTATGGCTTAAGACACTTATTCTTATAGATGCATATGGCTATTTGCATGTGCATAATATGCAGCTATCCGCTTTGATTCCTATCTTATCAGCTCCATAAAAATTTCATGAAAGTTGCGTCCGACCGCTTCTCAATTCAATTCGCAGTTGGCAAACAGCAACAAAATACAACCAAAACCAATTGCGTGTCCCGGAATCGCAATGGCAACCGCAGCTGTAACAGAAACTGAACAGCAGAGCCCATCGACCGGTGATTCAAGGAAGCGCAAGTCGCAAATCGACGAGATCGAAGTCGACCTATCGCTCCCCGAGCCGCCTTCGAAAAAAGCAAAGCGACTTCTAAAGAAAGGCAAACCGCTGCCAGTGAAGCCTAAGAGCGATGACGAAGCCGAGTCGGAAGACGAATTGCCAGTCCCTAAAGTAGCTGGGAAAGGGGATAAGAAATCGAAACGCTCCGAGCATGGCGTATGGATAGGGAACCTACCATTCACTCTGACGAGAGTAGAGCTGTTCAAGTGGTTGGTGGAGAGCTCGGGAGGCGCTATCAAAGAGGAAAATATCACAAGAGTCAACCTACCTACGAGCAAGGATAGAAGACACAGCGATGGCCCGTCGGTGCCAAAGCAGAATAAGGGCTTCGCGTATGTGGATTTCGATGCAGAGTCTGCGGCTGTAGCGGCTCTAGCGCTTACGGAGACGGAACTGGACGGGCGCAAGGTTTTAATCAAGAGCTCCACGTCGTTCGAGGGGCGACCAAAGAAAGAAAACCCTGCAGACAGTGCTTCTGGCGCCAATGCTACTCCCACCGGCGCAAGGAATGGTGCGGCAACAACAGAGAATAAGCCCGCTAGCAGGAAAATCTACGTGGGCAACCTCTCATTCCAGACAAATGAGGACGATCTACGTGCGCAGTTCGACAAGTGCGGCGAGATTGAATGGGTTAAGGTCGCCACGTTCGAGGATAGCGGCAAATGCAAGGGTTTCGGTTGGGTTAAGTTCAAGGAGGCTGAGGCTGCCTTGTCAGCTGTGAAGGGATTCGTCAAGATCAAAGAAGAGATTGAGACTGAGGATGACTTCCGCGACGACAACAAGGAAGCGAATGAGGAAGGGGAGAAAGAGAAGAAGTTCAAGATGAGGAAGTGGTGGGTCAATCGGCTCAAGGGTCGCGAGCTGAAGATCGAGCTTGCGGAGGACGACCAGGTTAGGTATAAGAAGAGATTTGGCAAGGATGCACCTGCGGGTGGAAGAAAGACGCAGGGGAATAGAGATTCTAGAACCCATAAGGCGGATGGGGCCGGCGGCGGAAAGGAAAATAGGACCAAGCCAGCGTTTGGAGAGAAGACGGAGGCCGCTGCCAAACCAGGATACGGAGACGCGGCTACGGCGTCGTATCTTACGGGTGCAGTTGTCAAGCCCCAGGGCAAGAAGATTACGTTCGATTAGTGGAAATACAAGGATACCCGCGTTGTGTATACGAGCGGTTTCAAACCTCCTATGTGACGATTGAATGCAAGTATGCAAGTCAGTAACACCCGGATGGGTAACAGCTTTAAGGATGGTAACTTTGGAAGTGGTGAATGCTTCTACTTTATTTATAGGTATTTCAACGGCAACCAGCTCTATGTAGAGACTACCATCTTTCAAAGGTCTAGTATCTTTCTAGCAACCACCGCCGGCGATCTTCCGGCGACATAGGTTCCAATAGCGCCAGCTCAGCCTCCTTGGTATTAATATAGCGCCGCACAAATTCAGCCGGCAAGCCAATATCATCCTCCTTGAGCGCTTCAAGAGCCTCCCGCACACTCCCAGGGAAGTTCTTCACAATACCCAACTCCCTCCTCTTCTCATCGCTGAACTTCGCTGGATCACCCGCACAATCACCCCAAGTCAACTTAGCTTTCCTGTTGATACCGTCGACGCCGGCCGTAAACAGCGCCGCGATGGCGAGGTACGGGTTCGCCATGCCGTCGATGACCTTGAGCTCCCAGTGGCTGCCCTCGATCTTGCGCAGCGGCGCCTCCTTGTTCTGCGTGCCCCACGTGATCCACCGCCCGCCCGCCCAGAAGCTGTCCTGCATGCGCTCGTAGCTGGCCGGGTTGCTGTTGGTGAACGCCATGATCGACCGGAAGTGCTCCATGATGCCTGCGTAGAACGCCTCGTATACCTCAGGTTTGTCGCCGCCTGGAGAGGAGATGGACATGTGCGCGTGCGAACCCGATCCGCCTGCCATCGCGTACGGCTTCGGGTGCAGCGTTACTCGGAACCCGTGCCGCGCGGCGACGGATTCGACGATCTGGCGCGCTTGGATTAGCGTGTCGCAGGCTTCGAGTGGTGGGCGCGCTGCTAGCACCAGCTCGTATTGTCCCGGGGCGCTCTCGGGGTGCAGTTGCTCGAACTCGATGCCAGCCGCATCGAGCGTATCCAGGATCTCGTCTGAGGCGGTGTTGAAACTGCCCTCACGCCCCCAATCGGCAATCGCCCTGGCCATGGACCACGCGTGGCCGTCGTTGCGCAGCGTCCGGTACTTGTCCGGACTAGTCGGATCTGGGTTGCGCTCCAGCACGACGAACTCGACTTCGAAGCCCACTAAGAAAGTCAAGCCCTGCGCCGCGGCTTTCTCGAGGGTCTTGCGTAAGAAGGTTCGCGGGCACAGGATTTCTTCCGAACCGTCCAGGTGGAAGAAGTTTCCGAAACAGCTAACGTGACCCGGTGCCGGACCTGGCCTGAGTGTGGACCAGTCCGCTCGGAGTGAGTACATGCCGGTGGCAGTCACATCGGGGATCAACACGTCTATCGGCAGCAATCCGAGCCCGGCAAAGGCGATAGACACGGCCATGGGTTTGCCGCTCGCTAGCGTCTTGTATACTTGCTTGATGGGGAAAAGCCGGCATTTGGCGCTAGACGTGTAGTCAAACCAGTAGATGCGCAGGTACTTGGCGTTCAGGCTTCGGAGTTTCTGGATGATTGTCTCGTTGCTCCAGCTAGTGCGTGGTAGAGGTAGGCTTCCAAGTTCCGCGAAACTGGGCAAAACAGTCTCGGTTTGGAGATTGTAGAGCTTCTTCGAATTGGAATATAGGATAGATTGCACAAGCTGTACGGCTTTTTTCTCGGTGAGCTGCTGAGTCTGTACGAGCTCTCCTAGGACCTAGGAAAATGTTAGTACGGTAAACAACTCAATTGTTATAGGTATCCGAGCGGGTACTCACTGTCTTCAATGCAGAGCGGATCTGAGTCGTCGCAATCAAGAACATCTCTGGAAACCCATGGCCGTCCGTGCTGCATAGGATCTTCGACCAGGGGCACACTTCCAGCATCTCCTTCAGGACGCTCTCTTGACCTTGACGACTGATGCAGGGGATCACCTCTCCGATGTCAGCATAGACATTGGGATACATCGCGGCTAGATACGCCGTCTCCCTTGTCCAAGGATACCCAGCATGGAGCAGTACGATTGGGAGAGTGGGGTATTCTCGGATAAAGCTCTGTAAGTGAGACGGCGATGACTTGGTGAGCGTTATATCATTATCGCCGAGGCCGGTGTGGAATTGGATGGGCTTCTTGGGACCGGGAGCATCGCGGATGAGCTTCGCAGCGACATGAACAATTAGATTGTTCAAATGCGAGTGCTCTATCCTCTTGTTTAGAGATGTACCACTATCTCCGACTTTCACGCCCGCGTTTATAATGTCTTCAAGCTCTCGGTTCACGTCGTCAATATGTGCTTGTACTTCATCAGCCAGCGGAATGTCCAATCCTCGCCGATAACAGATGATGGACTTGAAACCAACAACATCTGGATCAGCTATAGAACGTTGAATTTCTTCATGAAATTTGTCTAGGAACCGTTTTAATCCCTCTCCATTAAGGGTAAATTTGTCAGGGTCACCAACGAAACCGAGGAGGATTTGGGTTGCCACAGTTTCAATCCTGACGATGCGCTTGCACTTGCTTTTGGTGAACTTATCGTGCCACGAATAAGTCTCGGCCTGACCTGGCGCATCAAGGCCATCATCAATTAGGATAGTCTCGATGCCTTCTAAACATCGTCTTGTCCAGTCATCGCGTGACTCGGCCCGTTTGCGCTCAACGGCGGCGACCACAGCGTCCCATGTTTGCTCGCAACCGAGAACCTCAGCCAAGTGCTTCACGGCTCGAAGATGAGAAAGACTGGTTTTCGAGTCGTTGAGAGCATCGCCGTTTGCTTCAGTGGCGATGGAAAGCAGCGGGTGCTTACTCACGGCCTCGACTGTGAGCAGCGGATGGGCGTGGTTATCGATGAGGGGTGTGCTATCGATAGCTGCGTTGAGCAGCTTGAAGTCCCCATAGGCTGACGCCATCGTAGAAGTTAGCTTGCCCCCGAGTCTTAGGCGAAAGTTTGTGAAATAAGATGGTAAAGGGGTTTAAAGTTCAAAGTTGAAGTGTCCCTGGGTTATATATACCTTATCCATATATGAGATCTTCAAGCTGACGACGCAGGGGCTTATGTAAGGAGCCCAGGGTTGCGTTCGTTCGTGTTCGATGTGGCAGTACAGACGCGGAATTATAGGTCTCACCGCCACTATAACGCGACGTGCATAGGTACCGGTGGCCTATAATGTCCATCTTTCCTTATCCGCTGCCACGTATATATCACGAACGGAATAGAAAAGTCTTGGATCCCCTGTATATCCTACTCAAGAATTGGACCTTGTAGCTTGGTGGAGATATAGCATTAAACTTAGATGCTGGTATTGAACATTTGAGTTCAACTGCAATGCCTCATAACTCTAGTATCCGCCGCTTACATAAGTTGGAAGAATAGGAGCGATACCAGGTCTAAGAGGTAAGTTACTTCAATGGGAGGTAATTGAGATAGAGTTCGCCTCGTTAATACCAAAAGTTAAACGAATGACCTTTTTACTTTTAAAGAATCAAGATTTCGACACTACCAAATATCTCAGAATGTGAGAATTAGTATATTAGCATGATGACATAATCACTTCCAGGCAAGCTTCCCGCCAGACTTCAGGGGTTTCAACATCACGTTGTCCAATCGCAGATGGCGAATGGCATAACTTAATGTGTATAAAAGTGAATATTGTCTATGTGCTCAATAGTGGCCATCAGCATATACGGCCCTTTCTAGGTTAATTATAGCTCTTTACGATCTATCTCCGAAAGGCCAGTTACCTAAGCAAATGATTCGAAGAAAATTATTTAACCTCAGAATCAAGGGCGACAAGAAAGTTTTTGGCTCGAGCATTATTTGTCTTAGTTAATTGCAGTTTTTATACCGCCTAAGGTACAACATGGAAACTTTAAATGCGAGAGGTATATAATGCTTCGATGTCGCCTTTCATATCTATTGTATCCTCTTGCTTACAAACGCTGAACTCTCCGACAACTAAGAATTACTCTCGATTACGCGGATACCTATCTTCAATCAAGGCGATGGCTCCAGTTTCACGCTTCCTCAGTCTCCCCCGGGAGTTAAGAGACGTAATATACGAATATTACGTGTCATGGGATGGATATACCTACGACTTCCAGACTCGGACATTAAAGACGGCAGAGGGTGATCCCATCGACCTGGCCCTTATGTTCACTTGTTGGCAAGTGGCATGTGAAATGAAGGGCGTGGCTCTTCGCAATAACCCTATAACGTTCCGCACTATCTACTCCAAAGAGACACGACGGAGCGCATATTGTTACGCAGAGCTGCTGCAATACTTCTGCATCCTAAAGCGCGCCATGTTCAAATACGCACGACCATGCTTTACAGAAGATCTCAGGTCTAAGGTCGCTCAAGTCTACCCAGATTTCATGCACGTCTTTGACATGAATGATATGGACTACAGGTGGGGGGTCAACGGCGCAGGATATGTGCCGTCGGTCATTCACTCGGCCACGAGCTACACCTTGGAGCTTGCATCGTTTCATCCTCAGTTCCCAGAGGCTATGTCAAAATTCGAGGACGAATTTGATTTATATTGGCGAGGGGTAAGGCTAGACCACAAGGTTCTTAATTCCGTACTTTACGAGCCTTGGAGGATTCCTACGGAAGATGAAATTATCCAGTTGGTCGAGGCATGTGGCTTTCGCCAGGATTCCTACCGAAGGGGGTGGACTATTGCATCGACTGATCCCATAAAACACTACTTCTCAGCTACCGCCGCATGCATTCAGTTCCTCGAATCCATTCCAGCCAGCACACGTGCTGAAATCAGAAAGATCGTACTCGACGAGGATCATCCATCCATAGGCAAGCAGGCGGGTCATGCTCGGGGTCTCATCCCATTCTGCAAAGAGAATCCACGTCTGAAGATCGAGCGTCGCGCCAATCTATGGAGAAACGTCTTTCTGGGCAGTCTCTTGAACAAGAGTAACGAGTTCTCCTATTCTCATGTCTACTACCCAGATATAAAGAATATAACTCGCCAACTATCAGCTACGATGACGGGATCTATTTCCTTATGGACTATGGAAGCCCTAGCACTCATTCCTGCTGGAATGCCCCCGGATTCTTTCTGTCTGATCTTTGGTAAGTACAATAACAATCCCTTCTGCTCGGTATTGTTATTTTTTATCCTGTAAACCCACCTAACCAATCTACTGCGTTGTCACATTGCTCAGATGCTAACTCCACCCCTTTAAGATGGAGACCCCGAACCCAGCAGATCCTCGGAACTTTTCCAACGTGTCATTCAACAAGACGCAACTTGGCAGGCCGCCATGGAAGAGTGCGTGAGACGTGGTTTTCTCGGCCGGTTCGATTTCCTCAAGAACGAGGAGTTCCGCTATGACTGCTATTTCTACAGGGGCTTCCCCAAGGCCCTCTGCGACATCGTTAATCAGAGAAGCTCGATTATCAGATGTAACTTCAATCTAGGGCCATATTCTCTATCAAACCTCGAGAGTCTGGTCGAGGAGCGTCGTGATTGGACTCTAAAGCAGTGGCGCAAGGACTGGTACGATCGTAAACCGGACACCTTGATTACTAGTTGCACAATGCTAGGATGGATGAATCGTCTAGATGAAATGTGTGAGTGGATCTTCATGTAAGAAGTGGAAGACGAGGCATAATTCTACTAGGCAGCGGTACATAGATGCACAATGTCGAGATTCATTTACCTGGTACAACATACTAATGGCACTCAATAAGCGGACGAAAATTTGACTGTGAATGTGAAGAGACACGAAATATTAAAGCGTCTTAGGCTTGTACCGACTTCCACTTTTAGATAATTGAAAGGCGATAACATTTAAAGGTGGTCGAGACGACATGTAACGAGCTGAAGGAAGATTCGCTCGCTTGGCGTATAATTATGATAATAAAAGGGGTACAGTGTACGTTATATCAAAATGCCTACAAGTTCTAACTTCAGAAGCCGTTATATGGGATATTGATTAGAATGTGCCAATTATTACATCGATAGGCAAAAGGGAGAGAAAATCAACAACTTAGGCTCATCAACTTGGTTTCTGGAAATTTATCCCAATTCCATCCTCCCTTACATGTTGGGCGGGACGTACCTTGCATTCGGGATTGCACTGTGCACGTACTGTATTCCGAACCCATACATCATAGCAACAAAATCTACCAACTTTGGCGCTTTCAAATCTATTGCTGATAGCATGCAAACATCTCGCAGTACACCATGAATTGATTTGACTGTCAAGAATAATTCCGAAATCATTCATTCGCAAACTCCCCCTACATTAGAGATGGACGACCAAGAAATCCTCGACCATATAGATGGCCGCATGCACGGTCCCATGAGCGGGTTTGTCAAGAAATACTTCGGTCACTTTCAATATACCCATGAAGATGGCGTATTAGAAATTCGGGCAGGTGAAAGAGCCAGCTACCGCTGTAGTATACCACCTGCGGCCCCGTCGCCCGACGACTTCCTACAATGGTTTTCCGAGTATCTATCGCGGGAGCTTGACGGCGCTCGAGGCTCTTGGCGTATATCTACCGACGATGTAGCACAAGAGAATGAGGGTGCTAGAAACGGTGCACAGCTCCTTTTGACTATACCCCCTTCGCAGGCCTCTAGTGAGCAGACGCGATGGGATCGCGTTCAGGTCATCGGCCAGTTTTACTACCGTAATTCCGTTTGTTATCGGGATGGACTGTTACGCCTCTGCCGGTCCGCGTACGAGGTCTTTGCAAGTCAGCCTACACGGTTCTTCTTACACGGCTTATACATACGCGGTTCGCTGATAGAACTGTGGATCTTTGATCGATCTGGGTTATACTGTAGCGAAATATTCAATATTCGGGAAGATTTCATCCAGTTTCTCTCTGTTATTCTCTCCTACCAGCAAATGACGGATCAGGACCTAGGGAACAACAATATCATTGAGACAGATAAGGATGGAAGCTACATCACCATTGGCGATATAGCGATATCCCCTTTGGGAAAGCTTTACCTTGAAAGCCAGCCAATTGCATCCCGTAAACGACTAGTTGGCACTGGGACAACTTGCTACCGGGCCAGAACACCTAGTTCGAAGGGATGGGATTATGCCCTGAAGTTCAAATGGCGTTGGGCTAGGGACCGCCCGGAGGACGAGCTTCTAAAGTTAGCTGAGGAGAAAGGTGTCTGGGGTGCAATCTCCCTCAATTACTATAAAGAAGTTGAAAGTACAGCGAATCTACGTCGAGGACTCCGGTGGGGTACTCACAGAAAGTTCACCAAGAGTGTCATTCGCGAAAAAGGTAAAAGTACCGAAGAGCAACAGCAGAAGGTTACATATAAAGTTGATGGGCTTGCCGAATATACAGAAGAAACCGACAATTTCTTTCAAAATCGTATCCTTGCCTGCGTCATTACTTCTCCTGTTGGCCGGCCTCTTCACACTTTTCAGTCTCCGATAGAGTTATTGGAAGTTTTTCGTGATACTATCGAATGCCATCGGTCGCTCTTTCATGACGCCAAGATTCTTCACCAAGACATATCCCCTGGGAACATGATCATTCTAGATGATCAAAATGAAGGAAAGCCGAAGGGGGTCTTGATAGACCTTGACTCTGCAATAGAACTCACCGAAGAACCAGACACAGAGAGTGGGATTACCGGTACAAGACCATTTATAGCTATTGGCCTCCTGAAGGGTGAATGTCATACTTATCGGCACGACCTGGAGTCCTTCCTTTACGTCTTCCTGTGGACGATCATAACGAACCGCACGGACAACCCCCCAGAGACAAGCAAGCTTCGAAAATGGAGCAATGGCGATTGGAATGAACTAGCGTTACGCAAATCTCTCGATATGGATCAGAATGGCTTTCAAAATATTTTGGAGGAATTTACTCCTGAATTCTACCCCCTTAAGCCGCTCGCCGAACGTCTACGCCAAATTTTATTTCCCCTACGGGATGACGTGATTTGGACAGGGACCGACAACTTGCCCGAAGATATAGATAAGCTCTACGGTGGAATGATACACGTGTTCGAAGAGTATATAGCTTTTGAGGGTGACAGACACATGGAATAATGTTGAAAAAGCCTGTTTTCTACCACATCATGTAGAGGACTCATCCCCAATATGTTGCAGACTTAATAAATGATACAAGAGGTCGGCCGCGTCTATCATCGGACAATGTTCGCTCTTGAACGATGCAGCTGTGCAATCCACTCCCCCGGCGCTACGACGCAGAAATACACACCATTCTCCATGAATAGCTGCTCGTATCTATGAGTAAAATCCGCAATTATACTCATCCCTTCCATATCGATACCATATTCCACGGGGGACTGCGGGGTATACTTGACACTTCTGAGGTTAGATAGATGTGTCGAGCAACCGTGGTGAAGATTGGAGAAAATCCGTTCTCTACACTCCGTTGGTGTTACGCCAGCTGGAATGGTATGGTAGAATCCAATAGGCTTAGACACGCCCCAGTAGTTTACGAGGTGGAAATCGACCAGGGAGGGCGGAAGAAGATGTGCGAGATCGAGATCGATTGGGGGGTCCTGTCGTTGTTCGAAAAGCCATACACACTCCGTTGTGAGTTCACGTAAGACTTCCATATCCTTGAGTATCGGAGATAATAGAGGTGGAGAGTTAAAGGATTTCCAAGAATTTCCAGGAGTTGTGGTTAGACGAAGACTCCGGAGGGTGTGTCGCAGGCGCAAGAGAGCCTCAGAGAGTCGACGAGGCTCCTGAACTGCCCCGTCTTCAAACTCCATAGATAGCATTGATAAATTAGGAAAATGTATCGTAAGATGTGAAATATCCTCAGGCGTTTTGGCTTCTCGAATTGAGATTTCCGCTATGTTTTCTGCGATCATCGTTGGTGTTGGATCTTTGACCTGGGTTCTTGATGGCAGGGGTGGTCGTATGCTGCCCTTTGCCTCAATCCGTTTAAGTGAAGGGCAATTCGTCAAAGCGGACCAGAGGATGTGACCAGGTAGACCGATGGTGCTTGAGTGCGGCGCAACAATAAACGTCTCGAGTTCTTGCAAGAATTGGCGGGAAGACACAGTATCTGCTGTAGTATGCGACGAACTCATCCCTACTGAATCGTCTTGGGCGTTTTGTTCTTCGAGTGATCGCGGTTGCGTACCTGCACGACTGTCAAATACGCGCTGAAGGGCGACATATTCCGGAGAGGGAAACACGTAAGGCCGGATCCGAATAGGACTTGAAATATGGGTGAAAAGGGTTCTGAGTTTAGGACAGTTGACGAGAACCGATTCAAACACTTTCAATCCGGCCAGTTGTAGTCGCGAAGAGTTGTTACTCGTGAGAGTGAAGCCTATATGGAAGATAAGCCGGCCGTTTAGCGAAGATGCTGACAGCAATTGACTCGTACCTTGTGGTCTGGAGTTGTCAATAACTCCAAGCCAAGCGAAAGATTGTACTAAAGGTCGCAGATCGGGTCTGGCAGCCAAGGTGCGTGAAAAACAGAACAGCGCTGTTTGATCTTTAAGTGCGACTATCTGGTAGAGATATTTCGATGCGACGTTGTGTAGCATGCGAGACGTCAGGCAGACATATGCGAGAGCTGTCTTAGATTCAGAGAAGGCGGGATTCAAGCGTAGCTCTGATTCAATCATCAAGGAACCCCTGGGTAGTAGACACTCAATAACATGTTCGATTAGTTCAAGGGGCAAGGCCATCAGAGGAGTCGCTGAGTCATTAGCCGTGACGTGCTGTTAGACTGGGAACGGTACTAGGCTATCGATATTGTAGACTGGAATATCGAAGTAAAGGAAGCCACCTGAAAATAGGCAACTAGATACTCGTCCCCGATATTCGAGAAGTTCAAATAGACCACTAACGGGATTGTTTTCTGTGGTTTAGGCAGATATGTACCTCGTAAGGCAGTATGAGGGGCGAGACGGCGGGGGGGAGAAGGACGTAAAATCTGATCCGCTCTCTCGGACGCAAGCAGTGAATGTTGATACGATGCCAAACGGGCCAATCAGGGATGTTAAGGTGGGTCATATATTGAATTACAAGCTTCCTATATGGCGCCAAGAGAATCCTTGTTCACTCTTCAAACGCATATTTGTTGGATGAGCTCACACTAGCATTGCTAGAAATTCTGGAGGTGAGCTTTTGCCGTGACAACGAATCCGGGGGTTCGCGGACCCCCGAGTTGCCATACTCGCTCTTGAGGCATGTGGTGAATATGTCGATTCGCACGCGACGAACCCAATTCTCCCAGCCTGGGTATCTAGCATGAGGCAGGATGACAATCCTGTCACCTGGGGCTAGAGCCTTGATCCAGAGACCGCGCTCAGTGTCAGCCACCGTCGGGTCCGTGAGACTCCATGACAGCCTATGCGTATACCATTCTCGATTCGCGCCCCGATTATGTATGAGGTGGATCTCCTTGTTCGCATTTCCTTGGTCTTGGGGGCCCACGAGTTCCTGGGCGAAGACTGAGTTCTCCCGCCGATGAACATCAGCAGTAAACCAAGTCCAACTTTCACCTCTGCTGGGATCGGAGCAGTAGCCTTGGTCGTGACCTGTAATCTCAAACACAAGGCGGCGCACTGGATTGGGTGATCTTCCTGTAACAGCTCTACTCGTAAGATATGGAGTTATGGGGTCGCCCCATCTCCTCACTTCACCCACCTTTTCAATGCTGACTCTGGTGCTGCTTGATCGGACCCAGTACTCCGCCAGGTCCATAATACGGGTTATGAGAGAAGCTGCACTGTAGCTATTCTTAGACCTTTTTTGGGCACCTGACCTCTGTTGGCCTAGCTTTCTTTGTAGGCAAAGTGCCGCCACTATAATGTCTTCCTCTTCTTTAGGCCAGTGTTCAGGGTCTATGGTTGATTTAGGAGCACTGTCAGACCTTTGGAGCAAGCCATGGCCCCAAGGTTGTTGTTGCACCCAAGTAATGTCGTCTTCATCCAGACCATCAAGTTTCCAGGCTGAAGAAGAATAATGAATCATTGCCGCCAGAATCTCGGGGAATCGTCTTTTGATAGCCAGCGTAAGTGGCGTAAAGCCATTGTTGTCTTTGGTATTGACGTTGGCACCGGCTTTCAAAAGGATCGAACATACGTCAATCAAGTTGCCATCAGTTGCAAGATGCAATGGAGTTTGTCCGTCTTCATTCTGTGAACTGATATTGATCCCATCACGCTTTAACAAGGCTGCTACGGCGTCAATATTGCCGCTTGTCGCTGCATAGTGAAGAGGAAAGTTTCCTTTACATCCTGGGATGTTATGCAGGTGAAGATCTGCGAGCTTTTGCAGGAGATATTCTGTATTCTCGGGCCTGTTACCGCTGGCGGCATGATGCAGCACGCCATCGCTCCCAGGGCGATCCAGAAGATCATTGCTGAGTTTACTAAGCAATAAGTCGATCATCGTAGGTCCCGCAACACGAGCTGCCAAGTATAGCCCTAAAACCACCTGCGGTGGATAGAAATCGGTAAATTCATGCTGCTCGAATTTTGTGAGGATGGTGTCGACAGCCTGGATATGATTTCGCCGAATAGCCGCCTCGAATGGTGTATCACCCTTCCTGTCGCGCCTTCGTAGGAGACCGTTGGCGTGCGAACTATCCAACAATGCTTCTAATATTCGGAGAGGACCTGATGTTGCATCGGTATTCTTAAAGCTCAAAGATGAGTCTGCCACAGCCCAGTGCAATGCCGTCCTCCCTTCACGATCCCAAGTGATGATCGCTTGCTCGTTTCGACCAGGTGGCCACGGAGCCTTCTCGTAATACCCCATCACACTTTCAAACACACCAAAATCGGTCGTGCGTACCGCCTCTATAAGGGGCGTACTCATATAGACATCACGTGTGAGTAGTAGTCTCCCGAGTTTATCTTTCTGCATTATTGCATCTATTAACGCAGTCTTCTCAGGCCCTTTCGCCGCATGAGCCCACCATACGGCCTCTTCAAGAAGTGTCGTACGCCATTCGTGTCGAGCATGCTGGTAGATGTCAATACCATAGTCCAGGAGGACCTGAAGAGCATCCAGCGATCCATGCGCTACCGAGAAAATCGACGGCTGCCAACCCACGGGAGCTCTTATTGGCAGGKTGGGATCTAATTCGATTTCCGAACTGCTCATAAGCACCTTGATTGATTCGACAGAGTTGTTGAGGCAAGCCCAATGAAGGGGATTTCCAAAATAAGATTCATCGATAGCTGCAAGTTGTTCTGTGTTCTCAACCAACCACTCGAGGCTCACTCCAAAAGGCTGAGTATCTGGATCGCCGCAGATAATATTCCAAAATGCGGCTATATCCATCGCTATGACTTTCTTGGGAACTTGCTGGCGAATACCGGGGTCTTGGAAGAGCGACGAAGTTCTTCCCCCAATATTCGAGAGAATCGTTATGGCGACACGTTGAACATGTTCAGGCCGTTTGAGAAATTCGAGTAATAGGTCCATAATCTCTTCCAATGAATATGATTCTTCCGCGTCGAGTACACTTGACTCTTGCTTGTAGTGATATCCGAAGTACAAAGCTGCATACGCCAAAAAGGGCGGTTCTTCTTGCGAGGGCCACATCTGGGCCACATAGCCGCCTTTCGTAAGAGCAAGATTGTTAAGCCCAAGGAAAGAGATACAAGCCAAGGCTATATCCTCGTGGCTGTGAAGGAATTCGGCGGTATCTTTGAGAGAGTTGAAGTATTCTTGCGTAGTGTAGTGCACGAATCTTACAGTCTTGCTTTCACCCTCCACAACCACAAGACCGGCGCAATAGTTCGTAATGTCGCTTTCGTCGCTCACGGCGTCTTCGTCTAGCTCGATATCGTCGGGGCTAACAGCGAGCGCACACAAGAGCTCAGCCAACTTCAGCGGCCGCTTCGCAAAACAGACCCAACGGATCACCCGCATAGCAAACTTTTCAATCTCTGTACCCTGATCTCGGATTCGTGTCATAGCTTGATCGTATGTATCCTTCACGACGTTTTCGCCTTCGGGGATACGGCCAAGCTCTTTCTTCAAATCTCTGAGCGTGATCGCTCTGCTCAGGGAGTCTAGATGCATTCTGCAAAGTAGGAACCTACGATAAATGGTCAATAATTTTGCTCTAAAAAGGGGGTGCTCCACAATAACCTACATTCCATTCGCCCTCTCGACGACGATGCGACGAATATCGTCTGCGAGCTCCGGTTTCCGTCCCACATAACCAGACATTTTCTTCGACTCTCGTATCCGCGCATTTACGTAGATGCTCATGTCTTCGTCGGTAGGTATGAATCGGAACGCTCGCACGTCACTGAATTCTCCATTATCAAGATATGTCGTTCGAGACGTGACCAGCACGTTCACGAGCGGCTGTAAGCTGCGGATACTGTCTATGAACCCATTCCGCTCATTTTCGTCGCTGCATTCATCGAGGGCATCAACAACGATGTAGGTTCGTTCCATGTTCGCATTAGTTAACTCTTCCCTGATCATGTTGGTTATGAGAGTCCTAGTAGGGGTGAAGTCAAAGCGAGCCATGATCTCTCCAAAGAGTTGTTCAATCTCGGTGGCAGAGGGGCCTCGTTGACGGAAAAGCTGCGCCCAAATATTACCAAGAAGTGTCGCAGCCTTCTGATCCTGGCGCTGACGATAATCGCAGTAGACGAATGCCAGGCTGCATGTACCGCTTTCGCGTACTTTCTCCCGAAGGTACTGGACAGTTGTCGAAGCCATAACTGTCTTGCCCGCTCCTGGTGCCCCAGAGCACCATAACGTCCTCCCGGCTGCCTGCATCCAATCTTGGAACTCCACAGACTCAAGAAACCATTGGCCGGTGCCATCCTGTCTCTGTTGAAGGACGTTGCCATGCTTCTCTGAGAAGCTGACCGGGGCAAAATGTTCCACAATGCGATCGAGCTTGCCCTGAAGCTGCCTCTCTTCCTCTTGGCTATTGAGCGTTTTGACACCATCGTCAATAGACTTGGTGGTCTGCTTAATGTCAAGAGTGAGCCAAGAGTTGAGAAAGTCGTTCATGCGCGACGCCTTTTCGATAGTTCTCTTAATGTCCTTTTCCATATGAACGAAGCGCAACTTTTGCTTCAAGCCCTTGCGGCTCAGTTTCTCAAATTCTTGAGAGAGGCTGACCATGTTTGCTTGCAGCTCTTTTATGAGGTCATCGGGGCCCAGAGGATGGCCACGAGTTGAAACATCCGTATCGACCTGCCTTTTTACTTGGTACAGCAATTGTAGCATCATACTCGACGTATGGGCAAGGTCGTCGATCAATTCGGAGGCGCTGATTACCGTAACACAAAAATTGAAGACCTTGGCCGCGACCTCTATCAATTGGGCAATAGAGGCCACCGAACCTACGACCTCCATGGCTAAGTCGATTTGTCATGCAACTGCATGCGCAGTTGCGAATCTCTCGACACAATATTCTTGACAATGTCGGACTGAAAAGTAGATTAACCTAGGTTACCATTGAACCCGATGGTAACCTAACCGAGAGTCCGAAAGAAGCAAACTGAGATGCTGAATAACAAGTACCATATTATGTTCGAATTTTAGTCGTATAGTAATACGTAGTAGTTATGAATATATTGATATTTCTGGTCCATGTTCGTCGACGTTGTTTCCCAGACATAATATGGGCATTGGGGGGAAATAAGGATAGCTTTGTCATCCTCAGCTCGGCGAGACTATATTATTTAAGGTAGAGAGTGTCTCCGCGAAACGCGATCTGATACGTAAGCGACCATCGCTACCATATATCGCAGCCGCTGGGCTGGAACCTGCAGGTTTCTAACCAACGGGGATTGTCGTTTCAGTGCCAAGCCCTGCAGCTATCAGCACTATGAATTTTTGGCCCCCAAGTCCGCCCTACGATGTGATCCTTCTCTCATGCTTAACTGCGCTATTAACTCACACGAATTCCTGTCTTTGCCATGAGGCGTCACAAGGTACATAGGTGTATTTAGATACTTACATTCTTTTCATCGAGCTATTCAGCGTTAGCTGCTTCTCACATCGCAGACTACCTATGTGTAGTTTACCTCTCGTTGATATCGATATTGTCATTTCTGTAAAGTATATCATACACTCTCTGCTGCTAGGCTGCCTCTAAGTACCTAACTGATGCTCGTGTAACTATATGAAGAGTCGCACCATCGGTGATCGACGTTATATTCATCGATGGAAACTAACTTGCGGGTTATCGTTTCGGCTTAAACATTCTATTTATAGGTAGGCATCATATACTAAAAGTTCAGACATCTGTCAAGCAAACCAAAGACAATTACGACATCAATGCAAGCTTAATGACAATGCAGCTCGAGACATATTTAGACATCTCCATCTCATCTATCTTGCTCTCAAATATGTCTGTCGGAACTATGGTCACATGACGGATTACCTAAGCGCTGTAGGCTTGACAAGCCCATAAAGGTTCCACCCTTGTACTTAGATCTTCCCTTCTCTTCTTAAGATAGACACGAATCAATAAACATCCATAACCCAATTAATTACCTCTCTATTCTGGACAGGTCTTGTCCATCCAACAATGCCAATGATAGATCTTTCTTCATAGTTAATAATTCATATGTTCTAGGTTGAGTTCTTTAAATATGCTCTCTATTATCTAACCGTAATAAGGTTTGGCTTAATCAATCTCCCAACGGAACCTCAAAGCTCGGTGTCTTTCCTTCTAGATGGATACCCATGACCGATTTTCTCTTCACCAAGTGATAGTCGGTTAGGCAACATACACCTTTCAGAGGTGCGAGGTCCTTCGAAGACAGCAGGTTAATTAGGACTGCTCTGAGTTTACATGAGTGCTGCCAGAATCTTCAAATTCCGAGACTCTGGGCCAATGCCTACGGCGTCTACCAAATTATTCGTAGCTGTGGTTAAGTTGGTATGATGTTGGTATAGCGTTGGTTGCAACACTTGCGGCTCAGCAAACAACACAAGAAGGTTTCTCTAGTAAAGTTGTTTGCCCACAGACTTCGAGGTTTTTATACTAAAGGGACGTTTTAGTTGATTTGCTAAAAATAGAGTTTTATTGGTGCTCGCATGGTTGCACCTTAAATGTATGGCAACCACTTAAAACACTGCGCCGTTACGTCGCTGTAACGAGAACGTTGTACCTGTACATGACTAAGAAAATGCTACGTTTATTGTAACCTCAGAAAGGGGAAACCGGGGGGATCTCTGGTCATACGATACGAGTCGTGACTTTCCTCTTGCTGCATCGTGGCTTCGCAACATTTTGCTTCTTTTTAAGCGACTAGCTATCCTTTGCGTTTGCCGGCTTGATATACATGTTGGTCCCTTACGGATTGAGGGATCGTCGTGTAGATCTGTGGCGCGTTTGCGACGTGTTTATGTAAAAGCCACCTGTACAGTAGATTGAAGTCGCGATCGGAGTTACATCAGTATTTTGCCTCCCATTTCACAGCCTGCTCGTTATTCTCAATTGATCATTCAAAAAGGGTAGTAACAGAGTGGTGATAACAATGAATCGAGTTCAATCAGATGAAAAATTAGATGCTTAGACCGGCGGATCGGAATGGTCTCTGGGTCCGAGCTCTGCCAAGACGGGTACCCATATGTAGATGAGAGTAGATTTAGTGTAAGCGAAAAGCTTGTGTTTTCCTTGGAAGCTGCAGGTGGACTTGTACAGGGAATCCTAAGCCAATTTGGGCGGGTTATCAAGGCAAGGAATTGGTCACGACAGGCGCTAGGGAAGGGCGATCGTGCGGGTGTGTCTTGGCTGTGGGTCGACCGTCGTCATTCAGTTGCTGTTGCCAGCCAGCCCTCTTTCTTGCCCCCAAAACCCCACAGTGTTAAGACGACTTTAGCGTCAGCACGACCGGGGAATTTAGTATGGAATAGCATGGAATTAGTATGGAAGCGGCGCAACGTTCCTACAGTGCGTGCACGGTGGACGCCTTACATCACTTGCCTGTGTCTCACCAAGTACAGTACACCACTACTGAAAACCTGCTGCTTTTGGTCAAAGGAGGAATCCTTCCCTTCCCAACTTCATCTAATCTTTATCAACACCGCCCCCAAGTCCTTCGTCGTGCAGAGGGAGACTCGATATTCATTCGTTTTCGACACAAGGGTACATCTGGATCCGTAGTTCTGTTTGAAATTGTCGACTGGTATTAAACGGCGACGCGGGCTTAATCGCGCGATCTTTCGCCTTTTTCCTTGACTCCAACTCCGTCGCTCGTTTGCATTTCACGTATGTCGACTTCTCGGACCATCGGTATCATGGCATCGCATCTGTCGCGCGCCCTCACCATCGCGCTTTTATTAACGGGAGATCTGGTCTCTGGACAGGCATTGAAAATAGATTCAGATGGTATGCTTATATCTTTTTGCCCCATAATTATCATGGCGTAGATTAGAAATGTCTCCAAGATCGCCAAGCTAATACCCCCGTCCATAATAGACAGCATCATTTCTACCGCGAAAACACTCGCTCAGAATGTCATGACCTACTACCACGGAAACGAATCTGGACAGACACCCGGTATCCTTCCCGGACCTCCTCCCGCAGGCGATTACTACTGGTGGGAAGGTGGTGCGCTCTGGGGAACCATGATCGACTACTGGCATTACACCGGGGACACCACGTACAACGATGTCGTCACTCAGGCCATGCTTTGGCAGGTTGGTCCGAACAAAGATTACATGCCTCCCAATGTTACCGCTTCGCTTGGTAATGATGATCAAGGATTTTGGGGCATGTCCGCTATGCTAGCCGCTGAGGTCAACTTCCCGAACCCTCCCTCGGGTCAACCTCAATGGCTAGCTCTGGCTCAAGCGGTCTTCAACACCCAAGCTGATCCGGCTCGCCACGACAGTACCTGCGGCGGCGGTTTGCGATGGCAAATCCCTTTTTCCAACAACGGCTATGACTACAAGAACAGTATCGCCAATGGCTGCTTCTTCAACCTTGGCGCACGCTTGGCACGCTATTTGAACAATCAAACGTACGCCGATTGGGCTGAGAAGACTTGGGACTGGGTCCAGAGCGTGGGGTTCATGGATGCCGATTACAAAATCTACGACGGTGCTCACGTCGAGACTAACTGCACTGATATCAACAAGGCTCAATTCTCATACAACAACGCAGTCTACCTGTTAGGCGCGGCTTACATGTACAACTATGTAAGGTTTCCCAGGCCTAACTCTACTATACTTCTACTAACGCGCCTACTCTAGACTGATGGAGATTCGAAATGGGAGACGCGGGTGAATGGTCTTTTGGACGCTACTATTCGGGACTTTTTCCGTAATGATGTCGCCTATGAAATCGCATGCGAAGAGCACATGACGTGCACGACGGACATGTTGAGTTTCAAGGGCTACTTACACCGATGGATGACTACGATGACGCAAATCGCCCCATTCACCGCTCAGAAGGTCCTGCCTGTCCTGCAGAAGTCAGCTCAGGCCGCCGTGAACCAATGCACCGGTCCACCCGACGGAAAGACCTGTGGTTTTGAGTGGTCTAGCGGTACCTTTGACAATAGTGTTGGTGCCGGCCAAACGATGAATGTTCTAGGAGCTGTCTCGTCACTCCTGGTCGGCAACGCCAAGCCACCCGTAACCAATGCTACGGGAGGTACAAGCGCAGGCGACTTTAATGCTGGATCGGGAAGCGACTCGTTTACCAACTCACCGACACCGATAACATCGGGAGACCGGGCTGGTGCTGGTATTCTGACCGCCCTAGTCCTCGCTTCCGCGGCTGGCACGTTCGCCTGGATGAGCCTGGGTGCGTGAAATATCGCACAAGATCATCAATTCGAACGAATAGGGACAAGCTGAGTCCATTTTAAACGCCGTTAATTGTACTCCTCGATGAATATTTGGTCACGATGTCGTTTTCGGGGGATCTCAATCCAGGGTGAATATGCAGTGGCGTCTAGGAAGGGACGAAGGGACGAAGGAAGGATAGCACGGCTATGAGGGTATGAGGCGTTCGGATGGGCTTTTGTTGTGCGTTCTACTGTAGAACGAGGATGCATCGTATTTCTGCGACTTAATCTTCTGCATGTGAACTATCCTTAATAGGGCTGGTTTAGGGTTAGTGACGAGGGACGGCACGGACACTTGTAGCTATAATAGGGGTTAGGCGGATGCTTCTAATTACCTTATTCGAATATTGCTTTGTTGAGTTATCCGATAAGCTTTGGGTTGTGATTCCTTCAGGGGTTGATCCATATCAGGAGACGGTCCTATCAGAGATTCGGGGACCTGTCGAAAACGGTTCGGGTCTCCCGGGAGGGTGAGATCTGAGACGCCCGTGCGTACACCGCGACCCTGGCAGGTTGGTTGGGTTCGACGCACAGAAAAGGATTGTTTCTACCCTCTCTCCTGCAAGTTCCGCACCAGATTGAGAAGCAGTATCGTTCTTCGTCTGCGGAACGGAGTATACTTCGTGTTCTGATGAAATCTCGGGGTATTATGTCATCCTTGCCGGTAACCCCCTATATAGGAAGGGCAAGTAGACACGATGGACAAATTAAGGGGTATTATGCTATTGAACTAGCCACCCATGACCACATATTTACAGCCTGACCTCTCGGCTGCTGTGACGCAGCACTTTAGGCATGCGAACAATTGAAATATGAACTCTTCATCAATGAAATCAATCAACCAATTGGCAAGAAGCTGTTCAAGTTTGTTGCCGCGCAAGGCGACCAACTGAATGGGCTCCTTTCTTTGTTGGTCTTCGTTGACTATAGGGAATCCGACGAGTGATAAATTCTGGTCCCTGTCTACCCGGAATGCATCTCCGGGGTCGTGTGGACAGCGCAAGATGTCTCCATCCAGTGTGTCCAGTATACAGTCAAAGAAGTTGACGGGCTGCGCGAGAAACCTCTCAAGTCCGACCATAAGCTGTAGAGAAATCGCCTCTTCAGTTAAGGATGCGTTCATGTAAATATTCATATTGGAGGGGCAGTAATGGGGTTCTAGGATAGATCCTGGCGCGAGGGAAGTCAAAGCAGTCATTTGCGGAGGATTTGAACGACTGTAGACGTGTTTATCCACTATTAGCGACCTTTGCGTGCCATTGAGAGATGCCCGTCCGGACCACAGAGTTAGAAAGCGACCTTGATTATCGAAGCAGTCGTTCCTCAATACACAAGTGAGGCAGATGGTATGGCTTCCGCTCGAAAGTCCCACGATGCTGTGATCCTCGTTTAAGACTAAAGCCCGGTCCAGGAGCTGGTCGACATCGCCACTAATTAATAACATAATATCTATTAACTCGGAAAATCCAGAAAGGGCCCTTTTATTGTCGCGTTGCAAGTTGAAGGCAGGCCCGAACTTCCCTAAGAGTACATCTTCCCGGAGCCTGAGTCGACTGGCATCAAAGCGACATCGCATACTGTAGTAGTGCTAAATGTCAGCGTTTGGTTCTCCACGGATACATTGGCGATGAATCAAGGGGCTAAATGGTCTTCAGTTTCGCCTCGGGGTAATAATGTTGTGGAAAGGTGCGTGAATTCGGATATGACTTACAGACTGATTACGGAAAACACAAAACCGAAAAGAAGGCTGTCGATATATGTACACAGGCACTTGGTGTTTTGATCTAAAGACACCGATTTGTACCTGGCGGGCTCAACACCTCGATGTAGCTCACAGGCCGTGATCAACACGCACTGTGCGTTGTCATCCAGTGCAGACAGACAATCGTCTTCTAGTCTGCGGCTCTTGTAAGGATCAACGGTAGGGCTCATCATATAAGGAGTAACAGAATCAATAAGTGATCCTCTAAAACCGAACGCTTCGAGTGTCTCCTGAAGCCCCTCATGCATTTTGAAATGCGACTCAAACCTCGGGTAAGGGTCTAATTTAGGTGAATATATGCATCCGGTTAGCATGCCGAGCAAGAGTCGGCATATCGCCTTGCAGATGGCTTCCTTAGACGCGGCGTCGATCCTCGGTTCTCGAGCAACTAGAGATGAAAATGCATCCCCAATAAGATGATCAATTGTAACAGGACGTCTATCTTCAGGATCTGAGACATCAGCTAGCGTAATCTTCTGATCCGAGGCCGTCTGGACGGAGAATTCGCTGATTTGATGCTCGCCTAGCTCGAAGATAGCTTCGCCATTGCTTCCTGCGGTGGCCCAAATAACGGTATCGTTAAGCCGGAGCTCAACTGACATCCCAAGTATGTGAGCAGCAAAAGCGGAAAACCAAGCTCCTCTCATCCGTGTGATCATATATATGCTCTCTCCCTTTTGCGAAGTAAGCATTAGTTGGTTAATAGCCCCGGCAGTACCGGACGCATCACCGCGTCTCGTGAGGTGAACATCTGCCTTGGTATCACTGCGTCTTTCCATATTAATGGCACGTATAGCAGCCGTTGTTACGTGTTCGAGTACCTTGGAGAATCCCAAATCATGAACGAAGGGAGCAAGATATCCGATCATGTGCTTCAACACATCGACATTGGGCAGCTTGTCGGCTTCGCAGCCACGTAGCGAGAGGAGGTCGGAGAAACACTCGGCGGCTTGGTAATGAGTAGACCCTGTGGCGAGAGCGCCAATGAGAAGCAAGGCGTTTGTTCCAGCTTGAGTCTGCGTCATCTCGATTGCCAGCCCGGAGTGGCCCCATCCAATACTTAGGGCTTTCGATAAGACAGACTGGATGCCGCCTCTCGACATGATGTGTGAGCGCACCGTGTTTCCTAGCGCGCTGCGTACGGCGAAGCTTTTGCCTAGAGTGACCGCTGCGACGACGGAGTAGAAATCAMCCCCGCCATCGCTCAGAGCCTTGAGGGCCCTACCCGTGAGGAGATGAACAAGAGACCCGCTGCTGGCGACATCGGCTTGAAAAGCGAAGCCGACCGCATTTCCTGACATGTTCAATTGCAATAAAGACTGTCAGTTTGGTTGACATGGATATATCCTAGAGTAGATTCCGATCCGTCAACTTAGTAAATACAAGAAGAAGGATAGCCCAGACTAGATGCCCAGCCTCGACAACGTCTCATCGGAGATACGATATCATAGCCACATATGCCGTGCAATCACACTGTATGCACGCATATGTGCTAAATATACAGGGAAGAATAGCACCGCCCGGATTGCCCGTACGGGATCCGGGTGCATCCGCCAACCCGCCAATTCCTATGAAAGCCATGATGTCGGCGCACTTATTTACAGGGGTGTGCAATAGATATACGGAAGCACAGCCCTATAAGCTAACTGTAATTACAACTAGCATTAGCTGCAGGTCGCCGACTTCTATTGTGAGCTGGCCAATTGAGTTGCGGGGCCTAGGACTTATAGACATATTGACTTGCTCGCCGTTAACTACTTCCCCAACCTGTCTGTCAAGAGCCAGTCTATTAGTAAAATGCCGGTATTATAATAGGATCGAATGGCTGTATAAGGGGTATACGTATAAGGGTGCTGAAGCCAGATAGAAGATATTACGTGAAGACCCCGTTCTGATTGGGCTGAGTTATAGGGGGGTTCTGCGCTGTAACGGATGCCCTGTAGCTATGGCGCTATCAGCTCAGTAATCCATGAGGGACTCTATGAGGTAATTGGCAATTGAGAAGGACATAGGACGAAGGTCGAAAATACTACGATCTTTATCAATCCTTACCATCATTCGCAACTCAATTTTAGATACCCTCTTTTCGAACTCAGTGGTGATGTTCGAAGAAAGATACAGACGATCGGGAAGACAAGAATCAGAGCACTCAGATGAAGCCGTACTTAAAACTCCTCACCCCACTCAAAGGCGCCCCCGTGTTTCATCTCACGACATAAGTTTCCTTCTCAAAATTCATACATCTTCAAACTTACAACTCACTATATTATGAGATATTAATATAGAGCTTATTAACCCTGATCCTTATCTCTCGGCTTTGTACAATTACCAGATGAACATAACTCGGGAGCTCATATAGCGGAAGGTTAACTTCAAGTCACGAAAATCCTGCGAATCCCCACTCCGCGCAAAGCGAACCTCAGAGAAGGTAAAACCGGGAAAGGGGCAATTTCTTCATAAAGACCAAAATGCCAGCCTTTACGGACAGCACACTCTTCCCGACATTCTACTCTCTGCCAGCAGCCTCTTCCGTCTCTGCTAGCGGCGATGAGGCAAGGAGAGACTGGTTCCTTCTCGCGCAGATCAAAGAGGACATGACCATCACCAAGCCCACGGTCATCGTGCGCGACCGCAGCGGCATGGAGTTCGCCGTCACGTTCGATGATGGCGACCACCGGGGCATGGGCCTGAAGTTCCGCAAGGGTCACACGCTAGTCGTGCCCCGCGCGACGCGGACGGACCGCGACGAGGGCAAGAAGGCCATTGTGCGGGTGCCGGAAGGGCAGGGCGCGAGCGTGAGGATCGTGCCGGGCAGTTTGGAGCAGGTGCTGGAGTTGGGGGAGGKGGTGTCTGGGATTGAGGGCGCGGAGGCGCAGGGTCAGGGGAAGAAGTGCGCTGCGTGTGGTGGAGCCGAGAAGGAGGGACAGGCGCTGATGCGGTGTACGGGGTGCGGCGCCGCGGCGTATTGTAGTAAGGCGTGTCAGGTGCGGGGGTGGAGCGAGATGGGACATAAGGCGAATTGTAAGGTTATTAGGTCGATTAAGGAGATCTGGCCGTGATGTGCTGGAGCGGTTGGCGTGGTGGTGTATTGAGAATCCGGAGAAGGAGGTCTACGGATAATGAAGTCCTCGATTTTGGATATTATTGGAAATTTCCAATTGCTGGTTAGCCATCGACAGAATAAATCATTCGGGCGGATAAGGGAGCATAGATTCAGGGGTAAGTTATCTTCATAGAAACGACATCACTTCCACGTTAACTTTGTCGCCAGAATAGTTGGCATAAGAAGGCTCCTAGATATTGGAGTAGAATACTTTTTAGAAATGAGGTATGGGCATCTACATGTGCCCTTACAAGATCTGTATATTGCCAGTGAACGGTTCATCAGAACCATCAGGCGTATCTCGCTGGCGGTACATTATATCCGTCCTCATCGTGTATTTAATCCCCTCCTTCACATCGTCACCTGAGTGATAGAGCCGCCTATGCTGAAAGATCAAGACCCGCCCAGCTTTGGGGTCCACATCCATCTTGCGCTGCTGATTCCCAGACAAGAAGGACGTGGCGCCACCCACCAGCTCAGCCGCGTCCCCAACCTCCTGCTTGGAATCGTTTAGGTATAAGTGCACCGTATAATGCGTCAGCACGCTATGTCCATCCGGTGTAGTCTCACCGTACGGGGCGTCGCAATGCGGGCGGAAGAAGCCGCCGGGTCCGTAACGAAGGAAACGCATGCGTTTGTTGACGGCGTGGAAGTCCCACACCGTCTGATCAGGCCTCGCGCCCTTCTCGCGCGGCGCGACCCTCTGCCACGACTGCGCAAATGAGAGCAGCGCATCCTTGACCTGGGGCACAGACTCGAGGCGAGCCCACAGCCGATCGACCACGTCCTGCTGATCCCAGATGATGCGGTCGCCGTTGCGGTAGTCCGGGATGGCGACCTCGTAGCCGCCGCCGACGTTGACGAGGGCGGGGGCCCAAGGGTCTCCATTAGCCTTGTTCTTGCTCTCGTCGGCGACGCTGGCTTCGGCGAGCTCGATGAGCTTGGCGCACTCGGATGGGCTGAGCACGTGGTCCAGCACCACGGCGTACAGACTCTTGTACTCCGGCAGTACCGTGTCGGCGAAGTCTATCTGCTTGAAGGTGATGGGCTTGGCATCGTGGGGCTCTGCGCGTAGGAAGTCGTCTGGGATTTCTACGTCCTTGGATGCGTAGGATGTTTTGACGGGGAAGTTTTTAGACATGTTGGGGAGCTTTGGGGGTGATGTGGAGTACCTATATAATATTGATGATGAACACGAATGTTTACTCAGTTGCCCTCAATCTAAAGGATATGGCGATGGTGAGGTAGCACTGCTAAAAGCAAATTAGGGCGAGAAGATTGCAAGAGATCCTGAACGCTGCATGATAAATAAGATAGAATAATACAGCCTTGCTGTCCTCATGGGAATGTAAAAAGGATGCCTAATTCCACCAACACAGAGCGGAGCCGATGGCATGATGGGGGGCGAAGACGCGCCCAAGAGTCTAGGACTGCGACTGCGCCATGGGTTCGAGATCTGCAGTTTTAAGCTGGCAGCCCTAACTTCCGAAAGTCCTCGCCATGCCCTTCTCAACGCATGAAAAAAAGGATATGGCTCCCATGAGGAGAGTTATGTTATTCGGGATAGCCTATTGAGAATCAACTGACTTTAGTGCTGTTGGTTAAAGCAATCATGTCAATGAGCAGAGACCTTAACTGGAAGTGTCCAGTTTGGACTAGGCAGACTCATTAGATGACAGCACTTTACCGCGGCGGGTCAAGAGCGTCCAATGACCACGTGGAAATTTGATACTGGGTAGGTAGAGATCATCATTTGATAACTAGGATGAAAATTTGAGGCTTAGACACGACGACGACAAACTTATACTATAGGGCTGTAGAAGTATTATGTTACCTCCTATAGGTGGATGAAGGAAGGGAAATAAGGGTCTCTGATAACCGCTAAGGCGCTATTCGGCCGAAGAGCTGATCGCTGTAACCTTTACCGAAGTGCCGGGCGCGTCATGTTAATGACAACCCCGCGTCATTTACTCAAGCACTCAATCACTAAGGGTGAGTATCTGTTGCGATGAATTATGTAGAATTAAATAATTATTATAAGAAGACGAGGAGGAGTGAGGAAAATTAGTAGTGAATTGAGGTTAGAATAGAAAGGAAGAGTTCAAAAAAGCTAAGCTTCTAAATAAGCAAGATGACAGCCCCTCCATCGCCTGGCATATATGTGCCGGTGCCGACCTTCTTCGTGGGCAAGAAGGCGGCCACCCATGATCCGGTCGCCGCACCGATCGACATAGATACACAAGTTAAGCACTTGCTGTACTTCGCAAAAGCTGGTATTAAGGGACTGGTAATACTTAAGTTTTACAAAGGCTATTATGCACCAGTTAAGGATTTTTATCAAAAATTTCCTATTAAAGAGATTTCTCATGTCGATCTTAAAATTTTAACTTAATATTATATAAAAATAAAAAATATTAAATTTAATTAATATAATAAAAAAATATAATAAAAATTATAATAAAAATTATAATAAAAATTATAATAAAAATTATTATAAAAGTTATAATAAAAGTTATAATAAAAACTATAATAAAAGTTATAATAAAAGTTATAATAAAAGTTAATTTATGTAAAAAAATTAAAAAAATATATAAAAAACTTTATATTATAATTAAATATATTAAAATAATATTAATATATAAATTATTAAATTAACTTAAAATATTTAAATAAACTTTTATTAATTAAATAAATATATTAATTAAAATTATTTATTTATATTTTTATTATAATATTATTAATAATATTATTAAATTAATTTTAAATATAATTTTTTTATATTATTTTAAAAATAAATTAAAAAGTTTAAACTTTTATTTTTAAATATTTAACTCGTTTTTTTTTATAAACTTATATAAATATATTTTTTATTTAAAAATTCCTTTACTTAAAATATTAATAAATATTTATATATAATAAAATATTAAATATATATTATAATTTAAATTAAAAA
>JYCQ01000221.1:0-246627 GCA_000931505.1 Hypoxylon sp. E7406B | reverse complement strand
TATTTATATAAATTTATAAAGAAAAGTAAATTAAATGTTTAAAAATAAAAGTTTAARCTTTTTAATTTATTTTTAAAATAATATAAAAAAATTATATTTAAAATTAATTTAATAATATTATTAATAACGTTATAATAAAAATGTAAATAAATAATTTTAATTAATATATTTATTTAATTAATAAAAGTTAATTTAAACGTTTTAAATTAATTTAATAATTTATATATTAATATTATTTTAATATATTTAATTATAATATAAAGTTTTTTATATATTTTTTTAATTTTTTTATATAAATTAACTTTTATTATAACTTTTATTATAATTTTTATTATAACTTTTATTATAACTTTTATTATATTTTTTTATTATATTAATTAAATTTAATATTTTTTATTTTTATATAATATTAAATTAAAATTTTAAAATTAATAAAAAAAATCTTTTTAATAAAAAATTTTTAATAAAAATCTTTAATAATATATAATAACCTTTATAAAATTTAAATAATAACTTTTATAAAATTTAAATAAAACTTAAATATTTAAATATTTAAATATAACGTTTTAATTATATTTACTTATGTTAATTTTTATTAATTATTATTTATTTTATTTTACTTTAATTAAAAATATTTTTAAGTTTAATATTCGCATATATGCTTTTTATATTTTAATTTATTTTATATTTTAAACGGTAATATTAAATCGGGAATTATTAAAAATAATAAGTAAATATATTATAATATATAAAAATAAATTAAATATATATTAAACTTTTAATTTATAATAAAATAAAGTATTATAATATAATTTATAAACTTATATTTAAAGATTACTTACTTAAATATGCTTTTTTTTTATTTATAATTAATAATAAGTTAACTTTATTTTTATTTAAATAAATAGTAAAAAATAGTTAAAAATTATTATATAAATTTTTAAAAAAACTTATTTTTAAAAATAAACCTTTTTTTTATATTAACATAATAATAAAATAAAGTAATTAATAATTTAAAATAATTAAATAATTTTTTTTAAATATAATAAAAAGTTTATTTTTTTTTAATTTTTTTATAATAAAAGTTATAATTATTTATATAAACTTTAATATTTAATATATAAATAAATAAATAATAAAATAATTTACATTATATTATATATAAATTTTAAAAAATATATAAACGTTAATATAATTAAAATTAAATTATTTATTTTAAAAAAATAAGTTTAAATATTTTAATTAAATAAGTAATTATATAATTTTTTATTTTTATTAAAGTTTAAATTATTATTATATTAAATTAAAAATTAATATACTTTTTTATTTTAACTTAATTTATAATATATTATAACTTTAATAATAATTAAATAATATAATAACTTATAAATCTTACATTAATTAACTTAAACATGTTATCGCTTATTCGATATTTAAGAAATAATCTGTTTAACTTATTCATTAATCGGTTTTATAATGTAAGCACTTTACCTTAAATGCAAATTTCGGAGCCGCAGCTTTATTTAATTTAAGCGTTTTGATTTGTTAATTAAGTTATGCTTCTAACCATTCCTATATATGCAGCGTCACCGTCACAATGAAGATGGACCCGTATCTTGCATGTGAACACATTTTGGGAAGTTAACATGTGTAACTTCTCCATTCCGCTCCCTCCATGAGCAGAGATACAAGGGATAGGGAGAAACGAGCCGAGAAATGTATGGACTTGATCAATACGAGTTTTTAATAGGCCTCTTGTTGAACTACGCGTTCTTCATCCGCTTGACAGACGTGACGTAACTGGTAAATACACCAAGTTAGTTCATGACGGCATACGGGCCGGTGACCGAGCTAAAGTGCGTACGAAATTAGTTGTGAGATAATAGCTAACGCAGGTTCGATATGACGTTAGACTTTAGTTATGGTTGTATTAAGGTTTGTGAGGAGTTGGAGTTGAATGGTGAGGCATGGGTGGTCGGTCGTCCGGTGCAGGATCTTCATCCTTGGAGTAGTCAACTTACCAGTAAGATTCGGCATTACTTTGGTGCGCTATGCCGGAATTAGTTTGCGGCGATATTCTCTCCTGCCCTTTTCTGCCCAATTAATATGTCGTATAAGGCGAAAACTTTGGTTCGGACATGTAAGCCGAGCTAGCCTCTGTGAGGAACGAGTTCTGGACCTGCCTATTCCTGAAAATAGCAAACCGCCTTCTCTAGCTGTAGCTTACTAACTTAGCCAGTTGTCTTACTCATTGGTATAACATTGCTGATTGATCAAGACATCAGCGGAATCACTCTCCGCTCGCTTATGA
The DNA here is from genome assembly GCA_000931505.1 of Hypoxylon sp. E7406B. Classification (NCBI taxonomy): domain Eukaryota; kingdom Fungi; phylum Ascomycota; class Sordariomycetes; order Xylariales; family Hypoxylaceae; genus Hypoxylon; species Hypoxylon sp. E7406B. The sequence goes on along the minus strand of JYCQ01000221.1, from coordinate 244,316 downwards.
CCTCGTCGCCTTTGGCGGAGAGTGAGATCAGGTTATAGCTAGATGAGTAATGCGGCAGCATACATAAGTAGGGTTTCGGCGCGCGATCTTCTCGTACGGTAAGCCCCATGTCTTGCCCCTGCTCATTGTAGTTTGAGTAAGATAGCCGCTTCGCTTCAATATGTTGCTTCGAATATTCGCTAGCATTCTTTTTTCTGGTGCCTTTGCGAGGGCTACCACGAGCTTCAGCATCTCGTTCAAGACTGAAGGCGGATGTTCAACAGCATCGGGTACAGGTGGAAGTTTCGTGGTGTCTGTTCCTACCATCACGACAACTAGTACTATCTCGACAGCTATCACGGAAAAGGAGGTGACGGTCCCTGCAACATCGGTTGTTACAGCTGACCCAGTTACGACGACGGCCATATCTACACAAACCGTCTGGTCTTTTACTACAAGTACTGTTACTGTCCCAACCAGCACTTCCTGGAAAGGAGCTGAGTCGATCGTCGCCACGGTGACATGGCCTTCCACGGTGTGTACTAATGACGTTACCCCGTCTACCGTGACAGAGTATACTGGCAGCTACACGCCTATTTCTGGACAGGTTACCACAGTCCCGGCTACATATCCATCCGAGGTTCTGTGCGCGACCAGCGTTACATGGCTTACCTATTATTTCCCAACGGCGACGTCCGGCAGCACTACTGTGACGTCGACACCAACTAGCACAGTATATACCTCTACTACAACTAAGACGATAATAAACTCATACGCTGAAACGACTTTCGCAACGACTGTCTCTAGCGTTACCACCAGTTACCGTCTTGCGTCCAGCATTGTTACCACCAGCACTGCTTGCCAAGCGACTACGACCACAACGCTCGCCGCGAAATGCGCGCCCACGAATGTGATTGCGGGTGTCGGCGACCACGGTCTTGTGTCCGGAAAGTATGCGGGTAACACTACGGTAATATATCTTCGGGATGAGAAGTATATTGACCCTAGTCTTTGTTGTCAACTATGTCAGGACAACGAAGGATGCGCTGGCATGATGGCGGGGATTGGAGGCTACTGCGGGCTCCTCTATGTCCCCAACCCGAATGGGGCCCCCGGTCCTGTATGTGATTTCGTATTCACGTACCAGACCCAGTCGAACGTATTCCCGCTGCAGGGTCTATGGGTGCAGTCGGGATGCGGAGAAATTGACTACACTGGAAGTGATGGAGTATAAAGCCACGGTTCTAGAACAGCGCTACCGCGGACGACAATGATTAATAGATCCGTACAAAAAGGCGTGTTTACCTAGGCGACAATCGAAAATGAAACCTACTACTTTATAATGTGTGAACTTGCTCCTGTTCAATGTCGCTTATAGGTGTTAAGGGACTCGATCGTCCTTGAGATAATGCAATAACAGACGAATGGATACCAGGTAAAAAATACGCAATGAAAGCTCTCTACAATCAATAAAGGGTGCCCAGTAAGGAAACATTCGCCTACAAATCAATATCCTGATGTTCTTGCACAATGTGGCTTTAAATATGGTGTTTCAGGGAGTCTGCCCCCAAGACCGCCGCTCGACGTGGACCACAGGTTCGCGGGACATGTGGTTCTTAACTGAGAATGCGCACGTATTATCAGGCTACCTAGAAGGTAAGCAGGAATGGTATATGTGTATGAGTTGTTAGATCGTGTCTAAAATTTACTCACGATCGATCCCGCTTCGTAACCCCTCTGCATAGCACTTTGTCCCTACAGTCGGACCACTGCGATAAGCGGCGAAGAGATTGCAACAGAGTATAAAAATCAGTGGCCTGTTCGGCCGAGCCTAAAGCTAAGCCAGATGAAATGAGAATCGTTGGAATAAGAGCCCCCCGTTGAATCCCTTCCCCCATCAACACTATCCCTGGACAAGGCCAGTTCTTGTGAGGTTGGGGCGTGGAGTTGTCGCCAACCAGTCCAGGTACAGGTAAGAAGATAGTTCTCGCCATGCGGACATGAGAGTGTGCCCCGCTGGCAGGCTGGCTGATAGTGTCGGCATCCCCGCCCCTTACACGTTTTGTCTTGGTGATTATGAGAGGTCGATAAAGTTCAAAATTTCCAAGCAAATTCAGTTGGCTTGAGATATTATCCTGATAGAGGAATAAGGATAGATACGTCAGTATCTAGAGTAGAAGACTCCGGAGGGGCGAAGAAGACACCGCAGTCAACCATGTTCTCCTAGAAATAGATTTGTCCCTAAAATGGAGAGAAATTTACACCGAGGTCATGCCCAGAAGATACGCGCAAAAGCAATCTTACGAAAGAATGAGCATAAAAAATGAGCATGACGGCCGAGAATGAACCCATGTTCACCAAGTTATGAGAGCAAGCCAAGTTGTTAGATCCGTCATATTTGCAGTGCTCGACCACGCGCTTATAGACGTATTTTGGCTGGTTAATGTAGATTTCGGTGGCGTCGGCGGCGGTCGCGAAGATGAGATCGCTTTGTGGGTCCCGAATTGCCTCTCAGAATTGGAGTGCGGTCCCTGAATACCTCGTGAGCGGAGAAAAGAGTGGTGAGAGTAGTAGGAAATAGGTTCATGTTTACCTACAAAGCTCTGTAATATAGCAATATTTTTGACGAATACGTGATCGGTCTTTGACTAACTAATTTGCGGCATCGTCGTCGGATGCGAGGATTTTGTCTAATGGCTGACGGTGCAGTGGTAGGTCTCCAATGCGTCGCATGGCAAACTTCTCTTTTAACGGGACTGCTAAGACACGAGCGCCGTGATACAGACAAAGCAATCTCAAGTTGATTCTCGTATCCTCAGGTATTACCATAACCGCTAGTCCCAGTAGTGCCCGATGTTGGTGTTTGTGGAATGCGGCTGCATAGATCGAGTTGCTTCCTGGACGCCGATATGGATGTGGACAGTCACTCGGCTCGGTCGAGGAGTCGGTGTATCTTCGCCAATGCCGTCACGGCTATCCTTCTCATTGCTATCGCTATCTTCAGGTCTGGCTATTTCCAATAGCTACCTAGACGATGTTCGATGCGGCGTTTCTTCGATGATCTTGGGCTTCATACTGAAAATATGCGATAGGAAGCTTGATTTAAGGACGCTGGCGTTTTGTCGCGGCGGGTATCGATTATCGATTGGACCCAGCTTTCAACGAGGTTGGAGTTACCATCCCCAGACGTCAAAGTGCAGTGCATATCTTCCCCGGTGCTTCTCGCGCAGTCCTCGGCTTGTCGTTATCTGCCCACGAATCGCATGCGTCTACATGTATATCGACTTCGATCTTTTTGGTTGTATCGGGCAACACTGCTAACTAGGTATTTGACGGGCTGCTTATTTGGCTCCTCGAATGGTCCGTGCACTACTGGTCTTCTGGCCATCGCCGTAGAACCCCTTGTAAAACGCAGCGTCAAATTTTTACCTCCATATTGCGAAGTTTCTCATTGAAGTAGCAATGAACCCTAACTCCCTAACTCTTATGCATTGCCTATTATCGGTAATTCCTCGTCTAGCCACCTAGCCACCCAGCTAGCTATCGATTCTCGCCCAATTTTGTAGATTCTCATCTTCATCCATCATTACCTTTGGGGGAGTGCCCATGTCCGTATCCATGTCCGCGTCAAAAGCAACTGGTGCAGCTTGATCAAATCACACCAAGTGTTCAAATGAAGAAACCAACTTATTTAAATATAAGCCGGTGATATCATATTGGTACGCGATTTGAATGATATCCTTCATCATGGTTGTTTCTCCCTGTTATTCCTCACTTTAGCTGAAAAGGCTTTGTGAGGTGTAGCTAACATGCTAGCTACCTGATGCCCCTGTATGGAAAGCTCCCAATCCCCGCGGTTGTGGCTTGGCCAAGAGCAACGTTCAGCTTCATCATGAGGCGAAAACTAGCTCCGGCAATCGAATAAGGCCAACTGTCCAACCATGTGTTCGCAAGGGTGTGGACGATTTTCCATTTACTATACTTAGAACAGGGCTTCCACATAAAGCCTTCATTGCAACTTTGCTTCTAGGTTGCTACAGTGTCCTCAAGAAGTCAGCCAATTATATTCAAAGCTTCATGAAACATAATGAGCGTTTGCGGGGCCCCGAGGTCAAGATTTGGAATTCAAGGGATACGCAGGAGGCGATTCAGTCGAGGTCGGAACGTGAAGCCCGGGTTGAGAGGCGTTACGATGCTTCCATATCCATGAGCGTTGGCTTCGGCAGATTTGAGGTATTGCCTCGAAAGGCTACTGCGAGCTCCTCGTGTGGATCGACATTATGTGACTTCGGCCCTTCTCCTTTCCAGCCAGACCTTTTTCCCGCAAGTCGCTTCCACTCTGCTGGGCCTGATTGGCAAAGGCCTTTCTCAATGAGCCTCACTGGAAATTATGGCGATGACGTCCTAGGATCGGCCCAATGGTTTCTCGTGGTAAATAGATGCGAAATTCGATTCGGTTCTAGCTCGTTAACCTAGGCCATGATACGAATCCGAGGATATCCTCGACTTACATCTAGAGTTCCATTCGATGCCGAGGCGACATAAAATTCTTCAACTAATATGAGAGATGCGGGGGCAGTGCTCCCGAGTTGGGCCTTGGTCACTTGGCTAAATTAACCAAGACGGAAAAATGCCAGTTCTCTTAAAAGATATGACGATCGAACAATCTATTGGACGCCTGTACTGTATGACCGGTCGTCGGCACATGTTAGAGGCAGGGGAGAGGTAGGGCATGATAGCGGTGCATATATATGGCTAACTTCAACCGCATTCCCCCGTCGCGGACAACTCTGTCGATGCAGGATCAAATCGCTAAATCGCTAACTCCTATCTCCAACCGCGAAGATGAAGTGGCTATCTCTGTCTCTAGCGCTCGCCGTGCCTTCCCAGGCCGCGCTTCGATTTGGATGTTCGACTCTTACCATCCAGCGTCTTGACCCGCTCGTCGAGCCTGGCAAGGTGCCTTCAGCTCATCTTCACCAGATTGTCGGCGGCAATGCCTTCAATGCTTCCATGGACCCTGCCGACGGGGACCTCGGCGACAAAGGCACTTGCACGACGTGCACCTTCTCCGAAGACTTCTCTAACTACTGGACCGCTGTCATGTTCTTCAAGCACCCGAACGGAACGTACAAGCGTGTGCCTATCATGCAAAACACCGCTCTTCCCAACGGTATTAACGGCGGAATGACCATTTACTATACGCAGCAGGACTTTTCGTCGAACGGCAACCAGAAGATCACTGCCTTCAAACCCGTACGTACATAACATTGTCTACCTAACGCAGGTGTAATATGTTGACGTTCTAAGGGCTTCCGCATGACCGTCGGCACACCGACGGCCACCTCCAAGTACGGACCTGGCCTTAAATTCGTTTGCTTACAAAACAAGGGGACTCGATTCCCTGAGCTCGATGACTTCCCGACGAAGCCCTGCCCAGGTGGTATTATGACTGTGCACCATTTCCCAGCGTTAGTGGCCGTCCATACCATATAGTTTCTATTCGCTAACCATTACCAGATGCTGGGACGGCAAGAACCTCGACAGCCCTGACCACCAGTCTCACATGTACAACACGGTGAAGGACGCATTCCAAAACTCCGGACCTTGCCCGGCGTCGCACCCGTATGTATAAGAATGTTCCGTGACATGACTTTAGCCATTGACTTTCGAATAATCTCCGAACTACTATGTTCTAGTAGCTAACATTAATAGCGTGCGCGTTCCACAAGTTGCCTACGAGACCCTCTGGGACACGACTCAATTCAACAGCATGTGGCCTACGGACGGCTCGCAACCGTTTACGCTAAGCTACGGCGACAATAAGGGTTACGGTACTCACGCCGATTACGTTTTCGGCTGGAAGGGCGATTCGCTCCAGCGCGCCATGGATTCCTCTTGCATGTTCCAAGCCTGCGAGAACGGAAACCCTCTCAAATCCCAGGGAGTTGCCCAGATGAATGCGTGCACCGTCAAGAAGACTGTCAATGAGGACATTGATGGATGTAAGTATATATAGGTATTTACAAGCTTCCTGAGCTAACGTCTATGTCTTTTAGGGCTCACTTCCCTCCCCGGTATGTAGACTAGATTACCTGAGATATCAGGGAGGAGTTCAACGGAAAGACGGCTATTCGGATTTGCTGTTTGAAAGTTTCTTATCCAAGATTGTCAGCGCTCGCAGCCTTCGTTAATCCAAGATTGCAATATACCATCGCTGATAGGAGGGTGCTCTGTTTCGGAGGAGTATTGAAGAGTACAATATAATAGAGCAAAGATAATCATGTACCTTCAATAGAGCCTCAAGTTATAACTAGCCTTGAATTAAAACACATTCAACTGGACAGCCTTGTAATGAGCGATTCCCGACCTTGTTTTCTGGCAAGCTCTAATCATTATGTGTCATAACTGATACGCAAGCTCACAAAGATTCGTTGAGTGGGATTTACAACAAATACTAACCTAGCTTTGCCTTCAACTTCCACGGGATTGAAATGAGATGATACTTCATGTAAATTATCTCAGGCATCATTATCTCTAACATATCTGGGCCTCCAAAACCCTGTCATCCTTAGATCAAGCGATTGACGCGTTTGAGAAGCTGGCACATGTGATATTTCCTTGTAAGTATCAATTCACCGGTTGGTCTTGGAACGCAAAGCCCGGTTCTGATAGCAGGCCCGAATGATGCAGGAATTGCATCATGGTCTTGTACGGTTCTATGCGACTGACCATATCCATCACCGTCTAGGAAGAACATTTAGGAATTCTTAAAGAAGCTGACGTGACGAAGGTTTCGTGTGCGCATCATCTCGGTAATATGTTCGTGGTCTCCTAGTCGGCCGTTGAAACCGCTGGTGTACTGTTCCTCCAGTGATGTCGTTGATCGGTGTTTGAGAAGATCCAGGAAGAAATCAGAGGATACAGCCGTAATGTCGTGTAAATTCCATTCAGTGATTATTTTACAGACGTCCCCAAGAGATGAATCCAAGGTGTGTCTCAAGACGACGCCTTTGACTGTACTAGCCTTCATAGCTCTCGATCGTTCMCCCTGCCTCAAGTCATGCCATATCTCGTGAACCTTCGACTCATGGAATTTTTATTTCCGTCGGAGATCGCTGTAAGGCTCCTTGAGCACGCTGGCGCCTGCGGATTGGTCCATCCTTGCCTACAGAGGCAGAAGATCAGGTTAGATAATTGAACGGGCAAAGGTAAAGCTACAAACAAACTTGACAGCAATTAAACAAAAACAAAGACTACATAGTCAACGGACGGCCCAAGAAGGAGAGCAGTGAATTACATAACCGTCATGTCGGGAACCACATATAAGTACATTCGTAGCACCAACGAGCGTGTCAACTGTCAAGTTCGTTGGACATGTGGTGAGTCCACAATTCAACGAAGCATGTATCAGATATAGGCGCCATCTTCCATTTCCCCTAATATGAGGTAGATACAGTTGGTAGTTATGACCCACAGGACGGTTAGAGTACTCCGAGGGACAGAGGTAACGTTTCGCGTGACAAATTACGATGGCACAAGACGATGCTGATGGTCGAAAACTATCACGTATCAATGCGGATGACCACTTGGTTAAAGGTCGGACCGAATGAATCGAGGACGATCTTCTCTGGTTAACAGATGCAGACAGCGAAATTACTCTCAGTGGGCGGTCTTGCTTATGGGATATAGGAAGAGCCCGATTAGGTCATCCGACTTTTACATGACTCCTTACAGCTTTCCTCTCTGGTCTCTGATGAAGCCTTAGCTTTAGACTTGGGCGAGAGAGAGTCAAACCATCAAAGTAAATAGATAGCCATGGGATAAGAGGTAGGCGTTCGCAGAAACTTTATCAAGTTGTAAGCCCCTGATTCGGGCTGTAGTGTTCATATTTCTTTAGTCGCCGTATAACTCATTTGAATTTTCAGAAACTTCGTAGATTTCGCTTGTCAATACTTTAATTCACTTCAAACACATTTTAAGCATCAAGATAATCTCATATCATTTTAATAAAATCTGGAGTAATGGGATGTGTTCTAACGGAAAGTAAATTTTCAAACAATTCTACGCGCTCCACTGCTCATCGGGTGGCCAGACTCGCMCCCGACTATCGTGTCGTTCTACTTTCTTAGATTTGCCATAGATGCTTGGGGCCATGCGCTAATCGACCGAATTGTAGAGATACTACAAAAGGAACCCGAGGTGCATTGGGCCGTGGTGCCTATGTAGGTAGCTATCGCCACGGCGCTGGTCTGTGCTGTGGGTTTCTGACTCTCCTAGATATTGGGTTTCTAATGACGGCAGCCTTCTATGAGTGTAGTCTAAATGCAATATTACAGGTAGGTACCTACCTAGGTATACGATTCTACGTTAAAAGATATCTGAAGCAATATCTTAGATCTAGGATAAGTTAGAAAGCCAGGAATGGTAGTGAGGTTATCGATGGGTCATCTAGCTCTAATAAACAAACGATAAACAGCGGCTAACTTAGGTAAGGAGACGGTAAAGCGAGTCGTCGTGCTAGTTCCTGGCCTCAAACAGCTAAGTGCATGAGCCCAGGCAATTTTAAGGCGGGTAGTGCTGGGTATTTGTAGATATTGAAGCTGCTAGGTTACAAGAGAAAGCGGTGAAAAGCACTTACCTAGGTACTCGAGGGCCTGTATACTGTTGCTCGCACTTCCTTCCTGAGTTCGTAATTTCTCTAAACTCTTTGGCTTTCAACGTTGTACCCAAGTCGGTTTCTGTTTGTACATGGCTGTTAAAGAACGAGAATTGCGGTAAGAATAAAATAGGCGGTGCCCTTGCAGGGTGAAGAGAGTTGACAAAACTAGTGGAGGAATGCAGGGGGAGGGAAATGAGAGAACCACTAAATTACCTCCGTGGTAGGGCTGAAGTGGATAGTATCCCCTAAATTTTCAGGTCCAGCCCTACTTAATCTAGGCTCCTTATGGTTGCCTAGCTCGAGCTGAATTGACCTGCCTTAAGCGTTAATATTATAGGGGCCTCGGATGTAGTATAAGTAGATGAAATTCCTCGTTGTTTCATTGCATTTACATCTGTTGCATTCGTTCTCTAGTATACATTCACCATCTTCAAAATTATAATATACTTTATTTATACATTAGCTCCTAAACGAATTGTCATCATGAAATTCTCGTCCATCTTCGCTCTCGCGTTGCCCGCAGTCGCGCTAAGCCAGGTTACTCACCCATGATCAACCAGCTATAATAAACTGCTAATTTTGTAAACAGACGGTCAATACGACTAGCAGCGCCACACCCTCATCTAGCGGCACTCCCGACCTCTCAACTTGCGAAGAACAGGCCGGTCCGTACGCCGATGCATGCCCTCAGTGTGAGCCCAAATGCGAAGGATCATCAGCATACGAGCAATGCTTATACAGCGTATTTTCGAACATCAATTACATCGAGTCTCAGTGCTGGCAGCACGGCGGCCAAAACTGCAAGGGAATCGCCATCTCCCAAGTTTGTGGCTAGGGAATATCACAGGACACTAAGCAGTGCCGGTCTGGGGAGTGAAGTTTGGCACTACCAATTCACAATTGAGGGAAAATAACAAATTGTTTGGGAGGCTTTGGAATTCATTTGAATTTCTAATCTAGTTTTAGATGAACGGAAATACCCTTCTCGACCTAGCACCTACCTAGGTATCTTTCTGTACGTGGCGTATCGTCACCATGGGGTTGAAAGCCGGGTACCCAGATTGACCTGGCATCAATTAAATTAAAAATCTCCCTGGTGTATATTATATTTTCCATTGCCATTTTGTTAAACGGCCGAGATAGAGATGCGAAAGTCAGATGTAAAGTTGAGTGTATCCTAGTCCCGTCCAACGCATGGTCTATTGCTGCGTAGTAGGTGCTGTTGTTACCGAACCGCTGGGGTGGGTTTTAGTGCTAAGGCGCGCTGTCCCACTAACCCGGAACCCCACCTACCAGAGGTACCGACGAGCATTGAAGATGCGATGTCTCACTAATGACGTCAACCCTAGTTCACATCGCAGCAACATTGAACTAGGTACTTGGCGATATCTACATCAATAATGCTATTAATATTGGCTACCCAGGTACCTTAGGTAGCTAGAAATCATGTTTGGATATGAGCCGAAACTCCATCTTCCCATCTCAAGCGCCGAGGCTTTTGTTGAAACCATAGCATAGGCCAATGTAACCGAAAAAACACGCCTATGAATACAGCTGGTCTAAATAGGTAGAAATCTCCAATCACCAAAACTTTTCAGACTAACTCGTATCTTCTATCTCCTTCAGAGAGACCGGTAGATGGTGGAACAGAAGCGACGCCCAAGTCCGGTGAGCTAGCAAGGCTGGTTTCGGCGGGATCAGCACGCGCTCCAGAACCGCGCTTCGAGCTTAATGGAGAATCAGAGCTGCCGGTGGCGGTGGCGGGTCGGGAAACGGGTCGAACTGGTGTGAAGCTGGCACGGTGGTCGCGCCTGTCCGTATCCTTCTGGCCAAATTCCCACATGAATGCCGGTTCCGCAAAGCCGCGACGAATAAGGGCATCTTGTACATCATTCGAGAACCCACGCCATCTAATCAGCTCGTCCGACTTGGTATTAAGATCGACAGCCGAAGCGTCAACCTGGGCTTGGGCAGCTTCTATGTCGGACTTGGTGCCAGCGATGTCAGATTTTAGGTCCGCTTCACGCTTCTTGTTGGGTGCAAGTCGGTCAGCAACGAGGGCGTTTATCTCGGCCTGGAGCTCATCCGACGCACGAATCTGGCTAAACGACAGTTGAGTCTGGGACTGCCCGTCCGGAGAAGACAGTGACGAGGATGGACGCCAACCGGCAGATATTCTACGCATCATGAGTTCGCGACGTCGCGCCGCCAGCTGCTCCTCTTCCTTCTCGATTGCCAGAAGATCCATAAGTGTACGTTCCATCTCTGATTTCTCATGCTCCAACTCTTCAATATCCTTCTTCACGATGTCCAGCTCCTTCTCCAACGAAGCTAGCCGACTTTCTGCCGTGCGAAGCTGTAGCCTTGCTCCCTCCACGGCTTGTTCATAGTTAAGGCACTGTTCCTGGAAGAACCCAGACAGTTGGACAACAACTGATTCAATGTACGCAGCTATGCCATCCGATGATAACGTTGCCCTGGTATCCTCCAAGTGGTAATGCAGGAGAGGGTTCGACTGAGAACTGCGACCACGTGCGGCAGAAACGGAGGCAGGCATAGATTCAGGGGGKGTTATGTATGAAAAGGAGAGCGGCGTAGACGCCGAATGATGCCGGCGTTTCCGACGTTTGGGTAGCCGTAGTGGGGGTTCGCTAGACATGCTGTATCGATTGGCGAGACTGTTTTCCCGGAGACGGCGAGCCGAGGAACGAAGAGGATGCCCTCCCCCAAGTTGAAAGTCTCGGTGATTAATTTCGTGTTCGAATAGGCTTGCCTCGTACTCTTCGTCGTTTGCATTCAGATCGCCTTGGCTCGATGCAGAGGCTCGTCCGTTCCGATGCCGGTGGCCAACAACAATGCAAGGTTGCTTTCTTTTGCTACTCTTTACGGCTGGGTTTTGAGGTGTATCGGATTCTTCCTTACACTCGTCAATGACGGCGTTAAGGACGCCGAGCGAGAGAGGCTGGTCGTCAGTGATATTGGTGCCCAGCAAGTGGCGAGCGTGAGAAAGAGKGGTGCATAGGGCGATGGTCTTGAGTTTGTCAAGTAAGTTATCGGTCCAGATAGCAGGAAGATGAGGCGAATCAGCAGGGAAGAGCTGCCAGGGCCATATATTCCAAAGCTGGTAGATGCGTTGAGCAGTCTGCTTGTTTCTGTTCGACACGGGCCGCTTGAGCGGATGATCCGCCGGAAGGGCGATATCTAGGGTTTCAATAGGTCGAGGCATGGATCCCACAAGACGTCTTGATCGATTCAAATGGGAAATCCATCAGGAAAATCCACCGGAGTGCACAAAAATATATCAAGCCCGCCGTGGACGAATTTACGTGAAAAGTATTAGGGCAGATGCGTTGGCAGATATGTTGGCAGATATCTCAGAGCCACCCAGATGCCATAAAAGTATGGAGTATTTCTCCAATAAGATGAAGCTGAGACTTGGTCAGAAAATTTAGAGATGGGTGCGGAGAAATGAAGTAGGCCCCTGCTGTTTTTATGCAGCCAATTTTCACAAGTCTACGTCCTATTAATTGGCATCCAATGTATTGGATTTTTCATCATGAGATTGCGTTAGTCGCCTCTCCTAAAACAAAGAGCGGTGAAACCGTATACACGTGTATAGCTTCTAGACGAAAAGCCCAGTTAGCAAGACCCATAGTTTGCTCTGTTCAGAGTCTACGATGACGAGTAGGAGATCCGATACCAAGTATTATGCGCCAAGCAGCCTGATGCAAGGTACCTAACAATAGTGGACTGCTTCGCACGTAAAACCCAATGGGTGCCCGATTAGCGAAAGATAATATTATTGCACCCCTGAAGAGCCCGGGGTGCGATATAGATATGACGAACTTGAGGTAAATATGCGCAACCCAGATGTGATTCTTTCAGACAGATCCGCGGATTTGGTGACCAAGCCATGTAATCCCGACAACGCGTTCAAATAGTCAAGGTGTAGTTGACCGCGTTACCTGCGACTCTGGGGTAGAATTCAAACGTGAACGTTGTGGGCACCTTGCCCGAGATGACCTGCGCAATTGCAGATTCCTTCAAAATAACGTGCGCGCCGTCCCTATCCCAATGACTGCTATAAGTCTGAGGATGTGAGCTTGTGTTCTCGTTAGAGGTGAGATCTAAGGGGCTTACTCCACGGGCCTGTTGCAGAGGGCCTAGATATTGCGTCCAGTCGTCAAAGAGATACACACCATCATTTCGCAACATCTTGACAGCGGCTAATCTATAGAGGCCTTTCCACGTTATGGGAATCAAGAGATCAGATCCAGAAACAGCCTGCGAGGTTGTCGAGCCCAAGGTTGGGACATCCCATTGAACAACTTCAACGGATGCATCGGCTCCCGCTGAGAATGAAACAGTAAGATTCACTTTACTTCCTGGATTGGCTGATGGAGATAAGTATTTGGAGAGGAATTCCTTCTTAACGGTGATGGTGCCGGCGGAAGCCGAGTAGTCCTTGGGGGATCTCAGTACAGTCCCATCGGAGGTCTTAATCAACTTGAACTTGTTGCCGTTCAATAAGAAGTCAATTGTCTCGTCCGTAACATCTTCTCCCATCTTGTGGAAAATGTATGCAGAGCTCGATTGCTCCGAAGCCGAGCCGTCTGTTGTAGAGTCCGATAAACTGTTTGAGACTCCTTTTGCAGCATTGAGGATGATATCTATAAGATAGGGATCTCGCCACGTATGAGTCGCACGGTCTAAGGCGCCGTCACCGTTGTCCCAGAGAATGACCGCGGTGTTATACTTCCGGGCTGTTCGTACTGCGAAGTCATTGTACTTCCTTCTAGCGGCGGGTTCGAGCAGCGBGTTCGCCTCGAACTCTCCAATGACTAAAGGGACATTAGTGAAGTTTCCGCGGATGTTAGCGAAGTCAGCTTCCATGCTCTGCTTGTCAGCTTCAGAACCCCATATTGTCTTACCCCTGCCGAAATAATTAGATTGGCTGCGGCACGAAGGCAACGTTCACCTAAACATACCAGGCTTGGAAAATGAAGTCATCTACATGCCTCGTTAGTACAAGTACTTCGATTCCATGTCTCTATGTAGCTTACAGGGACTGTAGTAGTGATACTGAATAGCCCAAGGGTTTGAATACCCAGTCGGGGCTTTAAACCACTGCGAAGTTTTGATACTATCCATTCCCCCGCCGACAAGCGTGACTACGCGCTGTGCATTGAAGCCACCGGACGCAGCAAGAGCTTTCAGAAATAATTCGTTAATCTTGTTGAGTTCTGATCCATCTTCGGCGGTATTTGCCGGGGGCTCGTTAATCGGTTCAAACGCTACTTTGGAAGATTTGCATCCAAGTGCCTGTCCGATTTGAACCCAGGAACGATAAATCTTTTCCTCTATCATTGTCAGATTGGCCCCCGATGCAGTCACATCGGCCCACTCCCAGGAGTCTAGAGAAGCGTTAAACGACGGAGAATTTGCTATTATCTTTCCATGCATTTATACTGACCATGATGGATGTTTGTGATCACGTATAAGTCTTTGTCCAAGGCCATGTCCACTACGTCTGAGACACGCTGGAGCCAAGCAGGGTCGATCGTCCAGTCAGGCGACTTGCCCGTGAAATGGTCAGCATAAGTCACTAGGTGGTATGAGTTAGCCATCACTACGCCGCCGATAGGACCTCGTACGCTAACCTGGAATTCTGACGCTCTTGAACCCAGCAGTCTTAACATCGTCGAAGGTTGTTGCCACTACAGGTGGATTATTCCAAGAGCCTTCGTCTGGAACTGCGTCCAGCGTGTTTCCGAGATTCCAGCCAGGATTAATACCAGATATGTAGTCTGCGGCGGATATTGGCGAAAACTTACCACTGCAAGCAGTAGCAGCGTTGGATTCCAATAAACTTTGATGAGCGGCACTCTGAGCGAAAAGGGCCAACCCCATAACAGCGACACTCTTCATGATGTCTTAGTTACCATATCAACGCGCGGCATATCGTGCGCTTCCAGCCAATTCGACAAGGAGAGCTTAAGCATGATTTTAAGAAGGCTCATTTTATAACGATTGTCAGTGAGGCCGCTTTAATCACATTATTTCTGTTTAGGTAGCTACCGGTCGGACTGATCGATTCCGTGACTTTTCTAGAGACCACTCCGCGGCGCATATGGGAACAGGACTTTGCTCTGTGAAAGTGAGGCCCGATAATTTCGGACTGAGACTTTGATATAACGCATTGCGTATAAGCACATGGCAACCTTAAACTTGAATGCAACTATTGCTTCTAAGCGCACGTATCAAGTCTGTCGAAAGTAGCCGCACGAATGGTTGAGAATTCGCATGTCCAGATGTTCCGAGTTCTCCGTATTCATTTGGGGATAGAGTACGAATACGTTTCCTAATTCGTCGTGTCTTCCGTAGGCAAGAGTCTGCAGTAGTATTTCGAAATAAATCCTTGTACTTGTGTCCGCTAATTTTGGTGGGGGTTAGCAATGCGACGTTCGTCGTATGTCAGACATCATGGATTTTAATGTTGCTCCCAACTTAGAAAAGTACCTAACTAGCTATCATGCTCAGGAAAGGAAGGACATGCGCTTTGATGGTCGGGTTACATGACTCATACGGACTCTCTTGTTTTAGGGCAGACCGTTCAGGTTTTGAAGTCATGTCTTGCTATAGTATCGATACTAGTAGTAGAATCGGCTCTTCTCTTTTCAGTGAAGAGACACATTGTATTAAAACACGCCTGATGTACACTTTATCATGGCGCACAGAACAGTTCCAATAATAATGTTAGGAGAAAATTAAATGAGTCCATAGGTATTTTCTAAGATAAGAGAGAGTAAAGTTGCCATCCATCAATGATCAAGGTCTTAATAGATCGCGTCTAGCATAGAGGATCTATCACCGAAAGCACCTAAGCAGCTAAGTTGGTGGTACTACCCAGGAAGTTCTTGGTGTATGAGGTAGGTACCTAGGTAGCTCTCGTTTTTACGCCTTTAGGTACCCCTAATGGAACCACTTAACTTCAATTTGTGCCCCGATAAGTCACATGTGTTCTAGAGACTGCTGATATTATACTACATTACCTAAAGGCATCTTGTAGGGAGAGACTAGAACTACCCATGAATTAAATTACGGTTACAGCACGAAAGGATTATCTACTTAACAGTGAATGATACTAGACGGGCAACGTCCACAGTGCTACTCTAAACAGGCACATTTTAGAGTGATGCCTCTCAGCTAGAATAGCTAACGCCACTCTGCGGGAGATTGACAAAACAATGTAAGACCGAGGATACATCATACCAAGACTCAGATATACAATGAGCCCTAGTCATACCCGATTTCCAATCTGTTATCCTACCTATCTCTCGCACTTGGCCGCCGTATAATCTGGGTAACGACCGTAATCCTACTGAGGCGCAAATGGCATATTAACCTAAACGTAGGTACCCTTGAAGAAATGCTTAAAATCTCCTAACTTCCGATGCAGAGCCCGCTATGGTGGCCCCAAGTTTACCACGGTAATCTTGATTTATAGGTCTCACGTTCGAATTGGCGTTCTCTACTTAGCGATCTATATTTTGGCCACTATTAGACGACGATAAGATCGAAAGTTCAAACTGGACGTGGTTAGAGTACAAGAATGTGCGAATACGAGAAGTGAGACAATCCAATAAGCCATGAGCTTATAATCTCTACCTATTTATATTAGCTATACATCTCTGGGCGTATCTATCCTGGATATGAGCTCTCACGGCGCTGCGATATACTCATAAGCCCGTATCTAACATGGTGGGCAAATTCGTTTATCATTACGGCAAATAAGTAACTGGCTGTAGTGGCATGTTCGCTATCATCGAATCGTAAGGCACAATAAGATTCTTGCGAGGATTAAAACCCAGGAGAGCTACGGGGGGATCTCAGACAACTAATCTAGGTATTTTAAACCAGTTTATTTACATCATTATGTTACTACAAGAAAAATTCAATACACGGGAAACCTAAAAGCATCGAACTCATAGATCCACGACTCTGTCGACACAGAGTCACGTACGCAGTCAAAAGCAGTACCATTCTGAGACCATAGCGGGCGAAGAGGCCACTTACACAGGGCGTCAATMCCCCCTGCGTTATCGAGCGTCTCTGGAGCCACCCCTTCTTCAGCCCACCTGATAACAGTCTGCAGTGTAGTCGCGGGCCAACCACCAGCTGGCTGATCTCTATTACTTCCGCAATGAGATCCGCCGGGAACAATATAGAGACGGTAAAACTCGTCCATGGCAGCAGTGCTTCCATCGTAATCGAGATCACCGTACATGGTGTTCCGAACGGATTCATAGTAGTGGACAGAAGATCCAGCAGGGATCGAGGAGTCTGCCTCTCCGTGAACGTGGATAATCTTGCCCCCCGCAACTTTGAATGGGTCAAGATCTGGCCACGTGGTCTGTAACGAATCGTAATATCTCTGCATACCTAGCGCCATCCAATCTCGGAGAGTGTCTGCGGTGACGTTCTCGAAACTATCAATGACATCTTTATCTTCAAGATTTAGATAGCGGGACACCCACTGCGGGCCAAGCCCAGAAAGGCTAGGTTCCCATCCCCCAATATCCTCATTATATTGAGTGGTAGCATCGGCAAAAGAGGCGCCAGGTTGAGGATTGAGGTAGATACGTTTCCCTCTTGAATCAATTAGGCCATTCGTGAACGCAGAAGTAACAGCGACACCCTCGGCAGTGATTGTACCGTTTTGCTCCGGCGTAGGTCCACCGCCAGGGAATTGACGACGCTGTATAGATAGCGGGCCGCCGGGGAAACCACCAGTGGATGCGGGACAGTAATATGGCTGACCTATAGTCGTCTTATAATCGAAATTGAGCTTGCAGAGATCGGATCTTGCAACTACACCATCGATCTTTCCATCTAGACCATCGCAAGCGGCGATTGTCAGGTTGACTATTTTTTCCAGCTCACAGGGAGGAGGATAGTAGCCGACAGCCTCCTCGATGACTCCGCCAGAGAGATGGTTCGTTTGTAGCTGACTGAACCGGAATGCAGGAGCTCCGGTGACGAGTCCGTCAAACTGACCGGCAAAGCGTTGGATTTGGCTCCATCCCTCGCGACCTCCTTCGGAACAGCCCTGATAATACGAGTAGATCTTGTCGTTACTAGATACGTTAAAGAAGTTCCTGGCGAATTGCTTGCCGAGGGCGGCTAGTTCGTGATGAGCCTGATATCCGAACATGTAAGTCGCGTGCCAGTTAACGTTGCCTTCTGCTAAAAGAAATACGGCATCATATCGCGTATTGAAGTTCCCAAATCCACCGTCCGTGATGCCCGACACGGCACCAACAATGACACCAACAGGACTTAAAGAGCTCCCGGAGTTAATCGCGAGCCCTCCTCCCCCAGTTGAGACGTAGCGATTTGCAAAGTCGTCTGGGGGAGGKACAAGATACGATACATGGACGAGATCGTTGGCGAGTCCGTTATGAGAATACGCAAACGTGACATTGCAGTAATCGACCACAGCAGCCTCGAACCACTGAGAATTGACGGACTTATTCGTAGTTAAAGCAGCTGAGACAGATGATGGGTCGATCGTGATGCCTAGACCGAGGTCTTGGACTGGCAACACGCTCGCGGCGTAGTTAATTGTGCAATAATCCGCAAGGAGAGCAGCTCGCACAGTAACCACCACGGCGCCTAACGCCAAAATGGTGAAATAAACCGCCATCGTATCGAATTCTGGCCGACCGCTTATATGGATACTAGCTTGCTAAAAGAGTCTGAGGATTCGAAAAACGAACAGAAATAGGAGGCAAGAATCCCTGACAAGCCTGCCCGCTTAATATAAGCGTATGCCTTACTATATTTTTGAAAGTATCGTAACTATGCAATGGTCTACCAGGAAAGGAAGGCTCTTAGGCAATTTGATATATTCTTCGTTAACATAATTACTTTCGATACGCCGTTTGATCAATCATACATGCTTAGGTAATTGGGATGAGGGGATTTCCTCATAACATCACCTAACTAAAGCGGATACATGGTGCAAAGATGGTCAAGCCACCAAAGGACCTTACCCATTATCTTCAGCAAGAAACATGATCGATGTCTTGAATCTTTTACCAAAATAACAAGATCTAAACATCCCCGCGCAATAGTAGGCCGCGCGTCCCCTTCTAGGATCGCCTACCTTATTCAGAAATGAAAAGAGGCCGTGGGACGTTGAGGGTAGCAGCCGGCGGGATGCACCCGAACTCCCAGTAAATGTGCGATTGATTTTGAGCCGACGGTAAACCGCCTAATCTTAACTCTTTACTCCTCATTTCATCTCTGGGATCTACGGGTCCAACTTAACGAGCTCAAATACAATGCTGCAGTGTAAAGGAATAAAATAAGTGTTGACGACCTATCTTAGGATACGCAGTATTGTGGAATTTCAGCGACGGCTTAATGCTGCAGAGAACGCCGTCTAGGCGGAACATTGTTGGTAGAAATAGAGCTGTGCTGAAGGGCTGACAGTATTAGATGAAGGAGATCTAGGCACCTAATCTAATCTGATCCCGCCCGATCGATCTAATCTATCTATTTGGCTGAAGTTGGGTTACTTCCCCTCATTACCATATACCTAATGTTCTTGGACTTTATGCACCTATATAATTTCTTAACCTGGGAGTTTACTTCGCGGGCATTTCTTACGCAAGTTCTGCTTCACAAAATAATTATATGACAGCCAGCCCTAGCAGGAGCTGGTCTGGAAAATGAGGGGTAGGCTTGATCCCAACAACAACCCCACCATAGTTTTCCCCTCAGAATAGGAGGTGGTAGGTGCCCGGATTGATAAATGAGAACAGACACTTTTGCTTCAATAGGCCGACAGTATGCCACGCAGGCGGCCTTCTAGAACTATTCTTGTCAACATATGGATGGGATTAGAATAGACGAGATAGACAACAGGTCTCCCCGCCCTTCCATAAACGCCGCCTATGGCCCTAACCTTAGATTCCAAAGGCTTTCTGCGAAATCTTCTTAAGCAACTTCTCAGGTATATCAACCGTAATGCACGTTACGAATCAATGATTCCGAATCACGGTTGGCCTTATTGTTATCATTCTCTAACTTTGGCACTTTGATCTAGTCTACCTACTTACCCTTTGATTTGCCGGGTCAGCTGCGAGCCACGGTGTAGAATAAGGCTAATCACAACCATCTACATGTTAATCCAAGACGTCCAGCAATCCCAGGCCGATCAGAGGGCTGGCCAGGTCAACTAGGAATACTTTTCCTTACATCGTGCGTTGCCACATATTTGACAAATTTTGAAGCTGTACTGCTTCCTTTGATGATGCTAGATTACTACATGTACCTCTTATGCTTTAAATGATTACACCCACGACGGTTGTGCTGTTAATACACGCAATACTGCCTGAACTAATGATATGAGCAGACAACTTAACATCGCAGTTGCCTACCAGGTCACGGAGGCCATATAACTTGAGTTCTCCATACGACTCAGAGCTCCGAACGAGCTCAGTTTAGGAAAGTTTCCTGAGAGCTGCTAGAACGTGCGCGGAGGCGTCCACAGTGACTTAGACCTAAAGTCCTTTTTATGTGTGGTCTAATTCTCAGGACACATAACGCTGAGATACCGAGCTCGACCAAAGGGACCTCACTGCAGATTCAATATCCACTAACTAGGTTAATATATGCCTCATTGATACTCTCGACTTAATAACAGTGATAGACGATGCCATTTGGTCGGGGTATTTCCCATTGCGAAAAGAAAGCATTGGAAGCCAGAGCACCACATAACGACGCTCTGCTACTAGGTTTCGGGTTTGGCGAATACAACGCCGCAATTAGCTGACCTGTACCATTGCTAGCCTTAAAATAGAGAAAGTAGAATGCATTATAATCAAATGCCTACCCCAAACTCCCATGCTTTCAAGCCTTCAGTATACTATCCAAAGGCACATTCCAATACCAGCCAGCTAAAGCCATTGCACTGACGCTCATTGTGAACGCCATGAGGAAATTGACATCATTGTTATCAAGTAAATCCCATCCACTCTCAGCCACCCGTGTAGGCTTGCGGTCACCAAAATGGGCACCGCGATGTTTATCTTTCGGGTCATAGGGGTCCTTACTAGAGGAACCATCGGGGTTAGTCTGAAGGGGGTTTGGTTGCTTCTCAACAGCACTGGCTCCCTCCCCGTGGAGTACTTTAGCTTTGGGACCCGCAGTGGCCTTCTCCTCAAATCGCTCGGGTGCGTGAGAGTCAACGTCGTTGGAGGTCAAAACACGAACGCCACCGTCACCTTCGACGATCTTTCCGGAGCGTACATCCCGCACGCTCCTCTGGAACCAGCCCCCTAAGAAACTGTCCAAGAGACTGCCCAATGCGCCCCAGATACTCAATCCCCAAGCCAGTGTGGCTTTTTGACCAACGGTCCAGCTTTCACCGCCTCCTACTTTACCCTTTGTATCCTCGCCACAGAACGGAAGGAACATCAGAGCGGCAGCTACAATGATCATAGATCCGAGGAGTCCGGCGATCAGGCCCCATAGCGTGACACCACCGTTTGTGCCTCTTGGTACTTTTCGCAGGGAGAGAGATGTAATCAATCTTGGACTGCTTCGCGACAAGATACCTAGCTCGGAGGAGAAAGTGTCGGCGCAGACAGCGGCATAGTTGGCGATAATTCCGATAACAAGGATATCGCCGCCCCATCTGTAGCAGAACGAGCCGTCGGGAATCTCCCTATGAGTAACGACGGCATCGCGTCGCGTGCGGAGCTGGTAAGCATGAAGGAGAGTCAATATAGAGGCCATCAGCGAGTTGGCAAGCACCTGAACATGGGTCCTCGGTCCCTCGCCGCCGATGGTGCCTTGAGAGCTTAGCGTCAGTCCTGCCTTGACATCTGCCTTGATCTTGGTGACGCGGGTTCCAGCTAAGAAGAAAACGCAGAGCAGCACGAAGGGTAGGTTCCAAGGATGAATAGCATGCGCAGCAGCGGTCAGCGCGGCAGCAAAGATGCCAAGGGGCGTCAGCGATTTGTGCGAGTAAGCCCGGTACACGAGCGCGAATGTGGCGGGAACGGCGATGATTGCTTTCATCGCGAAAACGTCGACCGGGGAACCCCTGAACGCCTTTCTGGGGAGAAATTGAAGCGCTGGTTTCGCTTAGGTACCTAGGAGGTAGATACAGGAACTAAGATGTGTACTGTGGGATTTGATGAGAAATCGTTGTACATGTATTGATCGAAGTTCAAGACGCGCGAGCTGACCATGTGGGGAATAAAATCGGAGCTTACAGCTCATCTCTTAGGGCTGATGTATTCTGAGGCCAGGCCGCCAAGCCGCCAAGCTTTATCGCTATCGATAAGATAAGGACACTCGCTGCTCATCGCATGTAGTAGAGACAACAAGCGGAATACCGTGACGTCAAGGGGAGCACCTTGCATTAGAGGTACCCTACAACAAACTGAGTTGATCAAGTTACTTACATGCATATACATTGATGTTGGAATCGAATTCAGGTACCCGACAATCTACATAGTTCCGTTAGCCTGTATACTTGTTTATGTACGCTTGATTCGACTGGGTTCATCGGTAATAGACTTAATTACTGTGTATAAGGTGAAGGTTGAAAACAGATATTCAAGTAATGTCAAGGGCGAGATATCAAAAAATTTCATCCTTTTAATTTCCCACCGCCGCATGAGGTTCCCTGTATCGTCCCAGAACATTTCTTTCTTCTTGATCACCCTGATATTAAAAGGTTCTTGGCCCAGCTATGCTGGCTAGCCACGTGGATTAATAGGAATAGCATTTAGGTAAAGCAGCAAGGATATCAATCGGCAACCACGAAGCGGCGTTTTTCCTTAGATAGAATCTCCCTGCATAATATATTCAAACTCCTTCCATTTGGGAAGGTGTTTAGAATACAGCGGCTCGGTATCCACTTGCTGCACCGCAAGGGATTGCAGGCATTTGGCTCCCTTAACTTGCTTGTTTGGCAACTATGCCGCGCGATGATTGGTTAGAACACGAAGTTTAGGGGAAACTGCAGCACAAGAGAATTCATGTGCCATCTTGTTGGCCGTAAAATTAGTTCATATATATGTCTTGTCCATCTCCTTGAGAGATCGGAGAACGCAAGCCCAAGCCTTGATTCAAGCTCAATCCTTTCTCTCTCATGCTGCATGAATTATAATTGCAATGGTATCAATAACGATGAGTTCGATTTCCAAGCACGCCTTCTTATCTGGCCTAGCCGCCTTTCTATGCCTTGCAGTGGCATCACCGGCGTCCGCCGCGGCCACCTTAAGTCGCCGCAATCCAGCAGTTTCCGCAAACGACTGGGACCCCATTCTTAAAGGAGACAAGAGTGCAAAATGTGCTGATCTCGCCGTAATCTTTGCTCGGGGAACTTTTGATCAAGGGTAAGTAGGGGGCGAAATAAAAGCAGCAGAAAGCCTAGCCGTACTAACGAGATCGGACTAGAAACTTGGGGCCTTGGGTCGGTGGTCCATTTCATGACGCGTTAGTTGCTAGCAGCAAGTCATCAAATATTGTAATAGCCGTACAAGGTGTCAGCCCTGATGATTATCCGGCCGACCTAGCTGGCTATATCGAGGAAGGTGGATCAAATAGCTGTGCAAATGGTCTTGGGGCCACGGTGCAGAAGTATTTCTCCCACTGCCCGAGCTCCAAAATCGCCATCTGGGGCTGGAGGTATGCTAAACACATCCAATCCCCCATCCACTCTTGGATAACCTTCGCTCTCCATGGTTCCATGCCTCGTCGCTAATGAATCTCTCAATAGTCAAGGCGCACTGTGTGCACACAAAGCGCTTGGCCAAGTAGGCAATGCCGCAGCCAACGTGATCGCGTTAGGCGTGTTCGGCGATCCGATCAGAGTCTGGCAGGATGATGTCAATTATCCCCCAACACCGAAAACTACCAAACTCTTATCGTACTGCGAGAAGACAGCGCCGGATCCTCTATGCTCCGATGTCAAGGAGATGATTCCGACGAGCGCCACCGGCTTCATCAACAGTCTCATTGACGCGTGGAATAAGGTAAAAGACACGCATATGAACGATGCTCAGAAAGAAGCGCTTAAGAACCTCCTCGTCGAACTTCCGAAGCAAGCAACGGGCGAAATCACACAGCTTGGGAAAGATTTTGTGTCAGGTCATCTAACACGCTGGATGTTGACGCCAGAGCATTTTTGGTACGGGATTGATGGTACAGTCAAGACGGCCTCAGATGACCTCATCAGTCTATTTAAAGGCAAACATTAGCCCCAGGACGTCCAATATTAGAGTAGATACTTGTACATAGACCCTAGGTATACTGGATAATTACATGCCAATCATCAATAAAATGGGTAGTAAGGGGTTACAATTAGTATAAGTGGTACATCTAAACAAAGGCCATCAACTCCCAGGGAGCTTATCTGTGCAACTAACGCATTGAGGGGTGCCGAGGTAAGTAGGCTAGGTAGGTACCCAAAGTAGGGTTTGATGTCGTTTGATAGACTCAAAATAGTAGTTGAATTTATCTTCCACAGTAAGGTATATAATACACCACCGATGTCATAAATTTTTACGAGTCTTTGGAAATTTCTCTTGTTATTATAGGAAGATTTCTTCCAACGCATAGGCTGTGCGTTATCCATACGTGCGGGGTGGACCATCTCATGCGTGATATTAGGACATCGAATGTGGGCTAGTTCTTCCTGATGGGTAAGCACGATATGAGGGGTAGCATATCGTCTTGCTATCGTGCTTCGTTGCTATATGGGCAATACGCCGTATTGAATGCCTAGAGCGGGGAAGAACATTACGATTCACCATTGCAGTTGTCATGCTGTACATTGCATTGCTAGATACGGGCCTGTGGCTGGKCTAGATCGTCTAAACCATATGCCCTAAACTTACTCTTGGCTCCAACTTAAGAACTTCTTATTCTTACCTTAAGATAGAGGTCTCTAAAAAAAATTTGAGCTGAATTGAGACCTACACTTCAAGGCTAGAGAAGCAAACCCTGAACAGAGCCAAATGCACGTCCTAATTGCAGGGGGCGGTATTGTCGGCCTCACGATTGCCCAGGGTTGCCGTGAAAATAACATTCCTTATACGGTATTCGAGAAGGACACCGAAGGTTAGGAAACGCTACACAAGCCGCCAAGGCTTTCAGTCTAACATTTAAGTAGAGACTCGTAGACATGGCTGGTCTCTTACATTACATTGGTGCTTGAATGCCCTGAAGAGAACGATCGGCCCAAAAGCCGCGGAGAAACTACCTGACGTAAGCATAAGAATCATGCATTCTATCATCGCTGACGAGAAATAGGCCGTGGTCGATAAGTCGTTAAAGTCTGATGCTGGCAACTTCTTATTCTTGAACTGCGAGACAGCGTGAGTTTTTTGGTGCGTGTTAGGCACGGGCCTGTGCTGATTAAGTCACTCATCTCTTGAAGCGGGATTCGCTACAAGATTCCTCCTTCAAAGAACCGCCTTCGACTACACCGACAAAAGCTAAGGGACATTCTTGAGGACGGAATCAACATTCAAGAGGGAAAGAAACTTGTATCTGTAGAACTGGTCGATACAGGCGTGAGGGCTCACTTCGAAGACGGTACTTTTGTGGATGGAACGATACTGGTCGGGGCAGATGGAAACCACAGCAATGTCCGAAAGTATCTGCTGCCGAATGACTACACTCTGAATCCTCTACCGGTCAATCTTGTTGGCGTTGTACGCCACTTCAGTCCGGACCAGGCAGCTCCGGTTCGGGCACTTGATCCACTATTATTTCAGGGTCTGCATCCGGGAACTGGGAACTTCCTTTGGTATAGTATCCACGTAAGTCCAATGGGCAGTGAACTCAGTAACCCACAATTCTAACGAAGGTTAGGATTCTTTCGAGCAGCCAGACGGGAAATACTCCTATGATGCGCAGGTTATCATTTCATGGGTGGTGAAAGATCCGATCTCTGATGATATCCCTGAGACCAACAGTGCACGCATTGAGATGATGAAGCGGCGCGCAAGTTCGTTTGCTGAGCCTCTCCGAAGCATTGTCATGGATATTCCGGACGATCTCAATTTCACAACAGCCATCAAGCTGGCCGATTATCCAAGTCGGAAATGGGATAACCAAGGCGGACGCGTAACACTAGCTGGCGACAGCGCCCATGCTATGACCATGTACCGTGGCGAAGGAGCGAATCATGGCATCCTCGATGCGGCGTTGCTGGTGGATCAATTGAAGAAAATCCACCAGGGGGAGCTCGATCAGAAGACGGCCATAGACTTGTACGAAGACGAGATGATACCTAGAACTCTTGATGCCGTGCTAAAGAGTCGACAAGCCGCCTTAGTTGCACATGATTGGGATGCTATTACGGACGATTCCCCAATTGTTGGCGCAAGACTTCCCCCTTCCACAGCATAAACTCATTGGCTCAGGAAATAATGAAGGTAGTTTTGATCTCGAAAAAATAACATAGATATCTATCATGAAAGGCGAAAGGAAGGCTTTTCAACTGCATGCAATTGTCAGAAAGATATCGACGATCGGTCGCATTGAAGTTTTCCTTTTCTTCCGGCGTGTTATGCAAGCGAGCTGTCGCCGAGGAGGCGGATTTAGTCGGGAGGATTGATTGTCCATAATTACGGACGCTAAGAGATGACAGTCAGAATCAAGCGTCTGTGCCATTACTACGTGGTTTATTAACGGGACTATATTTGATATCCGTCGAATCATAATCCGCGATTTCACAGTTGCCCGGGTTAATAACGGCACATCCAGCGCCGACCCGACTCGACAGCTGCCTGATCCCGATTCCATATTTATCACACGTTCATATCCTTGACTCCCCTAATCCGCATTGGCCCCATGGCTTTGCAAACCCTTCATAGAAGTAAGTCTCCGACAAGGAATCCTAAAATTGTTAAACAAGATGTTGGTTACACGTAGGAGTTATAGGCTCGGAGKGTTTTCGGGTAACCCTTTGTACCGCGTGCCTAATACGGTTTTCGATCTACTATGATCCCAAATGGATTAGTAGGTAGTAGGTCTGTTAGTGTCTTAACGCCGAGCCAAGAAAACATCACCGTACATACATCCTAAAGCGTTAATTCTTTAGCTGCCATGACTCCACAACCACCGCGGATGAACTACACAACCGACAACACCATCGCTCGGTGGTAGGCGCCTCCGAACGCGTCTATCGCGCCCAAAATAAGGAAGATCCAGGTACTCAAGGGAGATGGAGGCCCAGCAGTATATGAAGTCTGCTAGACACCATGTAAATGGAAGACACAGAATCTACCCATCGCAAATTCCAGTCGTTTCACCAGACAAGACGGAAGTACTGGCAACATTACTGATCCAATAAGCATATAATTGTTGATCATTTATCTAGTACGCGTCACCCACAAAGTTAACATCGTCTAATATCAAAACATGACGGTAGATTCAACTATTCCCATTCCCGAGCCACCGCAGCTCCCCTTTATTGGGAACATCGCCGATATTGATGCGGAAGATTCTGTTGGGTCGCTTAATGGCCTGGCAGATAAGTATGGAGAGATCTTTCGACTACGTCTGCCAGGAGCTCGTCTCGTGTTCGTATCCACACACGCCTTGGTCGATGAGGTTTGCGACGAAAAGCGATTCAAAAAGGTTCCTAATCATGTCCTGAAGGAAATTAGAGAAGGCGTCCATGATGGGCTGTTTACTGCAAAACTTGAGGAACCCAGTTGGGGTATAGCTCATCGTGTCCTGATGCCCGCTTTTGGCCCAATGGGGATTCGCGATATGTTCGATGAGATGAAAGATATTGGCACACAGCTAGTCATGAAATGGGCGAGACAGGGGCCACAAAATAGAATCAACGCGCCCGAAGACTTTACTCGACTTACTCTAGACGCCATCGCTCTTTGTTCTATGGGATTCCGATTCAATAGCTTCTACTCGGACAAGATGCACCCTTTCGTTGACTCCATGGTCGAATTCCTTCGCGAATGTGGACGGAGATCTCAACGGCCGCCTTTGCCATCAATCTTGTATCGGAGCAGGGACAGGACGTTCCAACATCACATCGGTGTCCTCCGCGAGACTGCCGAGGCAGTGCTAAAGGAGCGCATGGCAGATCCTACAAATGAACGAAAAGATCTCCTTACAGCTATGTTGAAGGGGCGAGACTCACTAACCGGGCAGAAGATGAGCGACGACTCAATTATCGACAACCTTATTACCTTTTTAGTCGCGGGGCATGAGACAACCTCTGGGACACTTTCATATGCTATGGTGAGCCAACTCCAGGGCCTGAACTGCTCTATAAGGCTTTCAAGCTGTTTACTGACGTTTCATTATCATAGTATCGATTGTTGAAGAACCCTGAAGCATATCGAAAGGTTCAGCAGGAAGTTGACGAAGTAATTGGTAAAGGTCCCATAACAGTCCAGCATATGCAAAAGCTCCCGTACATCTCGGCGGTTCGTCATACCACTCCACGTCAAGCATACCGTGTCGCAACATAAAGCTGATTAACGTAGGTTCTCCGGGAAACGCTACGCTTGGACTCGCCTATTCCGATCTTTGGTGTTTGTGCCATGGAGGACACCTTGCTCGCAGGAAAATATCCAGTGTATAAGGGGGAATTCGTTAACCTTCTTCTGACAAGGTCACACCTCGACCCTACGGTCTTTGAAGATCCTCTCTCATTCAAACCGGAAAGGATGCTTGATGAAAACTTCAATAAACTCCCAAAGAACTCGTGGAAGCCATTCGGTAATGGTGTCAGGGCGGTAAGTAATGTCATCACAAACCGCTCGTGCGTAGAGCCCGACATCGAGCCCGGCTACTTGTCCTAGTGCGGAATCATGTCATGTTTATTATCAGCTAATTAAAGTAACAGTGTATCGGCCGGCCGTTCGCATGGCAAGAAGCTGTACTTGTCATGGCCATGATCTTCCAGAATTTCAATTTTGTTCTGGCTGACGCAGACTACCAGCTGCAGCACAGCCAGACACTGACGATTAAGCCCAATAATTTCTTCATACGAGCCATACTCCGCGACCGCTTAGATCCCATTAAGCTCGAGCAGCGACTAGCTGGAACAGAACCAGGACGAATCGCGGAAGAGCGAAAATCTCACGCCAGCGACGCCACCCCCAAGCATCACGCCTTAGATCAGCAGATGACTATCTTATATGGTTCAAATAGTGGTACTTGCGAATCTATGGCGCAACATCTAGCCTTGGATGCTGGATCTCGCGGGTACAAAGTCTCTACTCTTGACTGTATGGATGCCGCCGTGGAGAAGCTCCCTAAGGACCAGCCAATCGTTATTATCACCTCAAGTTATGAAGGGCAACCTCCAGACAATGCCGCTCATTTTGTCTCTTGGATTAATAGCATTGAAAACAGGTCGGCGCTTAGCGGATTGCCTTACGCAGTCTTCGGATGCGGCAGCCATGAGTGGTCTCAGACATTCCATCGGATTCCGAGGCTTGTTGACTCGAGACTAGAATGGCTTGGGGCTAAAAAGGTTGCAGAACTTGGCCTTGCAGATGCCGCAGGAGAAGACATGTTTGTTTCGTTCGAGACATGGGAAGACCATGCAAGTTTGCCGCCCATAGACATTTTTCATAACCCACCAACTCTTGATTCGTCTATCATTATATTCCCCTTCAAATGCTACGTACTAACTAGTGCAGGTACTCTGGCCGGCCTTAGACAAGTTGCGAACTGGCAAGGAGGCGGGAGCAGTTGAGGAAACGCGACTGGCCCCTTTAAAAGTGCATGTATCGAATACGCGTTCCGCAATACTGAAGCAAAACGTGGAAGAAGGTAAGGTTATCACGAGTCGGCTACTTACTGCGGACGGGGAACCTGTAAAGAGGCACGTTGAGATTCGGCTGCCCCCTGGTACCATTTATAAGCCCGGGGACTACCTAACGGTCCTGCCGATTAACCCCAAAGACACGGTCCAGCGGGCGATGCGTCGATTTGGCTTGCCGGTAAAGACGCCCTTTCTCTTTTCCTCCTTATCTTTTAACCATCTCTCAGTCCTTTGTAAATCACAATCACCTACTAATTCTATGAACTCTAGTGGGATGCAAGTATTAGAATTGAGGGGGGTGGCGTGAGACTACCTACGGACGAGCCAGTGCCCGCTCACAGTGTATTGAGCGGCTTTGTGGAGCTCGCGCAGCCGGCTACAAAGAGAAACATACTTGCATTAGCTGATGCAGCCGACAGCGAGGATGACCAGAAAGCGCTGAGGAGCCTAGCTACCGATGGCTATGGCACCGAGATTCTAGCAAAGCGGGTGTCTGTTATAGACTTACTGGAGACGTACCCTTCCATTGATTTGCCTCTCGGACTATTCCTTGCGATGCTACCGCCGATGCGTATTCGTCAATAGTAAGTCCTTAATGTAACACGTCGAGCAACGAACATCGAATAACATCTGCTTTTAGTTCGATCTCATCGTCTCCTCTAGAAGACCCGTCGATAGTTTCCATCACTTTCTCGTTAGTCTCGGGACGCGCGAAATCCGGTCATGGCGATTACATTGGAGTCGCAAGTTCCTATCTAGAATCTCTTGAAGCGGACGATAGGCTTCGTGTCTCGGTGAGACCATCCCACGCGGCCTTCCACTTACCACCGACGCCAGAACAAACGCCCCTAATTCTCGTCGCCGCCGGAACCGGTATTGCTCCTTTCCGCGGCTTTATTCAAGAACGTGCAGTGATGATCAGATCGGGTCGTAAACTCGCCCCAGCTGTATTGTATCACGGCTGTCGGGAGCCAACAAGAGACGACTTATACGCCGACGAGTTCCAGGATTGGGAGAAAGCTGGCGCTGTTAGGATCCTGAGAGCTTTCAGCAGAACCCCAAAGAAATCGGGTGGCTGCAGATACGTCCAAGACATTTTATGGGCCGACCGTCATCATTTCCTAGAGTTATGGCGTCAGGGTGCTCGTCTCTACGTTTGCGGCTCACGAAAGGTCGACCAGGGAGTCGAAAAAGTTGTCAAATCCATACAGCAAGAAGATGCGAAGCAGAAGGGCGAGCATCTCAGCGAGGAAGACACGAAGAAATGGTGGGATGAGCTGAGAAACGTAAGATATGCGACAGATGTATTTGACTAAGTTAGGTGTAGGTACCTGTATAGTGCTGTAATTTGAATCTGTAAAGCCTTATCTGGGCCAGATACCGTTATGAAATAGGGGTTTCGGGCAAGTCCGATTAGCATCCTGGCGCCGCGTGGGATGCGGAGTTCTGCGGGGCTGATTTTGGAAGGGAGCGGGGAAGCATCGTCACTTCAAACCACTCAATTAGGTACTCAATTGATATTTCGGTACAGGTAGCTAAAAATGGCACAAATTTATCTCATGTGGGTTGCTGGCAAAGAGCAGGTAGGCGAAGAGGAGCTGTGAGTCCCCAGACGTCCTTTATACATATCCATTAGCATATCCATTAGCATTCAAAGCGTCTATCTTGGGTACAGGTACTGACGAAATTCACAGGATTCCAGTGGAGGACCCCGCAACAGGAGACATCTTTGCGCAGTGAGTCTATCCACGCACAATCAGTCAACTGTACAGGTGAAGGCAATTCCATCGATAAATACACGCGGCCTAATTTCTATCTCTTATTTCAACAGCTGCCATGCAGCGTCTGTCTCAGATGTCGATCGCACGATTGCCCTTGCTCAGGCTGCCTTCAACTCTGGCATATGGTCCAAATCTTCGCGCCACCATCGCGCCGATGTCCTAGACAAGTGTGCAGCCCTCCTAACAGAAGCCCTGCCAGGCCTCATCTCCCTTGAAGTGCGGCAGACCGGCCGTGCGATCCGGGAGATGAACGCGCAGGTACCCTCGTTGGTTCGCTGGTTCAAGTACTACGCCTCACTCTTGAGAGTCGAGGAACAGCCCGTCCTGCCGACTACCGGAAAACTGCATAACTTCCTCCGACGCGTACCCCTTGGAGTTGTTGTGCAGATCACACCCTTCAATCATCCGCTGCTCATTGCCGTCAAGAAACTTGCGCCAGCTCTGGCCGCGGGAAATAGCGTCATCGTGAAGCCGAGCGAACTAACGCCGTTATCAACGCTTCTACTCGGCCAGGTTCTGAAGGAAGCAGGCGTACCGGATGGTGTGTTCAGTGTTCTTCCAGGGTGCGGCAATATTACTGGCAAGGCCCTTGTGCAGCATCCGCTAGTAAGAAAGGTGGATGTTACGGGGGGCACAGCCGCGGGCCGTGCCATTGGGGGGATCGTGGGTGGGAACTTAGCGAGGTATACGGCAGAGCTGGGAGGCAAGGCGCCATTGGTCGTGTTTAGCACGGCAGATGTGTTACTCGCGGTGAATGGGATTGCGTTTGGGAGTTTCATTGCTAGCGGGCAGACGTGTATTGCGAGCACGAGAATTATTGTCGAAAACAAGATCTTGCCGCAGCTTGTGGAGAAATTAAAGGCGAAGACGGATTCGATTACACAACGCATGGGCGCTCCTAATAACCCAGAGTCAATGATGGGTCCATTGATCTCGGCGAAGCAGCTAGCTAACATTGAGACATTGGTTGCTGAAGCTCTAGATAGTGGTCAGGCAAAGGTAGTTACAGGAGGAAACAGGATTCAAGGCAATAGCCCTCTTGATGGGACGGACCTTTCCAAGGGTTATTTTTATCAGCCTACCATCCTCGTGTCAAGCAAAGAAGACAGGATTCGCTCAGCGCGTCTCTGGCGCGAGGAGGCATTCGGACCCGTGATTGTGATTGTGGGCTTCGACACAGAGGAGGACGCTATCGAATTAGCCAACGACAGTGAATTCGGCCTTGGAGCTGGGATCTGGACCCAAGATCTGTCCCAGGCTTTCCGTGTCTCGGAACAGATGGACGCGGGCATTACCTGGGTAAACACGCATCATCGGAATGACCCAAGTAGTCCGGTGAGTAAAATTGAGTTCTTCCACCCTTCTAGCTTGCCTCTGAGGCCGGAATTTCCTACTTAACTAGGGAGTTATTCCTCCTGTGGCATATCTCAGGCTCCCGAACCAATTACTTACCTAGGGAAGTAATTGCTAATTCTTGTCGTCGCAGTGGGGTGGTGCAAAATCCTCAAGTGGTGTTGGTAGTGAGAACGGCATTGATTCCTACTACGCATACACGACAACGAAGAGCACCATTATTAACTATGCCTCAACTGAGGAATCACTAGCTACGGATGACTGGTTTAGAGATGGAACGGGCTCGGTTAGATATGGTTGAATGGGTACTTTTCTGTGGTGACGATGGAATTATTTGGGTCTACAGTATCTTCTCGCGAAGATTCGAAGTTATGGTAGAATGTGATATAAGACGTCTATCACCTCCTGCCCTCTTTTATATTATTAATCGATGTCGGCGTTAGCTAATGATCTGTTCTATAGGTAACTAGGGGACCTCTCAACCTGCATCAGGATGGCTTTAAGGCAATCGTCAATTACACCTAAGCAGGTACACTCGAGGTAGATGTTTAGGTTGAATTAAGGAGGTTGGCATTTATAATCGGGCTCAAACCTCCTTGTATTACCCCCTTTCCACATTTTCGTTCTTTCTGTTCAGTACTATCCAGCGAAGGCTATAACATAGTCTCGTATTCTTTGCCTATCCTTCACTAGTCCCATTGAGGCGGGTAAGCTTCGTCGCATTTATCTTGCTGCCTAGAAACAACTCCGCATCCCACATTTCGAATGCCGCCCATTGCTATCCTCTGCAAATAAGCTCCGAAGAAACTTCCCGAGTTAGAACTTCTCTACCTCTTGTTAAATGTAAGATATAGCAAAAGAGCAGTAGGCAACAATGTCTATATCAATCTTGCAGGTTTCTGCTTTCAACTTACAACAGAAGCTGGCAGCTGGAGAGCTCACCAGCGTTCGCCTTGTTCAGGGGCTCTTAGATCAGATCGACAGACATAACACAAAGGGAATGTGCCTTAACGCCATTATATCTGTCCTAAACCGCGATCTAGCCTTACAGACCGCAGAATTCCTTGACGAGGAGCGAGCGCAGGGCAAGGTGCGAAGCGGTCTACACGGAATACCCATAATAATCAAGGTATTGCGTCCTGAAAACGAGCCAGGAACTACGTAGGCTAACGCATGATAAAATAGGACTGCATCGTCACCGGACCTGAGCTGGGAATGCCGACAACAGTTGGCAGTCATGTCTTTGGCAGAATGCAGCCAAGGCGGAACGCGCAACTAGTAAAGCAGGTTCGATATCCTAGGTTATTTTTGCCTATGCTGAACCAAGTGGCTTATTTCGAGTGTAGCTCATCGACGGCGGTTTGATCATTCTAGGTAAAGGTAATTTGACAGTAAGTAAAGCAAATCAATAACACTGATAACTTCTAACTCCACCTAGGAGTTCTGCGGGCTTAAGTATGCCTCTGTCTATATTGACGCAAAAAGTTGTATCCGGTTCTTAATATGATATAGGTCAAACGATACACCCATCGGCTGGAGKGCGTATATGGGCCAGACACTTTCAGCTCACAGACGACCCGATCTAAAGGAAGAATATCAACCAGTACCTAAATTATCCAGATCTACTATTTCAAGTTTAATTCTAACTAGACGTCCATAGACCTGCGGGGGCTCAACATCTGGCCCAGCAACCAGCATCGCTGCAGGATTTTGCCCCTTAGGAATTGGCACCGAGACCGCCGGGTCGACGGTTTATCCTGCAAGCTGCTGTGGATTGTACGGGATGAAATTGACACCCGGCATTGTTCCTACTGATGGCGTTTTCAAGCTGAGCGAGTCATTCGATGGCATCGGCGTTCTAGCTAGGACTCCCTATGATCTCGCGCTACTCTCTGAGATTATTATGGAGAAAGATGCTCGTTTGAGGCTGTCACGTGGGGGGCTCATATCGCGAATGACTGGGTCCTGGCCTGACTTCGCTGTTGGCGTAGTCGCTAATACATGGGGTGTGCCTCATGCTGCGGAGAAATGGTCTCGCGAAGAAGTAGTACGTTTTCCTTCCCCCTTCGGCCTTGATGCTTTCTATCCAAGTTGTT
Source organism: Hypoxylon sp. E7406B (assembly GCA_000931505.1). Lineage (NCBI taxonomy): Eukaryota > Fungi > Ascomycota > Sordariomycetes > Xylariales > Hypoxylaceae > Hypoxylon > Hypoxylon sp. E7406B. The sequence continues at coordinate 209,606 of JYCQ01000221.1, read as the reverse complement.
TCTAATTTGAATAGAAAGCTACATATGAGAATGTCGTCCACGTTCTCCGTAGTAAAGGCTCTAAGGTGTTATATCCTCTAGATCTCGCAGGTGGTCACAACTTAAACGTTGGGGAGGATAATCTAGGCACTGTTACATGTAGGGGAGATTCTAAGGGCCACTAAGAATACATCAGCTTACTGACAGGGCATAGATTATGAGTTTCCTGGGAAGTTGAAAGAGTTTCTGACGAGTTTCGAACACAAACCGGATTTGGAATCCTTGGATGATATCATTAGATGGAATGAGGAGCATATGGAGATATCCCTACCCACTCGTTAGTACCACCCCGTTTCGAGGTTGACTTTTAGCCACTCATATTTAAATATAAGAGACCTACGAAACTAATAGGGCAATAGCATATATCACTCAGACCGAGTTGACTAAATCTCGCGACAGTACTATGACAGAATTTCGGCGTCGTGAAGTCTGTTCAGAACTTCGACGTCTTGCTCTGGTAGAAGGGGTTGAGAAGGTTATGCTTGAAAACGGACTCGATATTATATTAGCCCCATCCGATTCGACGCTGGTGTCGTATGCAGCTTGTGCTCAGTGGCCTATTGCAACTGTTCCGCTAGGAAGATTGGCCGGTGTTGGACAACCATTTGGGCTGTTTGTCCTGGCCGGCGCAGAGAGGGAAGAGGTGCTATTGAGGTTCATGTCTCTCTTCGGACAAACATTCCCACCTCCTCAAGGAGCAATTCATCCATTCGACAGGTAAATTACGCTTTGTTCTGTTCCCCATATATGTTCTAGTCTTTTATTATCGGCGGAGTTTATAACGTCAATATGTAATGCAGTGAAATTTGAGGGGTCATAGGCATCAACACTCGCTTATGAGCGTCCCAAGCCATGAGATGAGACCACTATACAGCGAATTGATCCGACGTCTACTTTGATGAAAGGGTGAAAGGAATAGCACGATTCGACTCCCTTGATTAGAGATCATAGGTGCGTGATTAGAGAAATCCTCCAACGAATGCAATCTCTCTAAACACATCATTTGTAAACGTGGAATCCAGCTCTAGACTGGCTGGGTAAACCCGATAGAGTGGATCAATTTACTCTGCATAAACGGCCGCAGATCAACAGAAGATCTCCATAAGATTCCTTTAGGAGCGTTAGCTATCAGCCCAGGCCTCGGCGGAACGCCCGTATAGAAATCGGCGAATCAGTTGGGACGCTTTGAGGCAACACAGTATCTTATTTGTCGTTATACTAAGCTAATTATAGCTGCCTAGGACAAGATAAGTCAAGTAAGGCGTTTCCGTGTGAATACATATAGCGCAGGAGAGCGCTTTGACCCTAGCTGTCGTCGGGTGTTTAGAATAGGAGTGGGTAGATGGAGAAGCGACCTCACTTGCGGGTCGATGAGATTTCCACAATTAGTAAATAATTACCGAAATCTCTAGGCTTTTAGCAGGTGCCAAGACACCGGTGCCACGAGGTTCACATCCGGACTTGAAGCCGGCGCATCCTTAGCGTAGTAGGGTCTATTTAGTCTCGAGTCTCGGCTCCTGTCTCCTGGAACCGGATCTATAGTAAGAGACAAGGCAATCACTCGTAACTTCTCCCCGGTCGTCGATCCTGACCCATTGTGGCAGATACATAGGACATGATCACTGTTACCAGCTGAAAACCGACATATCGGAACAACCCCTTAGGACGACAAACTACTAGCTTCGTTTAATCGATCTGTTGACATGAACGGGCCACACTGCGTACTCAAAATTTCTCTTAGTCTTAAAGATTAGGGAATTGGTACTAAGTACAAAAATTCTAATAGGAGCGGGGTCTTCGGATGCGATGGCATTTCTCTTTCAGGTTCGACAATGTTCGGTGGTCCAGAAAGTCCCTCCGCGAGCTGATATAGACATCAGGGGTCGCACCGTTTGCCACGTGGGGTCCTGGTTTTCCGGAAAGTATATGCTGGTATTAGCTTCGGGTGCATTTTGTGGATTATTCTTCGCGGTTCTAGTCGTATAAAATATAGTATTAGGTCAGATGTCGGCAGTGATAGAGTATCTCCCCTGAGCTCGGTTCGGCGGTTGGCGTGATCTAGGACACATACATTCTACACAGACATACCTAACGGCCTAGTCTATTCCATTCACATATCAACCAATTGTAAGAACCTATCCAGGGCTAATCCTTGCATGCTAGGGGGCAAACCTGTTATCAAAAGCGAACTAGTAAGCCGCACTGACTGGCGCGGGCGAGGAATTCGCGAATAGCAAACAGTAAGGACACTATCGTCGAACTAAGATCTTGTCGTTTAATGGGTTTCACCACAGCCCTTACGTATTTCGGTTTTACAGCCGAGAGATCCACATGAGCTGAGAATTAGGCATTGACCCCGCGGATCACATAAATGTCTCCTACCCAGGCATCGTCTAATGGGGAACCCTTCATTATATTTCTAGTGTTTGCGCTTTGCTAAGTTTTCTTCCTAGCTTAGGATAATAGCAGTGAAATACTGGTATAAAATTCACAACTTCCTGGTGCTCGCTCCGTCAGCCCCAGGCAAGATCAACCGGCACAGATTAGAGGAGCACGAAGCGCTGGTAGTCATGGCCCCCTCTATTGAATCGGTCGTCAGCCTTTGCCATAAGGCCACCGTTCTTGGCAATAAGATATCGATTCACATGCTCGAGTATGTGGGCACAGTTGAGAAGCATGGTCATCAATTCGACGAATTAGCGCACGACTTCCTAGAAACATGCAGGATAATGTGGTCGCTCGAAGCCGGCCTAACGGAGTACTCCAGGAGCAACCAAAGATTCCCTCCAGAGATGATAATAGAGCTTGACAAGAAATTCAAAGCCGCCAACTCGGATTTCCAAGTGCTGGACCACATGCTGAGCCGACTCCTGGAATACGAGAAGAAGGGTACGATGGGGAAGATCCAAAAGGGATGGCGCAAAATGTTCGCCGATAACGATGTCGAGAGAATGAGAGAAAACTTGGCAAAGACGCGAGAGGCGCTCAGAATGAGCTCCCTCGTCTTTCAGTGGTCTCTTGGAGATGCTAAGATTGACGAGTCTGTTGGAATCGGTTACACAGGCCTTGCCGCCGCTCTTGACCGCATGTCTAGAGGGAAGACCGTAGCGGGTATTACAAAACTGAAGTCTCTTAGCAACACTGTTGTTACTCACCAAGTGGACGAGGTTCCAGCGGTTTGGCCATTACCACCTCTGCCCGTATCCCACAACAAAACCTCAATAACAGAACATTCTTCTCTCAGGACGCGCGAAGAAAGTCACCATAGCCACCATAGTCACCATAGTCACAATCACGGCATCCAGCTTCTCCCGGAAATACACCGCGAGCCTTCGATATCCAACTACACTATTGGAAGTGGGGCGTCATCTCGTGGTGCTCGAGAACGTGTAACCTCAACAGTAGATACCGTGGACCGGTCTATCGCACACAGCACAGGAGCTTCGGGGGGAAATACCGAAGTAGACACACTTGTTGGGGAAATGGACTCTTTCGAGCCGTATAAAGTCATTCGCTTGAAGGCTGAACCTCTTACTATGCCCAGATGGAGTCCACGGAATACAGTCGGAGCAGACACACCTGCATTAAGAGAAGCGCTTCTCTCTGCTGTAGAAACAGGGAACCACAAGTTGGTCGAACAACTGCTGGATAGGGGCGTGTCTCCCGACAGCGGCTCCGATGCTCACATTCTGAACCACGCAATATCGCGACACGACCCAGAGACCGTTCGTATCCTCTTGCTGTTTGGAGCCGACCCTAATGCCCCCGATAATCGCAATATAACACCGCTATTCTTGGCAGTCGAAGAATCATTTCGGGATGCGGTCATTATGCTGCTTAAGTGAGTGGATGGAGCCACGTTATTATTCCCATCCTTGCGCATGAATGAAAACTACCTACGAGGAAATGTAAGGAGCAAATTACTAACCAATACGGCTTTTGATTGTAGGTACGGCGCTGATCCTAACCTCTCAGCGGGATTAGACAACGAGACGCCTTTCATTACATCGGTACTCGAAGACAAGTTTGATCTTGCTCGCATAATCCTCACGTATGGGGGAGATGTTAACCACGTCATGATAAATGGTGACACAGCATTGTTGGCGGCTATCTTGAAAAAGAGATCAAAAAAGATCATTGATATGCTTCTTGAGTATGGGGCCGATGCAAACGTAAAGAACAGAGAAGGACATACACCCCTTTTTGAAGCCATTCAATCGAATCGCATCGATATTGTCACTAGCCTCCTGGATCATGGCGCCAATCCTAACCTCCCGGGGCCAAAGCATATGGTATGTTCAAAAGAAGTCCCTTCTTCTGATATTATTACTAACTGGTTTAAAGTAAGTTATCATCGAACTCTTGGAACATGTTAGAGAATAAAGGCAATGGTGGTGAAAAGGGGGGCAAGCCTAATTGAATCCATGGAGAAACGCCATCTAATCCGTAACAATGATATAAAGGCTAACTTATATCATATATAGGCTCTGGCCATCAGCAGGGTTGCCTCGCATCCTCGAATTACTGTTGTCTCGTGGTGCCGACCCGAAGAAGGCCCCTGGGATTATGGAATTAGCGACGTCTATCAACAACATCGAATCAGTGCGTGTCTTGCTTAAGGCCGGCGTCGATCCGAATGCTAAAAAGGATGGTATCTACACGCCCCTCTGCTCATCCATCCGTGACAACCGTGCCGATATATTTGAACTGCTACTCGCTAATGGTGCAGGTGAGTACTACCCATTTGGCTATGCGAATACCCCTGGCTAACCTCAGTACTGTTGATCAGACCCCAATGTACCAAGTGCTGAATATCCCGCATTCAAATGCGTGACGCATTATAGGACACAGTACCTCGCACCCCTAGTGGCGGCTGGTGCCGACCTCAACTCCCCCAAGGGKATTCTAGAAACTGCAGTACAATGCAAAAATCTTGAAGCTCTCTACTGGCTGCTAGATACCGGGAAAGTCTCTCCCAACGACAAGGCTCCTAAGACCGGCGCTACGCCGCTGACTACGGCGATCCGCGAGAACCGAGCCGACTTGGTGGTAAGAGCACACGACGGCTCGAAATCCTATCTCCTTTTGGCAAATTAGTGACAGGTTGCTAATGACCTTTGGGCGTTAAACAGGACCTTCTTCTATCTCGTGGAGCTGATCCAAACGTTCGAGGAGAAAACTGGCCAGTATGTATGGCCGTACATCAACCTGCCATTTTGAAACGCCTACTACCGGCCTTGGCAGAACCACGGGCTTTCAAGGGTGTAATGGAAATGGCTGTCGTGGCCAACCAGCTGGAGAGCATTAAGTTACTCCTCAAGGCCGGCGTGAGCGTGGAAGATCGTAATGGCGGTGTATTCTCGCCGCTGACAACGGCCATCCGCGAGGACCGCAAGGAAATAGTACATTTCTTACTGGTAAGAAATACTTGCACTTCCTCGGTATACGTACCTAATCTATGAGAACCTGAGCGTCTTGCTGACTTGGATGCTAAAATTGAATAGGAGGAAGCCGGTGCCGACGTTAATGCACCCGGCGAACATCTACCAATCGTTAAAGCGCTGCGGCGACTTCACGGAGCAGATACCGAGATCGTTGAGTTGCTCTTGAAACACGGCGCGGACCCGAACAAGATTTACCGCGGCCACAACGCCTACATCCAGGCTATCGAGAACGGCGATCCTAATATCCTCAGACTCCTTATTGATAAGGCTGGGGTTGACCTTAACGCTAAGGACGATTCTGGAATGACGATAATCGAAATCGCCGCACACCGGGGTTGGGAAGAGGGCCGCCAAATACTTTTGGCTGCAAAAGCGACATCATGAGGAAAACAGGACTTCAGAAAATTCAACCCTCCTTAATTCATCTCCTTTGTGATTTCGTGCTAAATGAATCTGATATTAAACTTTAAGGCATGGTCAGTTGAGGCGTGTATGAATAAATGAAAATCACTTCCGATGAAATAACTACCCTAACTCTTAGCCCGAGACTTTTCCGATTTGTATGCCCCTATACATTAACATTGAGATGATTTACTCACCTAAGATGAGCAAGACACAGCAAACCTTGATTATAAGACCTGTAGAGATCAAAGCGATAAGAGTCTGCTATATCAAGACCTAACTCTTATGTTGGGAGGATTCACTAAAATAGACAGACCCCATGATGCGGATATCAACATAAACAGGAAATATGAATTGTTGGTTACAGTACATATTTGGCAATAGATGAATATTATATTTAAATCTATGAGATATTTATATAGGTAGTGACCTACATCTATGTATCGAGCATGTAACTTAAAGGCTGGAGATATAAGTTTATATATCTTGGGACCTCTCGGACATTAGCTATCATAACATGCCGAAAAGCCGAGATCCTTTGCCGTTAACATTAATAATACATGTAGGTCAAAATATTAGTCTACGATCCGTCATTTCTACTACATATTCGTACGCCTAGATATTATTCATTCTCATATTTGGAAGTATGTTGGTCCTTGTTACTGGCGCTACAGGCAGCTCATCGTCAGTAGTCTTCTGGCTAGAGGATATCAGGTCCGAGCGCTTGCTCGTAATCCTTCTTCTAAATTCTCGCCAGAGATACTGGCTCGTCTCGAAAGCACCGTGCAAAGTAGCGGTTACGATGATATCGCCTCTCTAGATCGTAGTTGCGCCGGTGTAGATGCCATCATCAACGCTTACAGTGGAAAGCCGGAGCTCACACTTGAAGCCCAATTGCTGCTCCTCCGTACGGCGGAGCGGGCCGCCGTGAAGTGATTCGTTGCCGCATGTTGGAGCTATGACTGGACGGCTTTAACGCTTGGGCAGCACGAGAGTCACGATGCCTTCATTGCCTTCCACAATCACGTCGAGCTTACATCTGAGATCCGGTCCCATATATATCTTGACCGGCGTCTTCGCCGAGGTGTTCTTTGCTGTGCCCGGTCATGGAGATTTCTCGCCTCACAATCATGGGTGCTGGGATCCCCAGCGCAAAAGGCTGGAGATCTGGAGCACGGGCGACGAGCCTTAACATTGGACTACTGAGCGGGACGCGGCCGAGTTCGCGACCGAGATCTTGCAGCGTGACGATGCTGCCGAGGGGGGCTTCTGGCGTCTCTGTTCCGGTGTGAGTACATTGAAGGAAATCGCCGCCACCTACGAGGTAGTTAGAGGGATCAAACTGGACGTTGAAGTCATGGGGACCTTAACAGATTTGAGAGAGCGGGCGATGCAAGCGAGACGTGAAGGAACTCGGCGCAACTTCTGGTCATATATTGGATGATTCTACCAACTTTTCACCGTGGATGGGACTTGGACCCTCAAGGCGCTTGATAATGAGAAGTTGGGATTGCGCACTACAACTCTGCAGGAGTTTCTGCAGCAGAACCCATCTATCTAGGGCCTGCCTGCGCTTGAGTTTTTCTCAGGTTCTTAGGTGGCCTCTTTAGCGAGAATAACCAAGGATAAATGGTGTAATGGGCCAATAATGATGAACATTTTACTGAACCTAATATCTCCTCCTTTATTAGTTGACCTACAGCGGTCGTTAACCCCTTGTTGTATGTAAGCGATAGTGATTGTACAAACCTCAAAGCAGGCGATCGTTAATACTTTCCCCCCTTTTCACTTTTTGCTCCTTGTCTCATCTGAAACCTTGCCCGCATCTTCTCCCTTACTATTGTTATTGGTCGAGCTCATGAACAAGGAGATGGGCGTTGACAACTGTAAGAATCTGGAATATCGGTACGTGAAGGAATGCTTACATGCAGACAAGTATCTTGGCACCGGCAACTAGAAGGCAAGGGACCTTGGTATGCATGTTAGACACGTGGTAGACATGTGCCAATCATTACCGTCGATTGCTATAATTTAAGGTTTGACGCCAGGAAGGCAGTTCCATTCAGCTGGGAAAATATATCTAGGTAGACACCAAATAAGGCACATCCATGGATGGTTAGCCACTGAGGCTAGATCTGCCCCGACATCGGAGAGGCGTCAGATGTCAAGTTATCGCTCAGCTACATGTAGCTCAAGCCAAAGCAATGCTTGCTGACTCATTATTTGCGCACTTCGATACATACCTTAGGTACGTATGGCATGGCAGGKGCCTACATGAGGKACTTAATTACCCAAAGTACGCTGAGAAGCGAAAAGTGGAATGAGCGCTCAGGGTTGCTCAGGAAGAAAAATTAATAAGACGCGATCACCGTCTCGCCCCACTTGGAGCCTCTTGACATATATTTTCCTTCTCTTCACCTTAAAATGCCCTCGTCATCCCGCGCCAAGACCTGTCTGAACAGGCTTTAGATTGGCCAATTTGCACCTTCTACATGTGAAAAGTGGGATTCTTTATGGACTAAGGGAGGAAAGTGCAGGTACCGTAGAAAACGCGTTTGCGTCAGGTACGACATGCGATCATCACGCGATGGTAAGAAGGTCTAAGTTAGGATTAGCGAAATGATGGTAAGGAGCAACCTGGAAACCGGTGGAGATTCGGCCTGGCAGCCTGGCAGCCTGGGAAGGTACCTAATGCACGACCCTCCGGCTGCTGTTTGCTTCCGATTTCGAATAGAGACAAGAACTTCCTGACCTTTTCAACTTAAACCCAAACCTCGCCGTCCAACTTCTCCTCCCTTACCATCAACAAACAACAACTTCTTGACGAATAGACTCAATCTCGACCCCTGTCATCACTGTCATCACTGTCAACGTCAACACAATTACCGCTACCATCACCGCCCATCATGTCCTCTGCCTTCGTCCAACGCCCTGCTCCGGCCTTCACAGCCACCACCGTCTTCCCTGGTGGCGAGTTTAAGGACATCTCCCTGTCGGATTATCTTGGCCAATGGTATGTATAGCCCCTATCCCCCATCCTGTATCAGCATCTACCTTCATCAGTGTCCTGATCCTGACTAATCCTTACCAACAGGGTTGTTCTCCTGTTCTATCCTCTTGACTTCACCTTCGTCTGCCCGACCGAGATCATCCAGTACAACGACGCCCTACCTCGCTTCCGCGCCATTAATACCACTGTCCTTGGTATTTCGACCGACTCTCACTTTTCTCACCTCGCCTGGACTGAGAGACCCCGCAAGCAGGGTGGCCTAGGCTCGGACCTACAGCTACCACTGGTTGCCGACAAGTCGCACAAGATCTCGCGTAGCTACGGTGTCCTCATTGAGGACGAAGGTGTCGCCCTGCGCGGCCTATTCATCATTGACCCTAAGGGCGTGTTGCGACAGATCACCATCAACGACCTACCCGTCGGTCGCCACGTCGAGGAAACCATCCGCCTCGTCGAAGCGTTCCAGTTCACCGATGAGCACGGTGAGGTTTGCCCTGCTGGCTGGCAGAATGGTAGCAAGGGAATGAAGGCAGATCCCAAGGGAAGTCTGGAATACTTCGCTGCTCATGGAGAGGCAGGKGAGAATGGTCACGTTAATGGAAATGGTGAGTCTAAGAAGCGAGCCCGAGTCAACTAGACCATAAAGTCAGCAACAAGCGGGGAAAGTTGGAGAAACGAAGGCCACTGACGTAGGTGGAGGGTGGCCTAGAGGAATGGGAATGTACACTGTAATTAGAGGTCACCGGTACGCATCAGTCTCAAGTGATGCCTTAATATTAGATATAGAGAATTAGACCATGCTTCACGCACTTCGCAACCAGACCCCTTTTCTCCTTCGCCTTCGCGATTTTTGGACAGTTATTCCTGTCAATGTAAAGTGTCTTCTGAAGGTACATAGGTACTTGCCTCGCAGAATTGTCTCCAACATCTCCAACTTGAATCCTGGAGGATTGTTGCGGAGGGATAGGACCTATTTTCAGCACATTATTGCGGGGAGTCTGCCACAAGGAAATTACGCGCCTCAAGTTTCCTTCAGAGTTTCCTGTAACATAATCAGGCAAACTTCTCAAAACCCCTTTTTATTCGCCCTAAGCCATCCCTTACACATCGAGTCCATACTGCTCATACAGTTTTCCAAAGCTGCCTCGCCAAGTGTCCACCATTAACTGTCCAAAACCAACGGCGATTTCTTTCTTGAAAGACCCATTTGCGTCGAGTTGCTCCAAGCTCTCAAAGAACTTGTCAATGTATTCAGCCAGTGACATAGCAGGGAAAGCTTTATCTGGACCACCTTGCATCGCAGTTACTGTCTCGCGATGCTCTTCATCTAGGCCTGTATCTACGTACGGGGGCACAATTTCAACCACATTCATATTCTTTTTCACTTCGCTGGGGGCGAAGCTTAGCTGTTGCCGTAAGATCTTGGTCAACGTATGGACGCCTGCCTTGCTTGAACAATAAGCCGGATAAAAGCTCAGCGGGAAGTACGCTATAGAAGAACTCGTGATGAATAGATTCGTTTTGGTTCCCGCCTTTGCCAGCCCAAAGAGGTGGGGAGCGAACAAACGGGCCAGAAGAGTTGGAGCCGTTAAGTTCGTAGTGACCTCCCCAATGATTTGCTCGGCGCTCGTAGATCGATTAAAGAAGCTAAAGCTCTTCTGAATTCCGGCGTTGATAATGACCGAATCAAGATTGGGAAAGTCCTCCAAGATACAGTTCACGTTGGCCGGCAGGGCAGTTAGGTCAGAAATATCGAACTGGAAAAACATTAGGAGCAAAGCTTTTCAATATTAGAGCCCATTTATAACTTACCTTGCGAGTATGGAGGCCTTCCAGCTCTTTGGACATGGTATCTAACTTAGCTTGCCTACGGCCAGTGGCGATGACAATTTTTCCCAGCTCATGGAACCGACGCGCAAAGGCCTCGCCAATGCCGGAGGTGGCGCCAATGATAAGAATGGTGTTTATTCTAGAAGACATTATCACTCGATATTATTTCAGTGAGTTGGTAGCTGGGAGATTTGCTGGGGGGGGAGAGGGTATTATGACGAAGATACGAATTCCGGGGGGGAACAAAATGGGAGATATGGTGAAACGGCACCCACTGATTCTTATAATACAACAGGCAGACTTTGTTCTAGGCAGCAAAGTGACGAGTTTATTACCTCTCTGGTTTATCATAGTGTACCATAATTACCAACGGCGATACATTGGTCATCACATACGCTGCCAAGCTAGATCTTACGGTGTGTTGGTGCTTGGGGTGTTTTAATCATGTTGGTCTTCAACTAACATATGATTGAGCCACGACGAGTAAGCTCTCAGGCGCCTGGGTATCTAGTAAGCCTTATTACGTACCTACACAAGAAGCTTTTTAAGTAGGTAGCTAGATCCATCGTGAATGTTGTACGCAACATGCAATACTATCTACTAACGAAAATACAGGACCAACGATTGTCTTCCGACCATATATCGAGGTAGATTAGGTGCTCCTACATAACGTTACTAATATATATCCTATATCTCATTAGCCAAGCTAGCTTTCGGATATCATGTTTATATCTATTATAGATTAAATAAAGATATTTGTTTTAGCCGTTAAAAGTTACGCTTTGCTAAGATTTCAGACTATTATTATTAAAAGCCTCCTTATATTAGCTTGTAATAAGATATTTATACTACGTTGATGTTTATATCGAGTCCTCAGCTTACTAGAGGCCGTTTTACGTTCTACATCTAATCGGATTTACTTAGGTGCCTAAGTGGTTTTCGAGCTCTCGGGGGTTGCTCCCATATGCCAACATCGCTTCGCCTAGGTGGCGGCAAGATCTTCCCAACGCAATCGTAGTAGCATTTCCGTGGGAAAGATACAGCCCAGGACATTATCCTTTAGTTCCAATATTTCTCGTCTACCTCATAGGTAAGTCTTGTTATCGTACAAATACAGCATTATACTTATTCAGCGCGAAGAGACGGCTTTATGTGAAATCAAAACGAAGCATGCGTTGTATTTCGCGAAGCTCGGCTGCATTACCTCGGTGTACTGAACTATGAGCTCGAAGGATTCGCAGCTATATAGTATCCCCTGATTTGGCTAGATATAATTCCAGTTAGCGGAAGCTTCATTCTGCCGCGTCCAATGACAGATTCACAGCTTCTTCATTGAAATGATTGCCAAATCAATATTCAACATCCGTTCTCATTCCTTTTGATATATATAGCAGCGTGTCTATAAAATATAGCCCCTATCCACAGGCGCATCAACCGCTCGCTCCGCGATATCGTTCATTACAGATCCCTTCCTCCCTTATTCCAACTAAGCATTCCTAAGGCAACATGGCGGTCGTTCCCGTCGCCACCACAGTACTCGTGGCGGTAGAGGTAGGAGGAGACGCCGGGGGCGGGCCCGTGGTATTATCCATGCAGTACCAGTCGCCGTGACACCAGCAGCCCGCATTGCAGGCAGCGCATAGCTCCTCGCTCGGCGGATCGTGCGTCCATGTGTCGCTTATATCCATAAATCCGCACGCCGAGCTCTCACGCCTGCAGTACAGACACCGGTTGCAATCAGTGCGGCTAAGCAAAGGATCGCATCCTTGATTGCAGTACCAGCCGCAAGAGTTGCAGTTGGTGCCTTCAACGCATCCTGAGGCCTGCGCAACGGCACCCGGAAAGAGTAAGAGTGGCGTTAAGCATATGAAACCCGGCAGATACATTGCAATAGTAATAGTAATAGCGTCGATGCTTCTGTTTGTTCTAGCGGGAACCAAGGCCGGATTTTTGATGTTGTCCTGGTTAACCGTCAGTAGTCGTGGTTCTACCGTCCCCTTAATAACAACTACCTAGCTATGAAAGGTTCTAGACTCGCTCTTATAGAGACGGTAGCTATCGTAACATGTTGCTAAAGGATGATGATCATCGACGACGATGTCACTCCACGTGCATAATCGTCGCATTCTTAATTTAGCCCGCATAGCCGACAAGTAGTATATTGAAAACCTTCATTTCTACGATAAGCTTAAAATGATCCAGAATTGGACACACAATTTCGACTCCGAAGATGTGTTACTCCGTACCCCTAGTACGACGTGGATGAGTTCGAGGCCTAAGTTAAACCGATGGGAGTGCAGCTCGTTTAGCGTCACCTACTAGCATCTCGGTTGCATGACGCGAAAGTGGCAGTCGGGTAATTAATATCATCTGAAGGCCTTGCTGAGGCTAAATCCTTCGACACATATCCTACGATACCTTAACTTCGCGGTGATCGCTGTTGGGGAGTATTACGTCACGAAACGCCAGGGCCATCAAGTTTCCATGTGGCTTGCGCCAACACAAGATTCTAGCAACACGTATTATCGTAGAAACTATCATATATCCTCTGCGCTCTACGCTATTATACGCTGGTGTATCAAAAGATTCAGAAAGCAATCATAAGTTAAGCGCCTGGACATGCCTTTGCACTAACCTTCTCTGTTAGACATGTGATAACTCCGAAGATTTGTTTGTCGTGGTCCTCTCACCAGGCCTCCCATTTCTGTCCTCCGATGGCCACGAGGCGGTTAAATAGCTCGTCTCTCATCGGCATGGCCGTCACGCGCCGTGTATTGCCAGCCCTATCCGTAATCTCCAGCCCATCGGCCMCCTCCCGCCCCAGGGACCAGCCGACCACAATCTTGGCCTTCCACCCATATCCGCCAACCTTCTTAAGCTCCGTAATGTCGCTAATGGCTATAGTCCACAACGGGTGCAGGTCTTCCCGTTCCGCCGAACCGATCTTCTCAATCGTCTCGTCCGTACTGAAGGATATTGCTGGGATCGTGGATTTGGTCGTGATGTAGACGTGGCCCTTTTTGCCATTGTACCGAGCCTTGAAGTCAACTGGCCCGGAAACTCGGCTGGAATTCGGTCTAGGGACAGCACCCAAACGATTCTTGGCATGGTGAGAGCCAACTTTCGCTCGAGCATGGTCAGTGCCGATGGCTGTCTTGACTGCACCTTTTGTGGTTCCCTTGAAGAAGCCGAGAATCTTGCTTCCGCGCTTGCCGGGCTTTGAGCCCTTCGCGGCGTCAATGTCCGGGCCGCCTGTCTCGTGTGCAGTCCGCGGGTCGTGTTCCATAGCCTCCCGGAGTTCCTCGTCGGTTGCATTGAGTGGTGGTTCAGCCCCTGTCGCTCTCAACTCAGCATCGGTGACTTCCGTCGGTTTCTCGGGAGGTGGTTCATTGATGGACGGCGGGGGAGGTAGAGGTGTCTTGTTAGCCTCGCCTATGCGAAGAAGGGTAAGTGTTAACTGCGCGTTAGTTGGTACACCTTTCAGGATTGTGTTTCGAAGCTCAAGTAGTTTCTGCCAGTTAGGGAATCTGTGGTCGAGCCACTTCATTCCACGATTTATAATGGGATCCCCAAAGAACCCGAAGCCAACTCCGAAAGTGACACCTTTCATGAACATGTACGAGGTCACAAAGAGAGAAATGAGGAAAATCGGAAGAACCAAAGCAGCAAGTCTCAGCCTGTAAATGTCCCGTGGGAAGGGCGGGGTGGGCGACAAGGCGTTCGCGAATCGTTCCCAGGTGTCTGACACATCGGCGATACCATGCATGATAGGTCTCATCTTTGTCCACATGGCGGTCTCGACGGGCACCTTAGTCTTATCATGCATTCCTGAGGCTTTGGCCCCGGATGCGACGTCTTGGGCTTCCGCAGCCGCCATGGCGACTCCAGTAGGGTCAGGTACAGCATCATCAGGCGACCCTGATTCCGTTGGGGGTGAGCCTTCTGGATGCTTTCCTGTGGCGCTCGTGATTACGATAGAACTAAAGCCATTGACGAAATTGCTGGCCTCTTGTTCGACTGCTTCTCCTTTGAAGTTCTGCGGCGCCCCTGTTGAGCTCTCGGTGCTGCCAAGAACACCAGCTTTAGGCTTCTGTACTCCACCAGTTTTAGTGTCCACCAACGCAAGGGGCGCCGGTGGGAAGAGGATCCCTCTCGATCGCGGGTAAACAATCAGGGTAATCAGCGTCAAAGTGAGGAGCGGGACGATTAAATCAAAACCCCAAGCAATGAAGTAGGCCTATATAAACTTGTCAGCATGATTCCTCACGGCTAACATATTGACCCAGTATGCTTACCGCACAGAAACAAGAGGTCCTTCGCGTCTCACGCCATGAGCGTAAACGCACAATATGCTTAATAGCAGCCAGCAGTCCGACTACCACGGTCATGTAAAATCGTTCGATATTAGCTCGTAGCTTATCTGGGGAGAACTCCTCCTCATCGGCGATATTGAGATCCAGGTCCCCGGGGACCGATTTTAGAACTTCTTTGACATGGTATATTTGCTACAGACAAGCCAATACTATCAGCACTCTAGTTACCATACGGTATCTTAGGTACCTCCTAAAATAGTAATCACGTACCTTATTGAATCTTCGAATCAGGAGCCATAAATCCTCATTATCCAACCCTCCGACCAATGGAGCAGCTATTTCTTCCTTCTTCTCATTCCAACCGAGATCTACCACCTCCTCGTCATGTTGCAGCTGAGCCAAGCCCTTCTCCCCGTGGTCATCTGTTGCTAAAGCGTGGGAGAGTGTCGGCTCTTCGGCAAGACTGTTTGCGGTTTCGTTCTTTTCCGGTTCGGTAACAGGCTGCGCTGTCGACGGAACGGGAAGGATATCTGTCAACTTAGTGCCAGCAGCACCGGTGGAACTGTCGCCCTGCTGAAGGCTCTCTTCTAATTTATCTTCGTAAGTGGGCATTTTTAACGATTCATACGTTGCAACTAACGAGAATTCGGACTTCAAACTAGTTAGGTCGAGGCAGACATTAGGCTTAAGTACGCAGAGCCGGGCCCGTCTACGCAATGAGTCGAGCCCAGTCTAATACCCAGTTGTCGTCTTGAATGTTCCATGATTTCCTGCTGAAACCAGAAATTCGATGTTTGGATTTCTCCCAGTTTGGCTTAAGCAATGACGTCGATGGCTCACTAGACGAGAAACAGTGGTGGTGAAGATCCAGGCGCCGAACTGCCTTAGCGCTAGGAACGATCGAATCGCGTTTTATTCTTAGAAAGGCCATTTCCAAGAAATCCAGTCTTGAATTTAGTGACCCTTGCAGCTACTGTTGGTCTTGAGACTACCGACTAGAGCAGTGGGGCGCGTCTTTAGAAGTTTCTATTGATTTGAACATGTTATGAAAACCTGTTAGGCGACTCGTACCGAGGGGGAGGTATCTTCAGCCGCACATACGAGATCGATCGATCTCTTGAAGGGGTTATATCCCATGATCCTTGCAAATAAATATATAAGTCCCACTTATGCGATATGACCCTCTACCCGCATACAAAACTCCCTTTCTAAGACAGCATCTTTAATATAGAAACATGATCTAGTTCATTTTCCTGAATAGCTCTACCTATCCGAGCCGGTGCATTATTGTTAAGCCAGATAACTATTACAGCGACATCAAGATGCCAGATCAACTCGTGTTTCAGCTGAGCGGTTCCTGCAACAACTATCCTTGGGGGAAGAAAGGTAAAGAATCCCTTGCAGCGCAGCTCTGTGCGCAGACTCCCGGCACGGGTTTCCAAATCAAAGATGACGAGTTCTACTCGGAAATGTGGTTCGGCGACTACCCGGACTATCCCGCCCGCAAGTTAGATACTAGCGAACCACTAGCAGAAGTGTTGCAGCGGAACAAGGAAAAGCTCTTAGGAAAGAAGGTCACCGAGAAATTCGGTGGCCAATTACCATATTTGCCTAAGGTGAGATCTTAGGAAGTAACAAGGCCAGCCTGAGAATGAGGGTTGACAAGAGGTGTGTAGATCCTGTCGATCGCGAAGGCGCTTCCACTGCAGCTCCACCCCAATAAGGAATTAGCTCGGAAGCTTCACGAAAAGGACCCAAACAGCTTTACCGACCCGAATCACAAGCCTGAGATTGCTGTTGCCCTATCCAAGTTCGAGCTGTTTGCCGGATTCAAGCCTCTGGACAAAATAGCGCCGCTATTCAAACTACAGGCACTTCAGCAGTTCAATCCAGAACAACCAGACAAATGGACAGATGAGACGCTACGGAAGGTGACCAAGAACTTACTTAAATCTGACCTTGAGACGGTCAAGAAAGTCCAAACAGAGCTTTCGAAAATCCCGAAAGACCACTTTAGCGACGCCGCGTACATTTTAGATCTCCTCCCTCGCCTTCAAGGGCAGTATGGCCCTGAAGATGCTGGCAGTCTAGTCGCGCTTCTCTGCATGAACTTTTTGGTATTCAATCCAGGAGATGCGGTGTGGATTCCTGCAGATGGCATTCACGCATACCTGGCTGGTGATATCGTCGAGTGCATGGCCCGCAGTAACAATGTCCTCAACGCCGGCTTCTGCCCGCCTGGCGACCGTAACAACGCCGACACGTTCGCAAACACCCTGACTTTCAAGGCTCACAGCCAGGACGATGTATACCTCCCTAGTCAGAAATCGGACAAGAGTAAAAATGGAAAGACGGTAGTCTACCGGCCACCAATGAGCGAATTCGACATGCTCAAGACAGACTTGGGCGCAAGTGAAAGCGAAGAGCTTACACCAAGTGATGGGCCAGGAGTGATGATTGTAACTTCAGGGAAGGGGGTGATGCATGTTGACGGGGCGGACCATCAGCTCAAGGAGGGTTTTATTTACTTCATCGCACCAGGCGTTCCGGTAAAGTTTAAGAGCCAGGATGGCTTACAGATCCATATGGCTGTCGTGTGAATTTTGGCCGTACAAGGAGTTATAAAAGGTCTGGATTAATGAAGATACCATGCATGAGGATATCTTTACGACGAACACAAATGTTTAGCATGATAAAATATCAGGCTTAACTTCTATCGCTAGGTGCCACCTGTTAAGTCTCATAATACCGACTTAACCTACCAAACGTAGAGACACCCTTACTGTTCCACCGAGTCTAAGTTTACGCGAATTAATCTAAGGGACTTTATGCTACCTCATCAAAATCAATCTCTCTTCAGAATATTTCGACTTACTGAGTTAGAGAGATCTCAGCGTCATTCGCATTTGCAACTCCAACCCCCGTCAATTCATTGGCGGCAATTTACTACACGAATGCCACCAATAATTGAACCAAGCCAAGAGTATACTTAAGGCTTCCATGATAGTAAAACCCGAAGTAAGACAGCTGGATATCTTGTTTAGGCAATTGATCATGAAATTTACGGAGGTAGATCTCCCGGCAAATGTCTCCTCTACTCTGGCCCCTCTCAACTCGTCCTGCTCAATAGATGTTCTGCAAAGGATTGCGGAGTTTCTGATAATACGGAAGAATTTAAAGTCAAATATGGAGTAAATTCTATAGATGTAACTGCTCTTGACCAGGAATTGAGAGCAACGGTAACATTTCGATGCATATCATGTTCTAGATCTAGGCTGCTCAAGCAGGGGGGCGAATGCATATCTCTACTACTTCAACAACCCGGTGGGCAAGTTTCATGGCTTTATATAGGGTCGAGCCACGTCGTGTAGATCCAGATGCCCGTACCATCCCTCGCACGATAAGGGACCGATCATTACTGAGCCGCGAAAATCTTTCTATCTCTGGCTAGTCATTTCCGTATCCTTCACCATGGGATTTCATGGACTTTGGTGGCTGTTGGCTTTAACCGCCACAGCTGCACCAACCGCTCCCATCACGATTCATCTATGTGGTGACTCAACCATGGCAAAAGGAGGCGGAGGAGCAGGAATACCCACCGAGGGTTGGGGAGAATATCTTAAATACAGCTTCGGCTCCGATTACATCGTTCACAACGCAGCGATCGGTGGTAGAAGCGCCAGATCCTTCACGCGCGAAGGACGCTTCACCGAAGTGGCCAATCTTGTCAAGCCAGGCGATTGGGTCGTTATTGAGTTTGGCCACAACGATGGCGGTAGTCTGAGCAATGATAACGGGAGGACTGACTGTCCCGGTGACGGCGCGCAGACGTGCCAAACCACGTATAACGGCGTCAAGGAAACAGTCCTGACGTATCCAGCGTATTATAAAAATGCCGCGAAGCTCTTCCTCGATAAAGGGGCAAAGGTCATCTTGAACTCTCCTACCCCGAACAACGTGTGCGAAAGTGGCACATGCGTCAGCGACTCGTCTCGATTCGACTATTACGCGTGGTGAGTATTGAGACCAGGAAAAAGTTACTTCTATTGCTAACAGTCCCGAAGGCATGCGGCTGCCGAGCTTGCAAGCCCAGACGTTTATCATGTCCCGCATAAGCAATATGCGGTTCAAGCCATGAAGAACCTAGGCCCCACGACTGTCAACGCCAATTATCCAAAGGACCATACACACACAGGACCTTACATGGCCGGCGTGATGGCTGGAAGCTTCGTCTTGGGGTTAAGATGCGGAACAACTGCTCTCGGAGCAGCCGTCAAGAACACAACCGATTCCTTAACCACAACTTTCTACGGGCCTTGTATACCACAAAACAGTTCTGTTCCTATCTAATTTATTTAGCGATGCTCAATATAATTAGTAAAATGTCTTATGGCCTCACTCAGGTATGGAAACTTACACACCTAGGAGGTATTTAAGGCCGGCTAAGACCAATCTTTAAGACCACTCTCACGCAATTTAAATTCAAATAAGAAAGACAAATGAGAAGCACAAGATGAAGTCATTCTATACCATGAACTCCTACCACATATATGAAAGGTTAGCTCAAATTCAACTCGGCGATCTCCCTTTCGCTCCAGTCCCATAGTCTCTTCGCCAACTCCATATTCTCGCCGTCTCTGATAAGATCTCCCGGCTTTCTAACCGGGAGGTAAAACCGACCTGGCTTGAGATTGCTCTTCTCAGTCGTCGAAGCCCAGAGCATATTGCAAGCACCTTGCTGGACGGTCATGAGGCCCTTGGGGTTGGTAGCGTACACGACCATGCGATTCAACCAGGACAGGCCGTCGACGAGGCCCGTATTCACGGTGCAGGTAGACATGACTAGAATATTTGCCTCGTTTACGCTGCTAGCTGGCTTGGGATGAGCTGACGTGGATGGTAGTGCCTGGCTGGTTCTAGATGGGCTCAGAGACTCTTCGTTGATTATGCCATTGGTTCATCTTGCCATCCCGAAGGTGAGACATAATGACTTTATAATCCATCCTGCCCTGCAGGCGGCGCATCATCTTCTTCATAGACTCAAGATGAGTTCATCCGTACGTCTGATCCTTTGGCCTCTGCATTCCAGCTCCCCGTCGTGACGGCCAAATAATTCCTCCATCACAAATCCGTAATACTAAGMAAGCCACAATTATGGCTTTGTGTGGCTGGTCTTCTAGGGGTCTCGGGGTCTCGGGGTCTTGGGGTCTTATAACTGATTCTGTGGCTTGACGCTGACCGCCCCTGCTGACCGCCCCTACTGACCCCCTACAATCTTCCCTCCGCGTCATTGACTTGCTAGGTAGACCTTCAATTGTTTGCACGAATAATTGCAATTCCGAATCGCAGTCCCGAATGTGAATGTTCCTTATTAATCATAGTTCCAGCCAACCTCATCAATGGCTACAGCTACCACGTCATTGCTATTGGAATGCTCTATCTCCCAACGGGTTCTTGCAGAAGCCCGAACATTCAACCTGCGGACTGATTTTGCCCCGGTATACAGGCGCACTGTTCACAGCTTGTTTTTACCTACCCATCCCACGTCAGCCAATGAGCTACACCTCTAAATCCTTTGGTAGGATATGTTCGTACGAAACTCGCCTATCAGTCCTCGTGTATTTCTTGGCGGCTTGGGAACCTACCGCTGCTAACTCTGAAAACGTTCTCAATACGGCCTTGGATTGAAATTTGCCAAGTTTGCTACGGGCAAAAGACTTTATTTGCCAGAGATGTTTTCAGTATTTGGGACCCTGCGAAGACACCGTGGCACTGCCTGTTTGGATCCTTTGAAAGTGTTTTCAGGTCAGCATTCATACAGATTTCCACACCTGTGGAAGGGTATCCAACTGTCTAATCTAGTCTAGCCATCTTCTATCGCCCGGTGAGCCTCTTTTCCAAAAATCGGAAAGGGAGGTACAAAAATGCTGTCACTGCGAACGCCATCTCGAATCCAATGTCACCAGCCTTCTTCGCGATGGGCCCTTCGAACCAAACCTGGGACATGCTGGGGATGACCAATCCAAAGCTGAGCGCACTCGCTGCCAAAGCAGCAACTCCTGGTGGCAGCCGTGATGCCACGTTCCAACTATCATGGTCGTATGTATCATACTTCCCGCCCCTGAAAACATTGTGCTCCACAATCAAGACTGCCACAAACGCGGCGGACCAATATCCAATCAGCGCTACGAAGTTCTCAAGACTAGCGAAGAACTCTTCTGCTGCTCTGACGCTGACCGGGATGACGATGGCCGTCACCACAATCGAGAATAGGTAACGCGGTATTACGACAAGCTGCGGGATCAGGATCTGGAAATTGAGCGTGATCGAGTACATCGTTGCTGCGATGTTCCCGAGCAGGGTCAGCGAGAGCACAACCACGACGAATTTCCCAAAACCGCCGGCGCGGGACAACATCGCGGCTAACACGCCGCCGACCTGGGTCTCATCGTAGCCCTCTTGCCACTCAGGAATGCTAGATATAGCCCCTCCGATAGCAGCGCCCAGGACCATCAGTAAAGCCGACGGCACAACAAGGCCTGCATAACCATATAAGAATAATCTCATTCTTTGAATCCTGTTAGTGGAGGGCTGAAAGGTCGGGGAATGTGACGACTCACGATGAGAACTTGGGGTTCAGATATGTCGTAAAATCCGAGGCCAGGCAAGCATATGGGATCATGTAAGATGCTATAATCATGCCAAAGCTAAGTACACCACCAGCCGTCGCGGGTTCTACTGGTGCTTGCTGCGAAAGACCCGACCCTCCGCATCCGGTGGCAATGATGATGGCGATCAAAGCCGGAATCCAAGCAAAGCGCTCGTATTGGTGCAGCACCCCATATCCGCAAAAGGAGATGAGCAGAGCCAAGATCCCCATGATGACTATCCCGACCGCTGGCGTGAGAGAACCACCAGCGACGGCTGATAGGCACTGGCCTCCGATGACGCAAATAATCACGCAGAAGCCCGTAAGTGTGGCCAAGTTCAAGATGACGGGTACGGAGACCAGGTATCTTCCGAAAGAGAAGCGGGCCTGGATCATCTGCCGCAAGCCGGTCTTGGGTCCCAAGATACCAAGATAAGCCGGTATAGCAGCAGTTAAGAGACAGAAGAACAGGATGACCAGAGCACAGTCTCTTAAACTCAGCCCATAAGATGGGCCAAGCAGGCCGAACGTGATACTAATCGAGATATCAGTGGGCTGTTATTTCTTAGATAACGACAGGTAGGTTGCCAAGGACTTACGGCAGGAGGKTTATATTCATGCTTGCCCATATCCAAAAGTAGCTGAAGTAGTTGGTAGCGGTCCGGTCCTCCAATGCCACAGGCATGACACCTCGCTCTTCAATCGGGCCATCTGAAATTAGGGCTGCTAGAATTCTTTGAAACCTTTTCAGCAACGTGCGGCTCGATTCCGCCGCATTGCTCTGTCCAACCCCTTTTTCAACATCCTTAGTGACTGTTATTGGCTCATTTTCGCCATCTCGGTCACCTTGCGACATCATGATAACTCTTGTCAATGCGCGGGAATGTGAGTTTGGTACGTAAAATTTCGGGACCTAACCTAGTAAGTTTTCTTGCAGAGTTCCTCAACACGGGTATGATAGAAGAAAACCGGAACACAAACAGCTTTCGCACATCCGGGTTTGACTTTAGAAGCTCAGCCGTGGAGAATCGTAACTGACCACTCCCTCGGGACTGGGCTGGCTGAAGCTTATCTCTTAATGCGCGAAATTCTCTAGAAGGATCGACAAGCGGGAGCCATCATGTGCAACTGCAAGCAATTCGATAACGGTTAGGCTGCCCGACGACAAGCTTTTCAAGGTTCTAGAAGCGGGAAACATGCAGGGGTTTCCCTCGGCGGCAGTGACAGGGTCCAGATTGCCGGGCTCTGAATCAAGTGATGTAATTGCCACTAGAAAGAATTTTCTTAGATTTCTTCATCAGCAGAAGGCTAGAAGTCTCCGTACAGTGTGTATACGATTGAATCTATATTGAGAGCCCGCCTCGCACACTGTATAGCTAGAACTAACTCAGCACAACTGCATGTCAAAGATTAAAGATTACCAAGACCTTTGTTATGAGATATCCATAGATCGGGGAATTTATATACCTCCCATGGATAACCAAACACCCACCTACGTACATGTAGGTATGTAGATATGCAATGCTTTGTTTATGACCAGGCTTTTAACCTCTGCTACTTCAACTCGCGTCACCCCCCGTAGCATAGGTAGCTATTATCTCTCTTGCAAGCATTCTATAAAAAGTCAAGGCAAATATGACAATCCAAGAGTAGGCCAATAAGCCGACATGTCCAAGATTACCTTGCCCTTCCAGATGTCCGACCTAGAATCATGTTCTTCTTCGTCCGGCGGCAAGGGCCCAAGCGCGTCAACCGGAAACAACCAGAAGCCAACGGCATTTTTCTTCGAGGGGGCTCTTTCGAGTTCATAGTCTTTCCTCAACTCTTCTATGCGCGACTTGTAGGATTTCTGGCTACCCATCTCCTCTAAAACATTCGTCCAGTATTCGTCCTCCTCGCGTAGCCACTTTTCTGCATGTGCGCGGTCGAGCACTTTCTGCTTCGCAGGCCTCCGTGAGGAGACGAGGAAGTGGTACCTGGATAGAGGGGGTGGCTGTATGCCCCATGCCAGGAGCATCTTGCGCCAGAAGAACACCATTTTCCGACCGTCGAAGGTCCCAGTGAAAACACGGTGCAAATCATCTGCGATGGGGCGAGGATCGCGGGCTACAAGGTCAAAGGACGGGATCTTGGACGCGATGGGAGTTGACCTGTGAAACTCGACCCTGTCCATCATTGACAATATTCCGCAGCCAACGCCATCATACACACGCCCGGCATTTTCGATGTCCATGAAAATTACTTCCTCCAGCTGCGCAATGACAGCTGTAAACGTCTCGCGCATCTCCGAATCCATTAATGTGAAGTCTGTCTGATATAGAATGCCATTTACATCTTTTGATTCAAGTGCCAACCTCAAAACACCGACACCTTGGGGATCGGCTGCCTTCAACTTGCAGATCAACTCGGCGAACTTATTATCATGCCAGGCAGGCCGAACGTGGAGAATATCGAATTCAGGGTTCAACAAAAGAGTCTCAGGCTTAACAGTCTTGCTCCCTTTAAAGTTGCAAGATAGACGCACTCTATAGAACTGAAGCGCAACCTCCCTTGACTCGCTATTAACTCTAAGTAGCTTGCTGAGTACTTGGTGGCCTCTCACGATAAGGGGCTCCTTTGATAGAGCTGCATAAAACTCTTCAGGGCCGTCGCCATCGAAATGTTGAGGGCGGATGGGTAGCTTTATCCTGATGATGCGGTGGCGCTGCAACGAGTGTCGCCATACCTGAAGACGAAGTTCTTTTGGTAGCAATGAGAACTGCGGGAAATCCCCATGTTCTTCCTCGTATGTTGGGTTGTAGATTTCTAGATGCGCATGAGAATACATTGTTGATGGCACACTAGGCAAAACAATTCTGGATTGTAATCTCGCACAGATATATAGCCTGAATTATTATTTCGTTGTGGAAGCCGAGTCTCTTCGAGGATTCAATGCTGATGGTAACCATTTCATAGTTAGGTACCTAAGGTAATTAATACCAGAAACCAGCTCATCAGGCAGACGTTTATTTCAGTTCGACCCCTGCCCGACAGAACAAGACTGGGGAATGGTCCTTTTCCGGTTATAATATTCGAGGAACAATACCGCTATATTAATAAAGGGATAGCGATTTTTTCGCATTCAAATCATACGGAAATCAGTATTGGTTGCTTGAGTTATTGGTGCTATTCTTGCAACAATGCTGCTCTCTTAGCAGCCTCCCTCCCCGCTATCCTCCCCATCACAGTTCCCATAGTCAGCCCGCTGCCGCCGGGGTAATTGTCCCAGAATAAGCCCCCAAGCAGTTCGCCCGCACACCAGAGCCCGCCAATCTTACTCCCGGTAAGCTCGCTCACAACCTCGGCCTCGGGTGTGGCCGCCAGTCCACCAAAGGTAAATGTGATGCCGCACGTCACCTCGACAGCCCGAAAAGGGCCGCGCTCAATAGGCAGAGCCCAATTCGTCTTGCCTATCTCTAGGGACTTTTTTGTTCCCTGGGTTGACATGCCGTCCTTGACGCTGGGATCGAATTTCTTGTCGGGATTTTCTCGGTGGAAACTCTTACATGCTTCGTTGAATTCGGCAATAGTTTCGAGGAATCGCTTCTTGTCCTTGAGCCCTCTTGTCGCGAGTACATCCGCAAGTTGGTCGAGGGTCTCTGCTCTAAGGTTTATAGTCACGTCGTCGGCATACTCTTCCTTTCGTAGAAGCCCACTCCCGTCCGCGTCCCAGATCTGGAATGCGATGCCTTGCGGCTGTTTCAGTATCTCCTTTCCGAAGATGGCATAAGTGAAGTTGCGTAGGTCAAAACCCTCGTCCACGAAGCGCCTGCCATCAATGTTCACCATGATGCCAACAGGGTATCCGGATTTGGTATATTGGTTCGTCAGTGTACGGTTGCCAGACGCCCGAGGAGAATTGGCATCCCAGGCTACGGAATGGCAGCCCGAATAATTACCATCCAATTTAGCTCCGAGCTTCTTAGCCATTATGTGGCCGTCTCCTGTGTTGTATCTAGAACCCCGAACGTGAGCCAGGTCCCAACCGGGACCAAGATATTGAGCACGCAATGCGGAAGAGGCTTGAAAACCACCGTTCGCAAGCACGACGCCACCCCGAGTAGTAATGGTCCTTAGTCTCCCATCTTTAAAGACTTTGACGCCAATTACTTCTTTCGTCGTGGGGTCAGCAACTAAGTCAACTGCCGGAGAACTGAAGTGAACTGTTACACCATGTTTCTTCGCATTGTTTAGATGGAATTCGAATAGCTCCTTGCCTTGGTCTAGATCGAATTGTAAAAAATGAGAACCAATTCCATACCTAAGGTAACAAGCCAGGATGGGATCTTMCCAGCCATGTTCAAAACCATCCCGCCCCAAAACTTGTACTTCCCATCGACGAAATATGCTTGTCTATTAAACGAAAGCACGAACCGAGCGCCGTTATCCATTAGCCATTGCACAGCTTCCCTCGAGTTATTCACCAGTATATCAGAAAGCACCGGGTCTGCCCTGCCTTTAGTGACTCGATTGATATCCTCAACGATAATTAGCCCTTTCACACTGACTCCATGTCGCTATCGAAGCTCACACTGTGAAAATCAGCCTTCGTGTAAGGCGTCATTTCGATCTTATCAACGAGGTCTTGCGGCAAACCCTTTGTGCCATCAGCCTGAAAGAGGTTGGGCAGCAGATCCTGCAAGCCGTCAAAGCAGCATCTAAACGCAGCAGCCGTGTAGAAGGTGTTCCCGCCTGCATCCTCAAGCGGAGCTTTCTCGACTAGACAGACTCGAGCGCCGGATTGTGCTGCAGTAGTGGCTGCCGAGAATCCAGCATTCCCACCGCCAACCACCACGACATCGTAGCTCTCATCAGAAACCATCTCGCAGTAGGCGAAAGGAAGCTTGCAGGGGTGGTTCTCGTTCACGGAGGGGGGGTTCACCTTTGTTAATGCCGAGGACATCCGATCTACTGCAACGTACCCCAACTAGAAGAAGCTACTGCAACCGTAGATCTCGGGGCAAGGAGAATATAGGATCATATCATGCATCATTTAAAAACAGATATTGGGTCAGAAGAGATAACGACCATCGTGCTCATACATGTCTAGGTACTCATACATATGTACATATAATGGTTTCATCGCGAGATAATTTCCAGCAATTGTATCGCATCGTTAGTTACGAGACAGCCCCTCATTTTCAATATCCAATGTCCCGTTCCCTCTCCTGGATCGACAAGTCAACAGCTCTATGCCAATGCCTAATGCGATCCCGCACAGATGGCTGATACTCAGGCATTGTCATGATAGCCCTCCCAAAAGAACCAGTCTCTCTCTTGTTGGCCAATGCGAATACTGTAGAGTCCACGTGGTTCAAGATGGACGCGGTCTGGTTGTCGAAGTAGAGTCCACAATGACGCATCTCTTCCAAGAGATCAAGCATTCCAGCTAGGTCCCCGCGACGAGTCCAGTATATCCTTAGAAGTTCGTTGTAGAAAGGTGTCGATACGCCGAGGACGTAGGACTCCAGCCCTAACTCCTTGATCCGAGGCAGGACTGAGAAAACGAGAGGTGACTGCGCACGAAAAGCAGTATCAAGGCGTCGGAGCGCGAGAAGAAGGTATGCTGGATATAACGGCCCATGGATGTAAAGACTTAGTTTCTGAGGCGGAGTGTACGTTTCATCAGCTTCATCTTCTTTTCTGTCTTCGTTTTCTGCGGTCTCTTCCTTCTCCTTGCCCGGCGCATCGTCATTGTCCGGCTGTGTTTCTTCTGGCTCAGGCGTGGTCCCATCGAGACCGAGTCTAGAAGGCATTGTAAAGACCTCCTTCTCCAAAACATCCCACAACTCGAAATCGGTTTTCGCAGTAGTGATCAAGCCTTCGACGCGGCTGCGCTCCGGATGGCGCTTAGCCTCCAATTCGACGGTTCGGGCAATAAGGTGGGGAGCTGTTGTCCAACCTTCATCACCAGAGGCGTCAGCATTGATAGACGCTTCGTCGTATGCTATTTCGTCGTCGCCGCTAGGTAGCGCTTTTGCGGTAGTCTGGATTGCACCAAGCGCCCTGGTAGCAGCAGGGCGCAGTTCGGGCGGGAATCGCAGAAGGGCTTTGTTGCGGTCTCGAGCAGCGCCGGCGAGAAGAGCAGGGGCGCTAACGGTAGCTGGACGAGCCTGGCCGGCGTCTTGAGCAGCTTGGTTCATGATAAGCATAGTCGATCGAGTAGCTTCGGCTGACGGCGAGTCATCACGGAAGGCAGGCTTGAGACCACGGGCTCTTATGTCGGCGAAAATTCGTTCGAAGATTTGTCTCTCTGATGGGGTGATAGTGCCACGAGCAGCCGGCGGGTCCGATGGTTTGTCCTCCTCCCCGACTTCCAGTACGAACGGGATGTCATCGTTTGCCTTTAATTGCCGACTCGTGGCATGTAATGAGCGAACAAAAGCGATAGTTGTTCGAGAATTTGCTCGGAGGATTGTCCTTGTATGGTACAGAAAGGGCAGCAGGGTTGATGACATTTTGGTAGATAACTTCAGGATACAGGATATATCGAAAGGCGCATCCTCTACCCCGTTTTCATGCTATCACACCAAAGCAAAAGAGTCTTTCGGGAGTTAACGAGAATCGGGTGTTCGAAATGCGACGACGAGAGGCGGGACAAATTCTAGTTGACAATATTTTAGCTGCAGCTCTAGCTAAAAGTCGTTATCGATAGCCAAAGAGACCCCTAGCCCACTTGCAGTATCGGTACTCGGGGGCGTCGGGTGGCATTATACCCACTAAAAAGTTACGCAAGACAGGTAAAGATATAGGTACAAGTTGCTATAACTGCTCGAGCGCTATATTGTATACAAGCTCTTTATAGAACTTTTAGTCGAACATGTAGCCGTCATCATCCATAACAGAGTCACTCAATAGGGCTCTTAACTCAGACTGTCAATAGCACAATGAGACAGGAACTTCACAGTCAACTCTTCGAATATTATTACTGGCAATAGGTACTCTAGAGGAGCATTGAAGATTGCATAAAATCTACTCCCATAAGGATAATCCTGTTAGATACATATCCTGCTGCCTAAGTACCTCGGTACAAGAAAATACAAGGATGCGCGATAGCGCATGACTTCGCGGTGGCGCGTTTAAGTTCTTAATTGATTTTCGTCATTCACGATCTCGTCGCATCAACGATTAACATTTACGCGACATTCGTGCCGCTTCGGCTCCTAGGTATCGCCTTTGAGTGTTGACACCGGCGCGCTATTTTCAAGTTGATATTACCGCCCCTGGGACCTATTTTGTTCTGTAGTTCATTCTCCTACCGGTCAAAGTCAGAATATCGCACTTCAAATCTGGTCCAACTATTTTTCACGCCCATTGTTCAGAGTTACCTCTCGGGGATTTTAACCAGCAACATTAAGCGATAACCACACAATCATCCCCATAATCCACTGCAACTGTACTCTTGGCCCAGTAGACTTGCCAAGATGGCTCCCGAACTCAGCACCTTCGAGGCGCGAAGAAGAGCGAATGTCGTGAACAATGCCAAGCTGTTGAAGGACTCGGCCGAGGTCGCGGCCAAAATGCGCCGCGCCGCGGCTCCGCCTCCAAAGTCAGCCGCTTCGAAGAAGAGGAAGGCCGCGGAGCCTGCCCCTCGCACTCGTGTGATGCCCACCCGTCAAAGTGCAAGGCTTGCGGGGGGCGGCGGTGCTGCAAACGGGACAGAGCTCAAGCTGGAGGATATACCGACGGAATTGAAACCGCCCCAATCGAAGCGCATGCGCACAAGTGGCGATCTCCAGCTCTCCAACCTACAGGTTGAAGGGCAAAGGTGGTCGAGTACCAGCGCTCTAGCTTCATTCGTCCAGGGTGCCCAGCCCGGGGTAAGGACGTTTACCGAGGACGACATCAAAGATACATCAGACACTAAGTTGAAGGACTTGAGAAAAGAGATGAGCGACCTTAAATTGTACGAGGGATGGGTACCAAATGGTGGGTTGATACATACCTGGTTCATAATTACCCCGCTGCAGTGTTGTTGTTCTAATTGTACGCAGATATCAAGATTACCCCTGAACGTGTCTATGCTCTTACCTTCCACCCCATACAGAATAAGCCAATCGTCCTAGCGGGTGACAAGAAGGGCACTTTAGGCTTCTTCGATGCCTCGCAAGAGACGCCTCCTGAACCAGATGATGATGACGAAGACGTCGACATTCCCTTGCCCCAAATAAGCGCCTTCGAAGTACATAACAGAACTATCTCTTCCATAAAGGTACCCATATTCGACCCAAATTCGGTTATCACCAGCTCCTACGACTCGTCGATACGCTGTCTAGATTTACAATCCCAAGTCAGCAGCCAAATATGGCAACCTGATGATGACGATATAGACATGGGCATTTCGTGCATCGACATATCACCCGAAGCCAAAGACGCGATCCTTTTCTCAACTTTGGAAGGAACTCTAGGAAGAGTTGACAGGCGCACAAAAGGCAAAGCAGAAATATGGAGTCTGTCTGACAACAAAATCGGTGGATTTTCCATGCATCCCCTGTTGCCTCATCTTGTCGCAACGGCGTCCCTCGATCGGACACTCAAGATATGGGATCTGCGAATGATTAAGGGGAAAGGGGAGCTCCGTCAGCCTTCTTTATTGGGTGAGCACCAATCGCGACTCTCAGTGTCGCATGCCTCGTGGAGTCGCGGGGGATATTTGGCGACATCATCCTACGACGACACAGTCAAGGTCTACGACATGTCGGATGCGATGAAGTGGAAACCCGGCGAAGATCTCTCTGCCAAGAAGATGAAGCCGGCCCACGTAATTCCGCATAACAACCAGACCGGTCGTTGGGTCACGATTCTCAAGCCGCAATGGCAAATCAACCCCGCTGACGGCGTAGAGAAGTTCGCCATTGCGAACATGAACCGATTTGTGGATATTTTCGACAGAGAAGGGAAGCAACTCGCACAGCTGGATGGCGAAGGCATTACCGCTGTGCCTGCAGTTGCCGAGTTCCACCCGACATTGAATTGGCTCGTATGTATATTCCAAACTTGCCTTATGACACCTTTATTATTCCTGTCTAATCCTTTTTTACGTATCCGTCTGGGACTAACGAGCTCTACGACACATTGCGTACTTGTTCATTGCTAACTTAGACTTCTACAGGCTGCTGGAACCGGTAGTGGAAAACTGTGTCTCTGGATGTAGAACATTTGGAAAGAAAAGCATCCGATAGCCGGGAAATGAACACATTCACAGAATCATTGTAGGTACAGAAGAGGACGGGTGGGATTTCACAAACCACAGCATGGCGTTTTACGGTTGGAGAATTCGGCGTTGGCGTGACCAGAGTATTGTGTTCGGGAATACGACTGACAGGTCTGATGAATTGTACTTTGAGCAATCGACGACGAGTCTCATTCCACCACCTGTGTGTTGATGGCGAAGATTGTGTGGTTCTTGTACGTGTCTGAAGCAATTCTCAGGCCAATTATCTACATGGTAATGTCTATTACAGTGAATTTATAAACCACTCGTCTTAGTTCCTTCTAGGTGTGAGCTTTGATCATATAGGTACTGTATTGCCCCCCTCATACGCGAAGTAATTATTTATAGAGGATGTCTACGGGCAAATGCCGGCATCGCCGTAGATAGTCGCCCTCCATACAGGACGAAGGAGTTGTGGTCGCAGCCCTTTGTCCGCTAGTGCCAGGGGTGCCATAAGGCAGAGGAAGAGACTATGACAAAATTGCGGGTTTATTTCTACTAGTGTAATAACGGACGTTCTCTGGTAAGTACCTAGTGTTTAAGCTAAACACTGGTTAAGTTTCCTGTTTCCTTTTCTGTCCGATACAACACGAAATAACTCTATTTCTATAAACTCTTTCTCCAGAGAAATAATCGGCGTTGCAATCGAGCAGCCGTCTTGACTCAGGTCAGCCTCTATCTAGAGCTATACTACTCGAGCAACGTGGTCCGTCTAGTTGTCGAATGCTTGGTTTCCTTGACACGGGAGATTACTGTGTGAAATCATAGACTATGGGGTATAAGTAAGGTATAGTCGCTACCTAAGTGCAAGGTAAAACTTATACGACAACCTTGCAACGAGGATACGTTGGATTGTATCTCCAGGTTGACTTCTTTAAAAACCTTAGAAATGTCCCTTGGTTCCATACGTGTCCATCAACTCTGTTATACTAGAAACGATTGTTGATAGGTCACTTGATTTAAATACGATACTTGTACTCTACCTGCTATATAGTAGATATTATAAATGGTCAGTTGGCGTCTAGGAAGCTGGAAGCCGGGAATGATGCTGTCATACGAGTTGATGAATCTTCTCTGAAGATCCATTTTAGCCCCTTGGTATCATAAATAGGGGCAACAGGGTAATAAAAGCCTAAAGTTGCCAACGTGAAAAGGATTGGATGGAAGAGATGGCCATCTAAGTTTAAACCTCTAACATATGCTGATGAAGTGACTTGTATGTTCGATCCTGCTGTACGTAGTAAGAGGACCTTGTCAAGCACCTTTTATGTAGAAGGATGCTTGGACGCTTACTGAATTATAGTATTTACACTATACAGACACTAGACGGAGCTTTATCAACCAAGTTTATTAAGAGTAATTATACCTCACTGGGAGCTTGGTTGGCAACTCTCGCTGCAGTATATCATATGGCTATTTACAATGATTTGCATGCCCCCAAGGGATGCGACCATAGTCTATGACTGGGTCATTTCTGTCCATGCAGGCTTCCGAGGAACCCTTCGACCACGCTCAATTCAGCAAGTAGTCTTTTCTCGCTTGAATCTGATTCTTTTGCGGGCAAGGCGTCCGGCTCTTGGCGTAGTCAGATACTGGACTGTTCGTCTGAATTGGCACCGGTGATTGTTGTGATATCGTTTGGTAGCCCCGAATAAAGACCACTGTTGCGAAGATTCCCACGAGCTGTAAGACGTATAGTAGCATCCGCTCTCAATCCCCAGGAGAGATCGAGACTCCGCCCAGAACTATCATAACATCATTACGCTGTCCTCTGGCTCAGGCTCTGCCTCTGCCTCATCGTCCACTCGTAAAAATTCGTGCCTCAACGCTTCCCTCGCGCTGATCCTTTTTGAGGGGTCCAACTCCATGCACCTCGTCAGGAATTCGATAGCGCCCTTCTCTTCTTCGGTCAGGGTGTTCGACTTGCCATCCTTACCGCCGTCGCTCCTACACGTGCTCCACAGCATGATCTTCTCAAAACTGAAGCCTCTTTCGCCGATGGTCGGAATGTTAGTATCGAACATGCAGCCATGCAGCTGACCTGCCTGCTTCATCCGTTTGGAGCCAAATATGGTTGCTATCTCAATCATGGCCTCGACGTCGTCTGCACTGTTGAAGAAAGGAAATCGTTTACAGAGGATAGTCAGGAGAATGACTCCCGCGGACCAGATATCGATTTTGGTCGTCTGTTCTGTACACTTGAATAACACTTCGGGGGCTCGAAAACCACGGGTACCTGCCCTGTTCGCTCGGCGTGACGGTCGCGTATCGTTCACCGGGTAGCCTGCTGGAGGACCTGCTTGGACAGAATTGAAAGCGACAGACTGATGTAGCTTCTGCTTCCTGACATGGCGATCCTCGTGACAGAGACACGGCTTGGAGTCAGATCCCTCCCGTTCGGCCAATCCAAAGTCAACCAAGACACCCCGCTTCTTGTCCGGATCGTAGAGGAAATTAGTGGGCTTGATGTCGCGGTGTATGATGCCTTTATCATGCACAGCTTCAAGAGCGGTGAAGAGAGACCGGAAGTAAAGTCTCATGTCGTAAACGGTCATGTGGGGGTAGTATTTCCGGAAATCTTGGTGGCGGAAGTATGGGAGAACGGCGAGAACTTGGTCGGCATGCCGGAAGGCTGTGATGAGAGGGCAGACGGAGTGGGAGTCGCGTAGGTCGTGAAGGAGTTCGAGTTCATTGAGGATACGGGCGGGCGAAGAGGTGACGTAGATCTTCTTGATTGCCACGTATTTGGGCTTCTGGCGGGAGCGAGAAGCATGTGAGGTGGAACGAGAACGAGAAGCGCCTCTCAGCGGCGGAGGTCTCCATTGGTTTTCCACCGCGTCTATGTCCCAGCTGTTGTCGTACTGATGATACTGTACATCTTCAGCCTTGTAAACAGTAGAGAATGTCCCTTCGCCGATGCGCTTTATTAGGCGATACTTGTCCTTGATGTTGGGAAAGGTAGCCTGCAGTTTGTCCATATCGTGTTGGACGCTGAGGTCGATTTCGTCACTGTCGTCGGAATCGGTGTCACTGCCATCCTCTTCGAGAACAGGGTTTTCCGGCTCTTCATCTTCGGCATCTTCCGCTAAAACATCTTCGTGGCCTTCTCGGTCGTCATATTCGCCATCGGCTCGTTGGGCGTGACTCTGAGTGGACTCTGCAGCATCCGAAAATTCGGCCGCGGGCTTGTCGTGGTGAATCTGGAATGGCTCCTTAGCCACACGACGTGGATGGGCAGCAGCCATGGCCCTTATTATGGAGCGACTCTGTTCCTCCTTTTCGCCCTTTACTTAAACCCTCCCTCCGGATATGTCCCAATACACTCCGGCTCTATCTTAGTCTATGTTGTCGAGCATCAGCTAGAGAGAGAGAACTAGCGAGGGGAGAGATGTCTCTAGCAATCAAGGTCTAATTGTAACCGCAATAACGGATGGAAGAGCTGAACGCTTCCGCTGGCTAGGATTGAATTGAATTGGCCAATGAGATAGTGTCTAAACAAATAAAGAAGTTATGTGCCTGGATCTTACGTTCTTACGTTGGGAGTATGCGCGGTGGACAGACGGTCTCGGCGACTATTTCCCTATGGAGATGGAGATTGCATAGTATTAGGTAAGCGACCCAAGTAAATAAATAACCTACAATGGATGCGCCGAGGATTCCTTGGGACGCTTTGACGCGTTTTTAATTCAGCGGGCACGCGCGGGGTTCGAGTACGGAAAAGCGCGTCTTATCGATAACTACATATACCTCATACCTGGATAGATGCATGTATACATACACCTCATACAGCTAGGCAATATCTGCAATATGTACCTATGAAGGAATCAAATCTGTCAGATGGATTTCTTAAGAGCGTTCTTAGACTCAAATACCATTCTAAATATGTACCTATGATTACATGTAAATATGCTCCAAGGCTATGATTGTATTAGGTACTTGACTTGGCCCTCCCCCGCACCACTTCCTCTCTTCTTTCCTTCTACCCCTCTAAATTTGGATGGCTTTAATTGGTCGACACATCGTCTCGGGCGCTAAACTCTTTTCCGCATCGCGTCCCCCTAGAAGGTGGCAAGCCGTAGGACCAAACAAAAACAAACTGGTTGCTATGGGTCGCAAATCTGCATCACCACCAAATAACTTCCCGATTCATGTACACCTCCATGTCGGTACTATCGATCCCCTCTTCATTATCCAACATATAGCAGGAGATACCGTAGAGATACCCCTATTGCAAGCGTAGTAGTTCTTCCGCCTTCTCACTGTCCCTGGGGACTCTTTGCTTACTTTTTATTTCAAGTCATATTTATTTGTGTAATATTCTTCAACACCCTCCCACCGATCCGCGCTCGTGTGGCGCAAATACGTCGCGAAGATGGACTCCGTCAACTTCGATATAAATGAAGCGCTCAAGCACTACATGAGCGATCCGGCGGGCATCGCAACACCGGAAGCCGACAGTGCTTTAGTCGACTGCGAGACCGACCCCGAGGCTCTATCCAACGTCTCTCTTCTCAACCCGGTGTTGAACCCCATCGTCGATGCTGTTGCCGAGAATCCTGATGCTATTATGCGCAGCGCCTACTTCGACTCGCTGCAGTTTCTTCTCAAGTGTGCACCCACTTCCATTGCTTCCCCTGATAACCTCCAATCTTCACAGTGTGCTAGTTCGAGAACGCGAGAACCAATTTCTAAGCTTTTCGTACAATCCAGATATACCCAGTTTCTGCCTACACATGCCCTCAGCAAAATATTCGACCTGATCATGAGCGGCCTGGCAGCCGAAGCCGATACCATAAACCATGACCTCGAGAATCCCGACGAGCAGGAGATGATCGCCCACCACAAGTCCCTACTTGAGATATACGGCTTCCTCCTGCAGTGGACCATCGCCTGCGTCGAAACGAAAGCCGCCGAGAAGTCTTCCGCCGCCCCCGTATCACGCGCAAGGGGCAAAGGCGCCAAGTCCAAGGCCGCCGCGAGCAAAGATAAAGACGGCAGTTGGGATAGCGCCGCCCAACTACAGTCAGCACTGGATGTTATGTCCAAAGTTCTTAAGTTGAAATTGGGCAAGATATTCCTAACGACTAGTGAGCGCGATACCTTCATCGGTCTTCTCACGAGGCCTGTCTACATGGTCTTAGAGAGCGAACAGAGAGTCAAAAACACAGCCATAAAAATGCATGCCTTCAAGGTGCTCTGCATCGCCGTAAAGCACCACGGCCATGGCTATGGTGAGTAACCAAGCAAATGAAATCTGGTCTGGTGGAATTATTGACACGACAGCAGCGGCCCAAATATCTATCGTTCAGAATTTGACTTACTTCGAGCATCTATCCGAGCCGATGGCCGAGTTCTTGCACATTCTCGCCGAACAGTACGACTACCCGCAATTAGCCGACGAAATCTTGAGAGAGATCAGCAACAAGGAATTCAACAGTAATGATACCAAGGGGCCCAAGTCCGTCTCGTCCTTCATTATCAAGCTCTCGGAGCTTGTTCCCCGTCTAGTAATCAAGCAGATGACCATGCTAGCAAAGCAACTGGATAGCGAGGTATGTTCACCACTGAAGCATAGCGAACTAACCTAACATATATCAGTCGTATACTCTGAGATCCTCCCTGATCGAAGTCTGTGGCAACATGATCGCGCACCTCAGCACCCAGGAGGAGCGCAGCGAAAACCACAAATCACAACTCAACGCTTTCTTTGATGTGTTGGAGGAACGTTTCTTGGACATCAACCCTTATTGCAGATGTAGAGCCATGCAAGTCTACACGAGACTCTGTGAACTCGAACAGAAATTCCCAAAACGCCGACAGAAAGCGGCTGAGCTCGCCTGCCGAAGTCTCGAGGACAAGAGTAGCCACGTCAGGAGAAACGCAATAAAACTCCTGGGAACTCTAATCAAGACTCATCCCTTCACCGTGCTACACGGAGCTCAACTTTCTCGCAAGGATTGGCAAGAAAGACTCGACAAGGTTGACGCTGAATTAGATGCCCTAAAACCACCAGTTGGAGAACCCGGGTTGGGGGAAGATAAGGCCAACAACACAGCATTGGTAGACGAGCCAACACAGATAGAATCGCCACAGAAGCCTAGGGAAATGACCGATGAGGAGAAGGCTGCAGCAGTCCAAAAGGCCCAGGAAGACGCCGCGACATCGGAAGCGATCGAGAAGCTGACTCTCACAAAGCGGTATTACACTGACGCTCTCAAGTTCATTGAAGTGCTGCATGAGGCTACATCTACCGTTTGCCAGCTGCTTGGATCCAAGAACAAGTCCGAAGTCATTGAAGCAATGGACTATTTGGAGATTGGTAATGCTTACAACATTGAAGATAATATGGTTGGAATCCGACGGATGATGCGTCTGATCTGGACCAAGGGCAACAGTGACGAGGGTAAGGGTGTACAGTCGCATCTTATCGATTGTTACCGAAGATTATTCTTCGAAGCACCAGACAGCTTCACCCCTAACGACGCCGCCATCTATATTGCGAGAAACATGATCAGTCTAACATCTGGCACGACGCCGGCGGAGCTGACGAGTTTAGAACAACTCCTCGCGACTATGATGAAGGGTGGCATGATCTCCGATCGCGTCATCACGAAGCTGTGGGAGGTATACGGCTTTCAGAAGAGGGAGATCTCTCGATCTCAACGGAGGGGTGCCATCATCGTGCTAGGCATGCTTGCTACTGCCTCGCCTGAAATTGTTGTAGGCGAAATGGAGACGATGTTACGAACAGGTCTCGGATCGCTCGGTAGATCTGATCTCCAACTAGCCAAGTTCACATGCATTGCTCTGCGGAGGCTTAATCCTACCGGTCGGCAAGCCAAGGACTCAACAGTCAAATTCAGCCGCCTTCCGAACGAGCATGCCGTGCTAGCGAAGTTAGCAGCGATTACCGAGGTGCCAAGTGATAGCAAAGAGTGGTTTGGTGTAGCCGAGCAGGCTATCAATGCCATCTATGCCCTAGCTAAACATCCCGATATACTATGTACTGAAATCATCAGACGCAGGACTAAGGTTGTATTCGCTGCGCAGCAGAAGTCTCCMCCCGCCTCCCGCCCGGGATCCCGCGACTTCGATCCAACCGTCACTGCTGCTGTCGACCATGGAATGACCCAGGGCATCACCATGGGTCTTGACGCCCCCACTCAGACCATCAACCGTACTTCGGAACCACCAGCTGAGCCCAAGCAAAAGGCTGCTATCGCACTGTCTCAGCTTCTTTTCATAGTCGGCCACGTCGCCATCAAGCAGATTGTCCATCTCGAATTATGCGAGCTCGACTTCAAGCGCCGGAAGCAGGAGAAGGAGAAGGATTCAGCGGCTGAACCTGCGAAGCCACGACCCTCCGTAGGCCGTAAGGGGAAGACGCCTACCCCAGCGCCACCAGAAGATGCCGGCGATGAACTTGACCTGATCGGTGGCACTACGGAAGATGATTTTACGGAGGCCATGGCGCACATCCGCGAACAGGAACTCTTGTTCGGACCACAATCATTGCTAGCTAACTTCGGTCCCATGGTAGCGGAGATCTGCTCACGCAGCGATATTTACAAAGACAAGGGCTTACAAGCTGCAGCGACGCTGTGCTTGGCGAAGCTCATGTGCGTCAGCAGCGAGTACTGCGAAGCGCACCTCCCGCTGCTCATCACCATCATGGAGCGATCACCAGACGCGACAGTGCGATCCAACGTAGTTATCGCGCTCGGCGACATGGCCGTCTGCTTCAACCACCTCATTGACGAGAACACGGACTTCCTGTATCGCCGACTCGCCGACAGAGATCTGTCCGTCAAGCGCACCTGTCTCATGACCCTAACGTTCCTGATTCTGGCTGGTCAGGTCAAGGTCAAGGGACAGCTGGGCGAGATGGCCAAGTGTCTCGAGGACGAGGACAAGCGTATCGCGGACCTGGCACGTATGTTCTTCACGGAGCTGAGCACCAAAGATAATGCCGTATACAACCACTTTGTGGATATGTTCAGCTTGCTGTCGGCTGACCGGAGGATGGAAGAGGAAGCCTTCCGGAGGATTGTTCGGTTCTTGTTGGGATTCGTTGAGAAGGTATGTTTTACGACGCTATTTTACAACGTAGTCTTGGATCCCTTCGTAATAATATCATCGCTAACGATAAATCACAGGACAAGCACGCCAAACAGCTGGCCGAGAAATTGGCGGCCCGTCTTCCGCGCTGCGAGACTGAGCGCCAGTGGAACGATGTGGCGTACGCATTGGGCCTTCTACAGCATAAGAACGAGGATATCACTAAAGTCGTGAGCGAAGGCTTCAAGGTCGTCCAGTCCGCTGCTTAGGCTTAAGCTCGATTTGCTAATGAAGCGTATGATTAATTTGTCTGGTAATGAACGACTTGGCCTGATCTGTATCACGTATGGGCCGCTAAATGAGGACGCGGTGGGAGTACGGCGTTGGGGACCAAGACACGGGAATTCGCTTCATGGACACGTAAAATGTACATGTTTGAAATCAAGTTCCAAATTCTATCAACTGTTCAAGGACATTGCGACTCTTACCTGGTAGTATGATATGTTGCCACTTTTCGCCACGCAAGGCTGCTGTGCTAAGTTGGCTTCAGCCTAAGTGTAGTAGTATCAACGTAATGGGCATTTTCTTGCTTCAGCTTGTTGGCGATCGATCTGTCTCAGTACCGTTTTAGATGGCCCCAGGCGCGAGGCAGTCAACCCGACTTGCCATACAGGTACGGCAAATGGAAATGCTCTCCTAGGCTATTCAAAGGAGGCACACAGTGATTTTGAAGTGTCTACCACACCATACAGTATGGCGTGTAATAGAGAGCGCGGGGGAAGAAAAAGAGTTTGGTTATTGAAGCTTTTAACAATAACACAAGTGGGCATACCACGCCCAAAAGAGTGATGCATGTGAAAGGCCTGCACTACAAGGACACAGCAATCTATGATGACTTCTACTCTTCCGGGGCTTAGATAAAAGAGTGGCGAACTAGTAATGGTTCGACGATACACTCGAGTCCTATTATATAGAGGTGCCTATAGATGTTATGAAATCACCCAGTACAGCATGAATCAGAGTATCAGTCAGGCGAATGGCCTTGATTGCTTCTCTGTTGGTATTTCATATGTACAAAGCCCCACGGCCCTGGCTTCGGGGAGCCCTTCCMCTCTAGCCAGTGCGCGTCTTGGTTCTTAGTAGCCGATCTATCTATGGCCATCTTGCCTACGCCACTCCCATCTTAAACGCACTCTTTATTTTGTCACATTGCTCGGCGTAGTGGCAAATGTTGGTCTCACATATCTATAAGTTCACCGGGTCAGTACACACTTCATCTTTTCGACCCGTAGGGATTTTAAAGGAGAAGAGAGCATACCTGTCAGAGTTATACACCTTGACGTTCTCGCCCAGGAGCTCCTTCTCACGCGCCTGGTCTGCCAGGTGTCTGCGAACGAGATCA
This sequence comes from Hypoxylon sp. E7406B, assembly GCA_000931505.1. NCBI lineage: Eukaryota > Fungi > Ascomycota > Sordariomycetes > Xylariales > Hypoxylaceae > Hypoxylon > Hypoxylon sp. E7406B. The sequence goes on along the minus strand of JYCQ01000221.1, from coordinate 169,206 downwards.
CGGTCTTCCTCAGCCTGGAGGAGAGGGATGAGGTGTATGCGCGACCACATCTTTTCGCGGGCATACTCACTGCAGCCGGGGAAAATACACCGTTAGCATCGTCGAACAAGTCGCCTGGGATGCAGTCGAGGGCAATAAATGAACAGCGGCTGGGGAGGAAACCTACTTCTGCTCTCGGATACCCTGACCCAACTTGTAGAATCCGAAGATCATGATGGCGCCCATGCCGAGGAGCAATGTGGCGGGACGGAAGCCGGGGGCCGGGAGGTTGCGCTGTGGAAGAACGACATGTTAGCCACGGGTTCTGAAATCGAAATGATATCAATGCGGCCCTGCTCAGGTCGTATTTCCATGTTTCGTTGGAGTGTCGGGKGTTGATGGCGAAGGGATCCACCGAACGCATGCTTCTGGATGTGCTGCGAAAGAGTCTCGTGTTGGAAGGCCCGAGAAACGAAGCCTTCTATCTGCTGCAACTCCTTCGTTCGCAATTCTTCCGCAATGCCATGCCATAGCTTGGTACCCCCTCAGTCTGCCTCTTCTCTTCTCTTTAATTGGGCAGACCCAACCAGCTCGAGCCCTCCGACTCTGACTCCGAGTCCAGCTACCATCTAATCATCTTCGTTTGGCGCCGTCGTCCAGGGCTCCTCATCCGCGCCGGCCGCATGTAGAAGAATGTACGCAACTGACCTTGTACTGCACGGGGCCGTAGCCCCCGGCGGGGGGCATATCCTGCGGCATTTTTGCGGTTGTCCTTCTTCCCTTCGACTATCTGCCGTTCTTGTATTGCGATGCCGATTGATCAGGTTGGGCTCGCGGCTCGTCGGCTTCGAACTTTGGTGGTGGTGATGGTGGTGGTGGTTGTTGCGTTGAGTGGGAATACAGTCAATTGAACGAAGCTCCGTCCAATTGACGACAGTCGATTTCATGGTCAGTTCGGCTGGGGTGGGGGTGAGCTGGAAGGCTCCTCATTGGCCCAGAAACAAAGGTTAAAGTGGAGAGACAAAAGAGGTCCGGAATTATGTAAGAAATGTCACGTGCGTCCATTTTGCAGGTGCATGTACATTAGGTGGTACCTATGTACCTATATCACGAGCAGGCCGGCTTCAAGAACTCAAAGCCTAGGAATTAAGAATTAAGGTAGAGAAATCGAGACTTGAGTTTCTACTGCTCGGGTAATATTCACAACTGATGTACTGAGATGCAATCACACAAAGCCTCTGAAATCAAGGTAGGCAAGCAGAGAAAAGATTTCTTTCAATGCCATACCATGCTCAAGAACTCAGTCCAACTACATAATCGCTATGCATCCAAATCTCAAATACAACAGTGAACAGTATAAAAAGCCGATCCGAACCCCTATCCGGTATCGTCCCAAGCCTTTAACAACCCGCCTCCCTACCTATCTGTTAGACAGCCGGTCGCCTTAACACAGAACTCCCCTCTTGACGGAAGAAAAGGTTATAAACAGCGATTAAACCGAGAGCCAAATATATGCCCTAGACTGGTGAATGGGGAAGGAAAAAGATATCTTAATGTGCCTGTTTTATGCGCCACCGAGGTCATGCATTCGTCCACTCATAATACAGACAGAGCTTATTAACAACGTAGCTTCTTCCGCACCTCCCCTTTCCTCCTCTTAACTATCCACCGCCCCGAACCATTAGGTAAGAGGCATGCAACAGGGAGATGTTAAATCAGCCCGCTTCGCCCTCGGCCTGTAGTTCGGCCTCCAATTCTGCTTCTAGGTCGGCGAAGTCGTCGTCGTCGTCGTCGCCGCCGCCGCCGCCGTCCACGTTCTTGCCACTGCCTAGGTTCGCCTCGCGCATGCCGTCTTCCTCATCGCCCGTACCTAACGGCGTCGGTAATCCACTCCCCTCTTCGTCCTCCTCGTCCGTAGCGTTCCTTACATTGCGCAGACCCGTAGTCCTCGCCTTTGCTATACGCTGCTTCTTAGCAAGGACGCTCCCCCCTGCGTCTTCGCTGGCGTCGTCATCGGTGTCCTCACCTAGCTTGCGCTTCTTGCTCTTGGGCTCCTCCGACTCCGTGTCTGTGCCATGATCCGTTTCTTGCGTGCTCTCGAAGTCCGAGTCGTCTATGTCTGATCCCATAAACTCCTCGAGCTCCTTATCAACGTCGCCCCACTCCATTCCTTCTAGGTCGTCTATGGGACTGTGTTGGCCATCTCCAAGTTCCGGCGGCATTACATTATATCTGTCCTCGAAATCATCGTCGTCATCGTCATCATCTTCGTCGTCGTCGTCATCTTCTCCTGAGCCGTCTGCATCGCCATCTTCGGCCCCATCGTTCACTTCGTCCTCAAATAGTTGGCGACCTGAAGTGACAATGGTGATTTTTGGTCGTGGCGGCGAGGCTGAACCTTCTTCTAGGGGCGTTTCGGCGTTCCTGTCGGCAGGATGCACCTGAACAAGATATGGAGTCTCGTCGAGCTTCTTCCACTGCGCTATCGAGTCGGCAAGCCAATTCTGGTTCACGATCTTTATCGTAGGTATCCGCGCCGCCTGCCGGACCTTTTGAGTTCGCGGGCGGGTGATGTTGATAACTAGATGCGTAATCTCACGACTCACACGAGTCCGTATCTCGGCGCCGAAGCTTTCAGCTTGCATGCCAATCTCGGTTCTGCGCACATCCACATCTAATGGCACGAGCCCGGAGAGCACAAGTCTCGTGTCCTTAAGCACTTGGGACTTTAGGAAATTGAGAGTCGATCCTACATCGGGAATGCTATCGGCAACAATGTCGTCAGGCCGGCGATGCGCAGTCCGTGCGTCGTATTGTTCGTAGAATGAATGGTGTAGGTTGGTGAGATGCTGTTCTAGGTACTCGAGTTCTCGGTCGTCATCGCGTAGAAGTTTGTGCCGTTGATGTGAAGGGGTGGTTTCTGACTCCCCATTCGTAGCAGGTTCTGGACTATCGCCATTCTCAGTCGACTTCTTCTCGGCTTCCTCATCTTCTCTATCCAATTCTTCTTGCAGATGAAGCAAGGGCCGATCCTTAAGCTGCTTTTCAAGCGTTCGCTCTTGCTCTTCTGCCTGTAATTGTAGGAGTGCGTTTTCGTCGCTGCCATTCGTCAATGCTCTTTCATGTTCTGCAATGGGGTTTGTTGTCTCAATGCCTGTGAGATTCGGTGGTCGCACAGCATCACCATTGATCGGCTTCGTCTCCGGGGGAGGCGGGGCTGCTATAATATCGTCGCGCTTAGGTAGGAAGCTAGAGTTGATATCTCCAATGCCCGTGAAGAAATCATATGGTGTAACTTTGATCAGGTTTGACCTATTTCGCGGCCATACATCGGCTCGATCGTCAATGACCACTACCATGTTAGTGCTAACGGGGAATAATCGTTGTAGACTCTTGGCGGTTATGCTCTCATTCTCGTCTCGACTGATGATCCGATTGCCAAAGAGCTTCTGCGTGGGATCGACAATCTTGGCAATATTTAAAGCGTACGCGCGCGTGCCCATCGTGTAAACGTGTAACTCAAATATCTTGGAAATCCTTTCGAGGAAGTCGGCCAATCCCGGGCGCATCTTGATGTAGTACCAGCAACCACTGGCGGCGCCCCTTGGGCCATCGTCCAGTTGGAAGCTGCGCACATCTTTGACAGCTTCGTAGTTGGGATTAGACGGATCGCGCTGCCATTCGCCTACCGTGGGGTCAATGCAGGCGTGGATAATAGTTTGGTCCAGGTCAACAACCAGACTGAGCTTTCGGTCCTTGAGCAACCGGCGTTGTAACTGCATCTCGGCGCGTGCGGCCTGGTCCGTACTGACGGTGAGGGCGACGTTATCATGTACCATAGCAACGGTGGCACGCTCAGTGTCGAGCGACTCGCTAGCGTAGGTCGCCTCCTTCATATCTTTCCCACATATGGCGCATAGCCCTGCATATTGTACCTCATGGCTGCAGGTCTCCTCGATAGTAACAAGGTCCTGGTCTCTCTTGATTACTTCTCCTATTTTGMCCCGCCATTGCTTTATCTTGCCCTCGGACGGGCTGTCCCATTCTGCGAAACCGGTCTCCTCGATTTCGCGTTCTTCGTTTTTGGTTGGGTCGCCAACCTCGCGTTTGTATTTGAAGGTGTAGCGGAGAATCGGCTCTTTCTTTGAGACGTCTTCACCTTGGTGTTTGAGGAATTCGGATATGGTAATGGGGTAGCGGAGCCGAGCTCCTAGTCGAAGCGTTTTGGGCATGTCGGGKGGTTCCGGGGAATGCAGTAACGCTCATGTATCCGGAGAATAGGCTACAGCCTTGACAACGGGATAATGTTAGTACTTAAGCGCGAACAAAGATCGTGTGTAGTTGGCGTTGGAATGTACGAGGAAGGAATCGAGCTCCCTTGCTGAATGTGAGATATTTGGGGTGAGGGAGTGGGATCGCCTCGAGGACAGGCAGTAAGGTTCGAATAGAGATAGGATAGAAGATGACTAAACTTGTCACGCGCTATAGCAGGACAAGACAAAGAAAGCCATTGTGCTGTCACAACAAAATATGGAGATGGTCAGAGAGGAAGAGAGATTTAATACTGACTTTTGCGCGCCACACCTATCGATGGCGGAAGCTGTGAAAGTAGGCAGGGTCGAGCTGAAGAGCTCCAGTTTTTCCCATTGCACTCAGAGCAGAAGTGTGCCTCTCGATAGGCGACGGTGATGCTTGCGAAGGTAGACAGTCACCGCAGCGAAGAGGTAGTTATATCGTAGTATATCGTGGGTACCTAGCTAACTTGGGAGTACTGGACGAAAATACTATAGATATAGTACAGGTAGCTGGAGGTTGAGGTGCAGCTAGATGTAGGACAGCTTCGTGTTGTGCTACAGTCGCGGGTGTGCAGTTGGAAGCTTGTGAAGAAGAGATCTGGTGTTGTGAATATCCAAAAGAGAACTTGTGTGCTTATTGCTTTGCCTGCGCACGCGTTGCAATAGCTTCCAGGTTTTGGATCTAGCCAGCCAAACGAGGTTAGTGGGCTCTGATAAAAAAACGATAAAATGGATGATAGGAATGATGGGAACGGTACGATGATACAAGTAGATGTAACAAATAGAAGTGGACGGGCTATCCCGGTCGTGTGTAACGCTTCCAATTGGGGAAGTGACTTCGGTGAAACCAATTGGGACCGAGGTGAAGAAGGTGATGGAGGTGAAGGAAGCTTAGGTAACTTGGGGGTAATATACCAACATTGAATATACCAGGCTGCCCGGCAGGTGGATACACTATGTAGATGTATTAAAAAGCAACGAGGTACTGCCAAGTTATGTACGCCTAGTGCAATGTAGAAAAACGAACGGTATCCGTGTGGTACTTATACAGGACACGGTGACAAGGGCAGCTCCAGCAACTGATGCAATGCAATGATCGGACACTTCCAATGTGCGATACAGCAGATAAGCCTAAGCCCGGCACTTGCATGTACTTGAAATAGGGTGATGATGGCATTGTTTGTACGCAAGTACAAAAATACTTCCAATCATATGACGCGAAGAATCGGGTGCTTCAAGCCTCAATTAAGAAAGAAAGGGAAAAGGGTGACCCACATACATACCAATTGAAGTGGACTGCACGTGTTCGCAGCACGTATGAGACAGTTAGGTACTGTACGTACAAGCAGCCGGTTATGTAATATCTTGCTAAATGGTCTGGATCGAGAAAGGTACTGGATGCGTTGCGCCAATTGGTCGACGGTTGACGAAATTCCGAAAATGTATACTGGTGTGCGTTGTGGCGCAAGTAAGTAGCCGCTGTATTATTTCGGTGGGAGAAAAAAAAAAGTAAGATTAAGAATGGTCGTCGGGAAGCGAAGAACAAAAGAAGGTTGTTCTTGGAACCAAGCCACCCAAGCAAACGCCTCTTTCTTCTAAAATTCACTGGCAAGACAATAGGCGGGATGGTGTCCCCTTAAAAACTCACTTGGGGTGAGGGGGCCCTTTTGTACCTGGTGGCAAGCGCGGCCGGCTGGGCCTGCACTGTAGACAGGCAACCCCTCGCAACCCCTGTCCGTTTGCGGGGAGCTCCAAAAACCTGCGGCTTTCATTGGATACGTAAATGACGTGGCTGAAGCTCTCTCTGCATTGTGGCTAGTGCTCCCACCCTCTTCCCMCCCTTTGACTGACCTGCTTGACCTATCACCTCGAACAGGCATAATGACTCGGTTGACTTTTATTTTCAGATACTGTCGTCATACCTGATACCTGATACATCCAACTTGATATGTATGTACGCATGTACACTGAAGTTATCCTTATACACATCAGGTACCTAGGTATATGTATGTACATGTACGTATACTGTTATCAACCCGCGCATATTATGATGTATGTAGGTAAAGCCCGTGATACAGAGTCATTCTTCTCCAAGTAGGTACCTAGCTCGATACTTGAATCGGATACAACGCCTACCGGGATATATCCAAAGAGTTGACAAGTCACCATCGCAATCATTATCTATTGGTCTTATTGGTATTATTGATACAAGTAAGGCAAGGCCAGATTTCTATTCTCTCAATGCTTGCCTGATACGCCGCCTTAGCCCAAGTCTGTAGCCATTAACCCTAAACCTGTTTAATTCCTCGCAAAGTAATAGGCCGTAGCGTGAAGTAGGACGAAAGAGGGAAAATGTAAGATAATACCGGACGCCTGCGCTGCTAATGCAGAAAGAGCAGTCTATGCGCGCGCGTCAACCCCTTCCATATCCATAATGCGAGTTCCTCCGGGACTATGAAAATTCCCTGTATCAGATATTAATCACGAATCATTAGGCCCTTCTTCATCCCATGTCCAGAAATTCCCTTTCACTCTTCACCCTTCACCACACCGCCTTTCCTCTTCATTCTTCGTGCTAAATTCCAGGCATTACCGAAAGTTCCCCGGAGCAGAGCCTTAGTTCCGGCCCAAAAGCCACGGCACTAGCCGACCATACAGGCTTCTCCCTAAGAACCCGTCGTAGTCGACGCCGATCTCGCCGTGCTCATACTCGCTMCCCTGCCACCGAGTAGTCTCGAGCCTAGTGCACCCGGCCCGCCGGTTCCGCTGATACTAGCTTCCATCTGGGAGAGCGCGCTTTTCTTAACAACGAGCTCCGGATCGACGTCATCGCCGCCCACGAATGTCCAGCTTTCTTCTTCCGAGTCGTCCGCTACCGTGCCATCAGGACTACTGGCTGTAGCGACGTTCTTGCCGGCCTTGGATTTAATCAGGCTCTTAGCGTATTCGAGATCCCGGTAGATACATTGAATTGCTGTGTCAACGCCATTCTCCTATTCCCGGTGTAATTAGATTCTGCTAGTAACAAGTAGTTAAAGAAGCGAGCTTACCTTGCGAATAGTCTCGCCTAACACTCGAGCCTTAACGATCATTCTTTCACTGTTCGTAGTTTCCCACAAGGCTCTCGCGAAGCTGTTGGCGCCCCATTTCTTCAAGCAGATACCGACACCGAGATCTTCAACTCGGCTGCCAAAGAAGAATTGATCACCAAAAAACGGACGAATGATCGTGGGGATACCAGCACGTAAGCTGGCACCCGTGGTCCCAGAGCCGCCATGGTGAGCGGCAGCATCCATCTGCGCGAATAACCAGTCATGAGGTGCGCTCTTGATCTGGAATATTTCGGGTGGAAGAGCTTGCTCTGGTACTGCAGCGTCCTTATTACCGAGGCGGTCGGACCATCCTTTGGACAACACGCACCGAACATCGGCTTTCAGTACAGCGTCAATGACCTCTTGTGTCATCTTTGCCGGGTCTGGTACGATGATCGAACCGAAACCGACGTAAACCAGCTTCTTTTCATCCATACGCGCTTTCTCGATGAAGTTCCTGAGATCGTCGGGTGGAGTCCACTCTCTACCTTCATCCAGGAACCAGTAGCCTGTTACACGTATCCAGTCGCTGTAGTCGAGCGGAGGTGCTACAACTGCGGGAGAGAAGTTGTAAAGAAAAGGCACCTTGTTCGGCTGTAATTTCTCCAAGTTGGTGTTAGGCAAGTGGAGAATGTTATTCCGCCAACGGTTGATTTGGTGCGCCGTCGCCTTCCAGAATACGTTGTCAAACATGACATATGTGACATAGTTATACGCCCCACCCATCTTGTGTTCGGGCATAACGAAGGCGTGAGGGTAGGCCCGCGTACGGGTCCAGGGCATTGTAAAAGCTCGGAAGTAAGGAATAGCCAGCGCCTCTGCGATATGGATGCCGGCCATGGCACTGGGACTTTCAATGAGAAGGTCTGAACCTTGGCACGCCGTGTAGGCAGATGCGAGGAGCTCATCTAGCCAACCTCGGAATTTCGAATTAGCTTCTCTCAGGAATGCCCAGGTAAATGTACCATTTTGAATACAGATGCGCATGAGCTCGCTAGGGTCACCCTCGACGGGTGCAAACTCGATGCCATGTCCCTCGATCCAAGTCTTGAACTCTGCGTGCGTGGCTATCCGAGGTTTATGACCCTCAGCGAGCAACCCTTTGCAGAGTGCAATGTAAGGTTGGACATCACCTCTGGAACCAATTGTCAAGCAGGTGATTTTCATCGGCTCTGACGGCTTAAAGTTAAGGAATGACGCCTTCGGATCATCGAAAAGAATGGTTGGTGACGAATCGCTAAGACAAGACGTTTCATGAGGCATCTTAAGCTCATGCTCGGTGTTCTCCTGGAGTCGTGCTGCATTGAGCGCGTCGCGCTCTGCCATTGCTTCGTCCGCATCTTCTTGATCCTCCTGATCTAATTTACCAATCTCTCGAAGGTAACGCGTCGTCTCGAGGCTCCGTAGTAGAGTAACCGTGCAGTCGTCTCGTATCTCGGCTTTATTGAACTCGAAGAACAACTCCTCGTGGCCACGAATAACGACTACCAGGCCAGAATATCCAAAGCGGAAGCCCTTCTCTTTCTCGGCTGTTTCGATATCCTTTAGCGGGAGAATCAACTTCGTCCGAGTTCCAGGCAACAAGCTACGGAAACAGAAATGTCGGTCGCTTATGTAAACCTTACCGTAGAGAGGTAAGACACGAACGATGTATCCATAATATGTTGCCTGGAGTTTCTCGGTGTCTGGGAGAGCGAAATGCGCGCGGAACCGATCCATATCAACTCCGTCGTCATCATCCAATTCACCATCAGGTTTGAGAGCAGGAGCTTCGTGGTAGTGTTTGCGGCCACCTTTCCACATCCCTGATACTTTCTCTACATATCCCATAGATTCAGTAGCCAACAAGTTACTCATGTGGCGACCGGTTTGATTCAAGTAGTTAGCAAATAAGCCGGCTCGTTGTAACGGGTAAGCTCCAATTTTTGCTATTTTTTGGAGTCCTGGCGCATTCGTCGACGTCTGGTCTAGCTTTTGACTGGCCCCAAGCTCATTTGCATGTCCAGTAGTAGCAGCACGATGCTTGTCATAAGCGAGTGACTCGTCAGACGTCTCACGCAAACGACTTGTACCGGAAGACCTGTCGCGCCTCGAAGTGCGCGAAGCCGAGATAGAGCGCCGGATGGTAGGCCTGTGAAATACCTCACTACCACGTAAGATCTGACTACCGGAAGGGTCTTCATTAGACGATGATGCCAAAGCAGACGTACTAGGATCCTCAAGTGAATGGACGTAAGAGTCGGATGATTCCATCTTCTCCTGCTGAGCTGTATTGTCGTGCCTGCGGTGTTTGCTCAAGGACCTACTAGCACTAAAACTCCGACGAGGCGATGCATCTCTTGTTAGGGTATCAAGGTCAAGGCTTCGCCGTCCGAATTGCCGGAATGCATCGAAGCTGCTACGGGTCACATCGCCACTAGCCCGGGGGCTAGGTTCTCGCGGGCTGTGAGGAGACATGGGAACCAGCGTTGCCCTTACATTCTCACGAAGTTTCGGAGATTTGATCTCAAGCGGAGCAGGGCCAATATTTTGCCTGCCACTCACGGAGCTGTGTCGGGCAATCTCTTCTTGCTTCTGTTGGCGGGACGTAGCCGAGTTCGAAGCGCTGGAGTCTTGCTGTTTCGATGCATCATCAACGAGAATTTTGAGAACGTTAATTGCTTCCTTGCTGAAGCTGAAGAACGAGAAGAAATACTAGACAAGTTAGTATAATAGACATCATTATGGAGGGAAGAGTTTTCTCACTTCATCGATTGCATATGTCTCATCGTTGTCGATGACACGAATCTTGCATGTGTCAGCGAACTCGATCATTTGGCTGTCCTCAACATCTATAACATTCTCAATCGGCAAGGAGATTTTGACGCTGTCGCCATCATTGTGAGATCGGAATATGACTCGCTGCAAGCTCTTCACCCATTCCTTGGCACTTGGAGCACTGTCAGCTCTGAGATGATAAGTTCGGTGGTTCGTCACGACGGAGAATGACAAGCCATCCTTTTCTTTTTCGTCTATGCTTGCCGAGATGGCATAGCTTAGATCGATCTGGCCATGCGGGAAGTAAAGATTAGAGGGATCGCGGTAGTAGGCTAACACGTCCCCTTTTAAACGGAACCAGTAACGGCTGTACTTGGGGTTTCGTTTGCCACTCTTTGACAGATAGCCAGATTTGGCGACCTCGTGCTGTCTTTACTGTCAGCGAGACCCCTAGATGGGTTGGGAAAGGACCATACAGCTTTCTTTGGCAGGTAAGCGTAGAAGCAAATGTGCTTGGCGGTTATATACATGTAACCTTGCAATAGCACGCTCTGGAGTAACCAACAAGGGTATTCTGTGCAGCGATATTAGCTATAAATTGCAATCCCATACTAAATGAGGTCCGAAACCATACCTTCTATGACTTCTTCGGGTTCATCGAACTCGAATATCTGCTCGAGTTTTCGAGCAAGCAGGCTTGGCCCAGTTTCATCGCCATCAGCTCTACGATGATCTCCCGATAATCGTTCGAGGTCGAAACTTGGTCTTGACGACATCTCTACCCTCGCCTCCAGCATCCTACTCATGACCGGAGCTACTCTCCCTTCGCGATCGGCTTTTGTGATATCGATCGTGGGGGAACTTGGGTCCACCGTCAGGGAACCATCACCATCACCATCACCATCACCTCCGCCTTCGGCACTCCAGTCGGAGCGTTGGAGACCTGACGACTTGGTTTGCTTAAACTTGGACCGTGTCGCGAGCCGTGGCAGCTGAGGCAGCGACCGTAACAGCTGCCCTGATAACCGTCTACGCTGTCTCTCACCCTTCTCTCTTTCTGAAGATTTCTTCTTTAATACCATGGTCTGTGCTACTTGTTCTCTCTCTTTGCCCTTCCTTATTCTTTCGCCTTGGTCAGCTTCTTCATCTTCGTCGCTAGATTGACCCTCGAATCGGTCGTTAAAGTCTACGGTCGAACCGGCAGCGGCAATTAATCCGAATATCGACTGGTTCATGTTCATGAACATTTGAGGGCCTTGTACGGGTGGTAGAACGTCTTCATCCATATCGTCTCCATGATCCTTTAGGCGGTCGGGAAGCTCCATGGTGGGCTGGTGTTCCTCTTTACGTTTCTTAAGGAGCCTTTTACTAACGCGCCGCCGTGCGGTGCTCTCTTCTGACGGAGCCATGGCTGACGTAGAGTTAAAGTATGTTACGAGCTACTGACTTGTCGGGTAGAATATCGATAGCGGCGAAGGCTACACAGGCAAAGAAGCGAATGGGAGAGGGACACGGCTCACGGGCGTCCCAAGCCGCAGGCAGCGTTTGCCAAGACTAAAGGTTCGAGACAAAGATTCTGCGAGGCGTCAGAGTTTGTCAAATCAGAACTAGCCTGTTGATACAGGCAGTGGATTTAGCGATGCAGATGCATCATCGAAGCGGTAGACCGATGGTAAAAGCTGTGTAGGCGAACAGGCAGACAAGCAAGGATATGTAAGATGTGAGGCAGATAATGATATTAAGCTATGAGACCCTTATGGTCAGACGGTATATCATTGGACACACCGACAGAGACAAGACGGATGACTAGATTGGGATCAGGACGGGATCAGTTGATTGGACAGGTAGGACGGTGACTTGAAAGGTTGTTGCATGTGGGTGCGTCTATGGATGGGAGTTTGTAGCCTGGAGACCGGGCCGCGTCTAGGATCACATTGCAGCACGTAGGTCAGTGGCAGAGTGGAAAAGGTCAGATAGGGTCAGCTAGTTGCACTTTATCTGCTTATCAGGGTTATCAGGTGGTACTGGAGCTATTGATAGGGCTTGATAGGCTACATGTATGTAGCTTGGGTTACCTATCGATAACTTATTTTCGGTATGACGTTCAATGTATCCACCATTTAGGTACATGTACCTCGCAATAACGATACATACATACCTGTAGACCATTGATGGCAATCATCGAATGCAAAAGACATGCCATGCAAGCCGTGAGACGACTATCACGGCCAGTGTTGTCTCATATTACCACGATTTAGATACTAAAGACATGTAATCAAGGAGTCCTATAAACGCACATGTACCTCATTGTCCACAGCTTACATTATGTAGCAAATCGGATCTGGTTTAGCGATTCTTTGACCGGTCACTTGCTCCGAATGACACCAGACCCTCAGATCCCGAGCTCTCATAATCACATGCCAGATCTAAAAATGATATAACTGTGGCAGATTCCCCAACTCAGCTATAAAAGGGCGTTAAAGTGCATCATTCGAGTTCCACTAGGGAAAACAATGGCCTTGTAGCACCCAATAGCAGTGTGCTGTCGAGTGGTTGGGACATGGAACATGAATATGATTCGTGGCGACCAGACTCAGACGGCAAATCATGCGATTGATATTAAATCCCTTGAAAATCCAAGCGACAAACCCTCCGGTCTCGACTAGCTCCTGTCATTCACTTATTAACCATAATGCTCAACAAGCGGACTCAACTTTAACCAATACTATAGGGCTAAGGGCTAGGCAGAACTTTCTGTTCGGTTAGTGTTCAATAGGCAGTCACTAGAACCGTTCTTTGCCCATAGTGTACACCTCTTAATGGATCGGTCTGTTGCACGTTGAATCTTTTGTAACACCACCAAAAAAACCACCTCGCTTTGTGGCTTCTAGAGCAGAAAATCGGTTGCATTTCATTACTGCGGCTGAAACTTCCCTTATGCTATGAAGGCGCTCAACAAAAATACGCAACTACTGTCCGGGGTTATCTCCAGTTGCAATGGGTTTGCAATTTAGATGGCCTGGAATGCAGGCATCTTGGCTAACGAGTTAGCCTTTATAAAGCAAGCCCATGTCTAACCCGTGAAAATATCACAATTAGGATTTGGGTTACTTGGGTGAAATGCATTTTTTATTCAGCTGAACTCCCTTTCGTAGAATCCGATCATGCCATGCGATGCTCGAGAAAGCCGAAGACTMCCTGCCATTATATGTGCAGGCCCTTGAGTTACAACCGTCCCAATCGTCAGGTATCCGTTCCCTTGTTCCCGCAAATAGAAACCATTCCGGCCAGCGCGACCTTACGCGACCAGCTCAACAACACCACCAGCCTCTGTGATCTTCTTCTCCGCAAGCTTGCTGACCCATCGTGCTCGGACCAATAGGGGGACTTCGGGGATTCTGCCCTTGCCGAGGACCTTGGAGTAACCCAGGGGGAGGAGGTCGATGACGGGGACGGTGTCCTTCTTCTCGCCGGATAGGTAAGCCTCGCGAGTCTCGGCGGGGACAAGCGACCATAGCTATAAGATAGTATGTTAGCCAACTATGTTCGGATATGTCTCCCACAAAAGCCTTGTCGCAAGCCAGCAATAGTAGGCTGCGACAGTCGGGAAAGGAGCGTGATTTGAATATATCGTACCTTGTCGAGGTTGATGATGGGCTTCCAGAAGTGGTTTTGTTGCTTGTGGAAGTATCGCATACCGACCTTACCGAAGTAACCGGGGTGGTACTTGTCGATGTTCGTTCGGTGGTGGTGCTGACCACCGGCCATACCACGACCACCGGGGTGCTTGCGGTGCTTGCCAATACGACCGTGACCGGCCGAGACGTGGCCACGGCTATCGAGATAGTTAGCATCCTTCTTCCACTGAGGCACACGCAGAAACGAATCAGAAATCAGTTGTCGCCCAATCTGTCGCGCCGGATGCTATCAATGCGTCTCCCAATTTTTGCTCCATCTAGTCGACTGCAGAACTCATATACAATTGTTCCGAATTCCTCGCATCAATTCTGGTGGTTGTTTCGCCCCTCCTCTTGTCGTCTACTTAATTCCAATATTCCATCGACGATAGCATGGCGAAGCGGACCGGCGCGACAGTAATTGGGATGACGATTGATGCGAATGGTAGATTGAATTCGATGGTAACGTACTGCTTTCTGGTCTTTGACAATCTGGTAGGCATTTTGACGGATGAGCGGCTTGTTGTGGTGTGTTGAAATTGCCTACTCAAGATGCGTTGCGAAGAATACCTAAGGCGGGTTTTGAAGTTGTGTGAAATTCTGTGCGTTTAATTTTTGCGTAGGGTTTGGTGCTGTGGAGTACCGATAAGCCACGCTGCCCCACACTGCCCCAAAGAAGTCTGTTAGCCACCAACAGCCACAATAGCCCCATAGCTCATCCAGATGAGCCACACATGAAACCTCCGCTGAAAAGTGGGACCCCGCCGTCAACTGGTTGCATTCAAACATCGAACTTCCAGAAATTCGTACCGCTTCTGTACCCTGCACGCCACCAATCAGAATCGATTGGATTACTCCTTCTAGTTCAGCAACTACGGATCGCCTATATGAATTGTGAAACCGATATAAGAAAGCCATGTTATGAGATAACGCGTCATCCTAACGACTCTAGTCTAACACTTTCGCCTTCTCGACTTACCCACCCAAGAATTCCTGTCCATCGGTAGCTATCCTCATGGATCTCAACACATGTATGCCGAAGTTGTTTAGGGACCAAGGTTGCTGTGGGTTATACGTCAGAGCCGAATAAGTGTATGCTCCTCAGGTTGCCGTGAAAGACGTAGTTGTGGGCCTACTACCGCATCCAGAATATATGAACATTACGCACCGTGAATTTTGCCTAAGGGGTAACACTAAAGCGTTTGCCAAGCGCCTACATACATGTCTGGAAATTCAAACCAAAGGGATTGATATTCAGACTCATCCAGCCAATCATAAATATGGATGAAGTGGTAGATGGCGTTAGGAAGATCGACTTCCATCATCCTTATACCCCATACGATGTACAAGAGCAATTCATGTACACAGTATATGACGTCCTTCAACAAGGCGAGGGCCAGGTTGGTATTCTTGAGAGTCCAACCGGTACTGTATGTTGATACTAAGCCTCGATAATTCCCGCACGCTAACATTCTTAGGGAAAATCATTGTCCCTAATATGCGCTGCTCTTACTTGGTTGCGTAATCACAAGAAGTCGAAGTTCGAGAGCTCCGTTGCCGAATCAGCTGAGAAGTTCAAGGATGAGCCCGATTGGATTATCAACCAGATGTTGAAGAGGAAACGAGAGGATATCCTCAAGCAATGGGAAGAAAGAGAGGCACGCTTGAAGAAGATTCGAGCTAAGGAGAAGCAGCTGGAAGAGAGAGGCTCCAAGCGAAGGCGGCTAGAAGATGGCAATCTAAGGAAGAATGGTAAGACTGACGATGATGAAGATGAATGGCTGTTGGACGGAGGCCAGGATGATGATGCTTCTCAAGGAGACGACGATCCATCAGGCTTCAGTAAGGAGACGCGGAACCTCATGGGAAAACTAGGCATGGGAAGTCTGCAAACGAAGGAAGAAGACGAAGATACAGGCGGAAACGAGATCAAGGTTTGACATCCCCTTGTGGCTCCAATACAGGCAGCTAATATTCACAGATCTATTACACTTCGAGGACTCACTCACAGTTGACGCAATTCATCTCAGAGCTCCGCCGACCAACCTTCCCAGCATCATTACCAGATTCCCTCCTTGGCGATAGCACTAGCGCAAAATCAGAGGACATCAAACACATTCCACTATCTTCCCGTCAAAGGCTCTGCATAAACCCATCAGTCTCCCGCCTCGGTTCTCTCCCCGCGATCAATGATCGCTGTACCGAGCTCCAACAGCCCAAATCTAAAGACAGGTGTCAGTTCGTACCGAACGCGGATAACCTGAGTCTAACTCATCAGTTCCGGGACAACGCTCTTGCTACTCTCCCGGATATTGAGGACCTCTTCGAGCTTGGGAAGAAGCTTCAGGTCTGTCCGTATTACGCCTCAAGAACTGCAGTGCCTGGTGCGGAGATTATCACACTTCCATACCCATTACTTTTACAAAAGACCGCCAGGGATGCTCTCGGTATTAAACTAGAGGGCAGCGTGGTAATCGTTGACGAAGCTCACAACATCATGGATGCAGTGGCAAACGTCTATGCTTCCGAAGTCAGCCTCAGCGAGTTGAAGCGAGCAAGACAGATGCTCGGTGTGTATGTGAAGAAGTTTGGGAAGAAACTCAAGGGGGAGAATCGGGTTATGGTCGCTCAAGTTGCCAGAGTCGTGGATGGTCTGAAAGATTGGCTAGAAAGCGCATTGGAACTGAAAGTAAGGGCAATAATCTCCCCAATGTTTGACGTCCTACTAACATGCATCCTCCCAGAATGACCAGGGAATCGTCGACCCCAACGTCCTTCTGAGGTCTAAGGGTATCGACCAGATCAATATGTACAAGCTCATCCAGTACATACAAGACTCCAAATTAGCATACAAGATCGAAGGTTATGTCGCGCACGCTGAATCCCAGGACCCTGACAATAATTCGCCTAAATTCTCTTCGACTCCGGTGTTACACACTCTCCTCTCGTTTCTTGTCTCCTTAAATAACCTAAGCTCCGAAGGCCGCATCTTTTATCACAGGGTGTCGCAGAGTGACATCAAGCTTTCGTACCTCCTCCTTTCACCGACACATGCATTCTCCTCCATCGCGTCCAGTGCGCGAGCAATAATTCTCGCCGGCGGTACGATGTCACCCTTTGAGGACTATACAGCGCACCTCTTTCCAAATCTGACAGAAAGTAAAATCACCACTCTGAGTTGTGGCCATGTCATCCCATCCTCAAACCTCTGTGTCTGGACATTGGCTTCCTCTGGACCAAAAGCCGACCCCAAGAGTATGGAGTTCGAGTTTAGCTTTCAGAAACGCAGTAACAAGTCAATGATTAGCCAGCTAGGAATTGCGATTCTTAATATTTGCACTGCTGTTCCTGACGGCGTTGTTGTCTTTTTTCCCAGCTACGGATATCTTGACGAAGTAGTAGCCGCATGGAGCGAAGCGAGTGCCAGTCAGCCCAAACCGCTATGGGACAGATTGCAAGCTAAAAAGGCCATATTCCGCGAGACCAAGGGCGGATCTAGCGATGAGGTGCTGGAGCAATACACCGAAGCAATCCTCGGCAATGAGAGCAGGACAACCAGCAAGCCCAGCTCCGGGTCGATCAGAAACGGTGCTTTACTACTCAGTGTAGTAGGTGGGAAGATGAGTGAAGGCATCAATTTTTCTGACCGTCTCGGGCGCTGCGTGGTCGTAGTAGGATTGCCGTACCCCAATATCCACACCCCAGATTGGAAAGCCCGAATCGAGTATATCGAGTCGACGACACTTGAGCGCCTAAAAGCCAGCAATCCAACCCTGCCAAAAAGCGAAGCCCTAGCCGCAGCAAAGCAGGCGGCCCGGGACTTCTATGAGAACGCCTGCATGCGTGCGGTGAACCAGAGCATCGGACGTGCGATCCGGCACCGCAACGACTATGCAGCTATCGTGCTAGCTGACAGGCGATTTGGAACCGATCGTATTAGGGCAAAGTTGCCGGGTTGGATCCGCGGGGGCTTGGTTGAAGGGTGTGAGAATGGCGGGCTAGGACAGATGATGGGCAAGCTAAGCGGATTCTTCAGAAGCAAGGGAGCGCCGAATGATGCCTAAATTATTAGGAGCGGGAATAGGGATTCGACCAAAGTTATGGGGCTCAGCTCACAGCTAGTCGTAAGTTATATTTAGACGGTAGGGCGAGGAGCTGAATCTTACTGTTCAGGGCGCTCCCCGGACATGGTCTATGGTCTAGACCTACATAATTGAATACTAATTACTACTCTATTTAATTAATTGGCCATCGTCAGGACGCCCGAGTTTCTCCATCGTGAACTAAACCGTCTCGTATTACATGACGTCGGACTATTTACTCGACACGCCAAGCCGAGCTGAGTCGTCATCTCGCTTTCTTCTTCCAAAGGGAAGATATATGAGAAGGAAAGTCGAATAAGGTACATCAATGTCGAAGCTGATGTATAAACGCTAGTACTAGCTTACGCCCAGCACGAGGTGACACCCTTCATAAGCCAGATCTAGTGTAATTTGACCCAGTAATTCTGACGTCTTTTACGGGCTATGTAATCATTTAAACTATTATGTCCAACTACGGTAAAGTTGGTATATTAGATCTTATTATAGTAAAAATTGTTAGTTCTTACCGCAATGAGGTGATGTTAAGTCCTGATATAGTAAAACTACCAACCGCATCTCCCAACTGCTCAAGTAGGAGGCTTAAATATAGGAAGAATAGGCTGAGACAAATCCATCTAACTCTTGGCGACTAGAGGTCACCATTACGAATAACTGAACCGATAGCCACGTGGGAGGTAGGGGGTTTCAGCCTCCCGCTCCGTAGGACAAACAAATGGGGGTGTACCGAAGTGGTGATGTAGGAGATTTATTTGCTTCAGCTTAGAGCTAGTTGCCTAGGAGGCGCACTGTATGTAGAGAAGCCATAGCTGGAGGCAATACATACGAGACATCCCCACTAGACACTCCCGTAAATGACCATATAAACCACGGCGGACCTCTCTCTCTCTCTGGATGTCTCTTGATCATCAAAGTGGCCTGCCAAACAAACGTTCGAGATGCGGTGCCTGACTTTACTCACCTTGCTACTAGCGCCCCTTGGGGTAGTCTCCGTCGCAGTTCCAACCCGCACCGGTTCCTTATATGCGCTTCACCCACCCACCAAGGTTCATGATGTTCGCTCAAACGTCGTGACGCCTCCACCATGTGTTGCAATGCACCCAGCGCCAAATCAATGGGAAACACGTGAGCGGTTTGACAGGTTTGCCTTTGCTTTCTTAGTGAAGAGGAATCTCACCGAGTCTTTCGAGTATATCTCGTCCAAATACATAGTATGTATACACTTGCTAATTCTTTCTTATCTTAACGACATGGGTTTAAGATAAGCATTCCTGTTCCACTATTTAAATTATCTTCTCATAATAACATACGTTGATCTGTCTACCCTGCAATCTAGAACCATGATCTCCTCGCTGGAGCGAATGGGCCCGGTCCGGCTCTGGACTTCTTGTCGACCATATGGGATACGGTCAACTTCACGAATCCCCGTACTGCGTTCAGGGGTAACCAGGGGTGGTTGAGCTACAACGCAAGCGGCGTGGGTGCAATCGTCGACCGATTTAGATGGGAGGCCGGCTGTATCGTTGAGCACGTAAGTCTACAGAGTTCCTTATCACTCGGCACCTTCTTTTCTTTCTCAAACCAAGTAATAGAGATAAATGCTAACTCATATTAGTGGGATACAGGGGAGAAATTCCCCAGTTGGGCAAGGAAGTGAAAGTATAACATGTCCAGCTTACTGGAGACGTGATAGAAGTTACCTTGGCACTCAAGGAAGAAAAACTTCTTTTTTTCTCTGTGTGTATTCTCGGATATTTTCCTAGTAGATATTGTACAGCTATATTGTATTATTTCTGTTACGATACGACATGAGACTACGTAAGTCTAGTCGAGGTTCAAGTCAAAATAGAAGGCGAAAGATATGGCCTCATCTCACGGCAACCAAGAAAAAGGAGATATGATAGAAGAGTGTAGGCTAAGGTTAGACTATGAGACATACCAATATGAAAAGTCTCATAAGAGGTTGTCCATAGATCTGAGATTGTCTTGGGAGAGGTACATTAGGTTAGGTACCTAAGTGCATAATACATGCGGCTTCATGCATAGGCCTCGTTGATTACATAATGTTCTACAGAAGACAAGCTCATTAATGCAATTCAGCCCACCATAATACGCCACAGCTCGACCCCGCGCTGTTATCGATAGCCAGATACACGTATCTAAGTACCTCTTAAACAAGACGCGTTCCTAATCGCGTCACTAATAAATATTTCTCTCCATCTTGCGCCGTCTGCCGTCTACTACCCGCGCCGCGAATCCGTATTTCTGTCGAATTGTTTCGTGTCAAATAATTCAATTCGATATATAGACAGAAGGCCAAGAGATAAAAATGGCGTCTTCACGACAGCATGAAGAATACCAATACCTCGACCTTGTCCGCGAGATCTTAGACCACGGCGAGCGTCGACCGGACCGGTAAGTTACAATGCTACATTCATTGTCCGACAACGATATAGGCAATTGCGATAATTACATTCAAAGGAATCAGATATTGACTTCATGTCTTCAAATGTAGAACGGGTACTGGTACATACTCCATTTTCTCCCCTCGACCGCTCAAATTCAGTCTCAACGAAAACGGCAAGCCAATACTACCTCTTCTAACGACGAAGCGCGTCTTCCTACGCGCCGTGATCGCCGAGCTACTTTGGTTTATTGAGGGTAACACATCATCTGCATCCCTCAGTGAGCAGGATGTCAAGATCTGGGACGGCAACGGGTCGCGCGAGTTTCTCGACAATTTAGGACTGACGGATCGTGAGGTGGGCGACCTCGGCCCCGTCTACGGCTTCCAGTGGCGCCACTTCGGTGCCGAGTACGTTGATGCGAAGACCGACTACACCGGCCAGGGCTACGACCAATTGGCCGATGTCATACATAAATTGCGGAACAATCCGTACGACCGCCGCATGATCCTATCCGCGTGGAACCCGAAGGACCTCAAGAAGATGGTACTCCCACCATGCCACATGTTTGCGCAGTTCTACGTTTCGTTCCCGCGACAAAGCGAAGAAAGCAATGGGGACCAGAGCAAGCCAAAGGGCCACCTCCACTGCCAGCTGTACCAGCGGTCCTGCGACATGGGCCTCGGTGTCCCATTTAACATCGCAAGTTACGCGCTGCTGACGCATATGCTCGCGCACGTATGCGATCTGGTTCCCGGGAGCCTAACACACGTTATGGGCGACGCCCACGTGTACGTCGATCATGTGGACGCCCTGAAGGTCCAGCTTGAGCGAGAACCACGGCCGTTTCCGGAGCTAAAGCTCACACCTGAGAATGGCGATTCGATTGACGGATGGAAAGTAGAGGATATCAAAGTCTTGAACTACGAACCCCATAAGACAATCCCTATGAAGATGTCCGTCTAATATAGATGGCGCTATCTGGATTACGGCGAGATCGGATATTATTTGCCTTTATTCAGAGCAGAGCCTAGGCGTGCAATTCGAGCCAAGATGTGGTATGATAATGAATATGATATGCGACAACAGGGGAAGCATGAGACAGCCAATGGCTATAGCACGATATTGAAACTCATGTCGAGGACTCGGGCACGAAGCCTTGACACTGCCGACATAGACGAAGAGCTAGATACCAACTATATGCACTATATTAGAGGCACAGACAACGAGCGCTGGCCGTATAAGGCGAAGGGGCCCGGATCTAGATTAATAGAAGATGACATGATCGGTGTGGCTTGATAGACGCAAGCAATTGATTCTTTGGAGCCTCTCACCCGTATGAAAAGGAGTACACAGCCATGTTACCGCTTTCCAATAGATGCCCTATGAACCCACTTTTATGGTTGCCTTATACGAATCTCGAGAACATTTGGACAAAACTGATGCAATACAGCTTTGCCGATGACTACATGTAGATGCCGGCGTCGCCACGTCCAGCTAGCACTGCCACGAAATCTGATTTTATGATAATTTATGATATATATAAGAGCATGACGATAAAACTTCCACCTCTCCTCATTCTGAAGGTTCTATATAGCTGATATCAGACACTACTACTCAGCAACGGCAATGGATAGGCCATCTGTCTCTGCTCTTGCAAGCATCGCCGAGAAGGAACCTCAGAACTTACAGAGTTACGTTGATCAAATTGTCCATCTAGAGTTCTTCGGCGACGATGCTACCCACCATAAAATATTCAAGGGGCTGAAGTTTCCTAATCTAGAGATTCTCTCATTGGACGCTAATGACCTCAACAATGACAAATCGCTAGAGCCGTATCTCCAGCCAAAGCTGAAGTGTTTCCGTTTCTACGGAGGCCCGATTTCAGATGCATTCCTGAAGAAGTTGCAGGTTTGTGATCTCACACCGCGCTTATAGGTCACCGAAGTGTTAACTGGCGTAGAATTCCTGCCCACACCTCGAGGAGCTACTCATCGATAATCCTCGGGATTTAATTTCACCCGAGGGCTTTCTGCGGTTCCTCGACGGCGCAAAGGCCCTGAAACATGTAATGGTCGTTTACGGTATGGACAAAGTCATCACTGACTCCGTCTTCATTGCCTTGGCTACCAAGCTTGACCTTGAAACACTCGAGCTCCAGAAAACGATCACCGCGGACCTCGTTTCGAAGGTTCTTGATCAACAAGCTCCAAGCAGTTTTAAGGGACGACTCTTCCCGCGTCTTGGTAAACTGGCTTGTGTCGCCCAGTCTGGTGGGTTTGCGGGGCTATTGCCTCATTTGTCGCAACTCAACTCCTTGGACGTGCGAATCGAACCCGGCGGTGATTCTTCGAACATATCACACCCACTCCTAGACATTGGCATGTACTGTCCAAACCTACGTGTTATATCTCTGGATAATCAGGACCCAGAGGGCGTCCGTATCTCGCCACAATCGCTTGTCGAGCTGGCGGAAAGGCTAAGCCAATTGGAAAAGCTACGCATTTCTAACGAGAGATCGGAAGTCGAAGAATTCGACATATCTCACTTCGCGAGCATGCTCAAGGCACTGCCGCACTTGAAGATTCTACGGCTTTTATTCAAGTGCCGTCTCGCAGAGGTCGCGCTTGTAGAAGCTGCGAAGAGCTGCAATGCCTTAACCGAACTCGAAATCTGGGGGTCCTACGACCTGCGGAATTTAGCGGAGACTGAAATCTCTTTTCCCAAGTTGAAGGCGCTTGAACTAGGGCACCTGGTGCCACCGTCCGTTACAACAGAGGCGCTGGCCACCGAGGCGGCCAACACTGCCCAGTTTTTGAAGAGGATTGCACCTAACTTGGAAGAATTTGGTGTGATATCCCCCAACCCCTTTGGCAAGATGGTCTCGCGCCAGGTAGATAGTATATGTCGTTCTAACAGGAGGGACAAAGGGGACCTCTCCACCTAGCCCGATTGCTAAGGAAGCCTCTCTATTCGATCGGAATGCCGCGTTAGGCGCGCGATGGAGACAATTATTATCGACTAAGTAACGAATAACGATTCAACTATCAATTCGGTGGACCATGGTTGACAGAACAGATGGTGGAGGAGACCAGCATTAATAAGGAATGTTACATGCAGAGCGGGATAGACCTAGGACTTGTGGCGTCAGCAACATATGCAACTCGATTGAAGTCCTAGATTCGCACTTCAATGTTATTATTAGATTCGACTGTATGTCAAAACCGATAGAGAGAGACGGTAAAGTCCATATGCTCAATATAGCTGAGACGGTGACTGCATATCTAGGGCTGCTACTTCGAACGTCGAAGTACTTCTATCGTATGTCCATGTAGCCCAGGTTAGACAGGTTAATAGCTGCTTGAAGCCACTGCATTGATTCGGCCATTCTGCCGTTTTCAGAGAAGCGTACATGGGAAGATGTGGAGCTTGATCCCTGGTCTTCTTTCTTACTCTTGCGGGCTCGCCCGCTTCATATCTGGCTTACTTCGATGGCCGGTCTGTCGGAATTCCGTAGAAAGCTGGATAGCTACCTGCTCGGCGAAAGAGTCTCGGATATCTCGTCGGTTGACCACCGAGACTCGGAGCGCATAACGCATTGAATCCCGTCTCAGAGGAGCCACTTTACCATTCGTTGTCGGCGATAGCAACCCGTTCTTGGAAGCAGAGGGTATCCCAGCTTCGCCGTTGACGGAGAAACTTACATTTCTCGCGTCAGCACAGCTGAAATCCCTGGGCCAATCCATTACCTAATCCGGATTTAAGGCATAATGCAGACCACTTCTGATTCCGACGCCTAGGGGCTAACTATCGTTCATTGGGTCGAACGAGGAGTAATCATGCATATTCTCACAGCCTCACCGGGGATCCATCTTCAAGCATACTGGATAGGACGGAATGAATTGTGACGGTGCCGGTCCCTCTATTATGCCGCAGATGTCTCTCCGGAGGACATGGATGTGATGGTGACATCTTTCGGAGCTGTGGGGTTGAATGCGCCCATGTCATGCATGTTGACCGAGGAGCGGGAAAGGAGACGTGTTGCAACATGATATCTCACAATGAAGATCATGGATGGCTAGTAGTATTTAATCATGGACCGCCGCCCTTTTAACCTACTTCATTATCATCATTATCATCATCACCATCCTCACAACCACCAACCCTCACCTCCTTAAAGCATCAAGCACCATGGCTCCCGTAACAGAATTCGTCCAATCCACCCTCAAGCCAGGCGCCCCCATAGACGCCATCCACAAGGCCTTCGAGAAGGTCAAGACAGTAGCCGGCAACCAAGTCGTGCGCGCCTCGCCGCTTCACGACAACCCGGAGCAATTCCGGCTGTTCATCGACTGGGACTCCATCGACTCGCACCTGGCGTTCCGGACGACCGAGGCATACAAGACCTTCATGGCGGAGATCACACCGCACGTGGCCGCGCCCGCCGTCGTCGTGCACCTTGAGCTCAACCCCTTCCCGCCTACCGTGCTGGACAAGTCGCCCGTGACGGAGATCTTCCAGATGTACTTCGAGCCGACGGCGGACGAGGCCAAGAACCTCGACGCGGCGAAGCACGTGGCGGCCGAGCTGACGGCCGCCGGCTTCGCGGGCGCTACCGGCCTGAGTGCCGTGGGCTGGACGGTCGAGAAGGACATCGACTACAAGGGCGAGCCGACGCGGGTGCTGGCCGCCCTGATCGGCTGGGAGAGCGTGGAGGCGCACCACGCGGCCATTGAGACGGATTCGTTCAAGAAGATCACGTCGTACTTCCAGACCGGGACCGAGGGCATCAAGGGCTTTGATATGTCCTACGTCAGCCCGAAGCCTATTTAGAAGCAGAGCGATGGCTTGAGGTCCTTTGGCTAGCTAGCAAGATGCTGGTGGTTGATCTTCGGTTCTAGAAACGCTTACGTATTTAAATGGGAATGATTTATGAATATGAACTTCTTTCGTTTACAATTCTGTCTCATTCGTTCAGCTTACATTATGTTGATGTAGTCTTGATGATACATATAGGGTCTTGCACCCACCTCCCCGCCCAGGAAAAAAAAACGGCGGAAAAAAGCAAAAGGAGGACTAAGTACCTGTCTTCGCGCTGGTCCTAGGGCTTTTCTCTATCTCAGCACAGAACCTGTAGCTCTAATTCTATTCAATATTAGAACATAAGTGCGTAGTATTACACAGCCTTTGGATCGGCTTCTTCTTTCCCGCTCAATTCCTTCTTTCCTCCTTCTTCGTCTAGAGACTGTCCCCTAACAACCCCTACACCGTGATCTGCCATTTCCGACTTCAGAATCGGGGGTCCGGAGAAGTGCTTGCGGCCCCAAACGAAGTACCAAATAATACTTATAGCGGCAAAACCTGCGAACACAACGCTGGCGTAATTCATGGTTGATGCGTCTAACCCGGTAAGATTCGTTGGCATGCAGAATAGGAAGATTGCAAGGACGATCCATAGAAGCGTCGTCACGTTTATGGCGAAACCAAGACGGCCAAGCGAAAATGACGCGTGTTCTAGCTGCTTCCGCCCGCGGACGACTGACACTAGAATTGGTAGGCCGTATGACGTTGAAAGGCATATTGTGGCGACGCCGGTGAAACTTCCAAACGCCGCTGACGACCCGAAGTAAATGAGACCTAGCAGGCAGTCCACGATTGCTGACAATGTGAGAGCGAGTAGCGGTATGTCGAACCGCTTGTCCACTTTGCTCCACAGGGCAGAGCCAGGAATGGCTCCATCGCGGGCGAAGGCGTAAGTACAGCGGCTCGAAGCCGTCAGCGCACCTACTCCAGCGAACAGCCAGATACCCAAAATAAGGAATAACAATCCAAAGCCTCCTCCAGCGCTACCAGTTGCCGTCTTGAATATGAGACCGACTGGTTGTCCATTTGCGACTTCGAGTAGTGTTTGCACTTCCGGTAGCACAAAGAGGATGGGGATCAAATAGATCAGACCGGTGATGCCGGCCGCCACAACAGACACTGAATATCCTACGTCAGCAAACTCACTCTATAAAACGTCACGAAGGATATTTCGGTTGGCGGGCTAATAGCCCCAAATAGGGAATCAAGGCGGAATATGTCTTAGATGTATAACACCCAGAATGGTAATTGCTCCGGGAAATACTCACGAACGATAGCCTTAGGGACCTCTCGCTCTGGCGTCTGCACCTCTTCACACATAGCTGCGACCATGCCGTAGCCCGTCAATACGTATGCCGGCTGCAGCAAGCCGACGAAGAACGACCAGCCAGCCGGCCACCCCGAGGCCGAGGCATCGTAGTGGGCGAAGACAAATTCCCCACTTCGCTTGCTTGGCGACATTACCAGCAGAACGATCAGGATAATGACGATGGAGGCGGCAGTCCAGTATATGCAGATGGTATTGATAAGGTCGAGGTACTTGGAGCCGAATATGTTGATCAAGTAACACACGAGCATGACAGCCCAAAACATAAGGATAGTCTGCCACTCATTGGCGACGAAGTCCTCGTTCCACAGCGAAATGGCACTAAGGATCAATTGGGCGCCCCCGAAGTTGATGGAGAGCGTCACGGTCCAATTTCCAACTAGTGTCAGCCAACCGGTGATCCAACTTGCGATGGGCGCCCAGCGAGGCGTTGATAGCAAAGCAGCCCAGTAGTACACGCCGCCGGCGGTGGGATAGACGGAGCAGATCTCGGCTAGCGAAGCTGCAATAGCGATGGAGAGGAGAGAAAGTAGAACCCAGCCCCAGATTATAGTAACGGATTGGCCATTCGCGAGCGATATATAGAATGTGGTGCTGAGACCGTAGGGGACGGCCATCTACTATGTATTAGTCATATTCACTTATATTGAAGTTACCTTGAGTACTTGAGACAATCGAGTAGAATGAGTCACGGTAGACGATTTAGAAAAGAGAAAGGAAAAGAGAATAAGGACATTACATACTGCCACCAGATTAGTTAGTCTCTATAACTCATGGAAGATGTCGTTTTCGTACTTACCAATGGCAAAGGATAAGCCGAGCACTGACAACATACTCAAGCTTCGAGGCAGCTCGGCCTTGTACCCCATCTTAGCGAGCGCATCATCTGCTGCTGTCGCCTCGAGCGACCTGCGCCGGCCGGCGCTTGAAGTAGATTGCCTCCTCATCGTCTATAAACCGCGATCGAACATGAGAGATGCGAAAAGTAGGAACTGAGAAGACAATGTCAATGGGCGACAAGGAACGTGTAGAAGGAGAGGTCACACGACCCCTGTAGCTGCCCCCGTAGCGCTGATAGCATCGAAGCTCTTATCTCTGAGCCGATCCTTCTTTGGTAAAATACGGCAAGTCATCATGGCATATCCCAGGCTGCCC
The DNA here is from genome assembly GCA_000931505.1 of Hypoxylon sp. E7406B. Classification (NCBI taxonomy): domain Eukaryota; kingdom Fungi; phylum Ascomycota; class Sordariomycetes; order Xylariales; family Hypoxylaceae; genus Hypoxylon; species Hypoxylon sp. E7406B. Next base: position 141,556 of record JYCQ01000221.1, on the reverse strand, counting down.
AGTTATAGGGAGGGAAGTACCTACCAGTTATCAGTGGTCCATTGAAACAGCTGAAGGTTTAATTACTGCTCGCTAGTCTCAATACAGTATCGCGTACGGTCTTGTTTCTTCGGTGGTCCCCTCGAGCTGGGGTTTCATTATCTCGGTATATCTCGATGAATAATCTCATTACAACATCATCTCTTTTCATTGCAACATTTTCTTAATCAATCAATACACGCGACAAGATCGCATTTACAAACAACAAAAAACTCACTTGTGTCTTGACAGATGTTGCGACAACTACGACTTCTGAACTGAAAGAACCAAGATGATCTTGGCATGAATCTGGCCTTACCCCAAATAATGAGGGGATCTCCAATAATGTCCGAGGTTGATGGCGATCCGAATCGGCCTCCATACTAAGTTCCCCGCACGCCATTCGCCGCCGTCGTGCGGCCGTATGTCTCACAGATACTCAGCGGCCGTCGCTGCTGTGTGAGACTTATACTATGGATTGACATCTTGATTAGACTACCTAATCTTATGTTGGCTGGTAATTGCATCAAGACTCTCGAGAGCACGGTCCATTTCCCCCACGCGCGTATCGAAGTGGCTCATCCCTACAGTCTCGGCGAAAAGGAAATTCGAAGCAATCACAGCCATGGCTCCTAAACCTCGTCTAGAAGGCAAGGTCGCGATTGTGACTGGAGGTGCGTCGGGATTTGGACGAGGAATTGCAGCCAAGTTCGTTGAAGAGGGAGCCAGGGTCATCATCGCCGACTTGTCGGAACAGGCGGGTCAAGCAGCCGCCCAAGAGCTATCTTGCAACTTTGCGACAACGGATGTAACCAAGATGGAAGACTGGGAACGTCTTCTCAAAACAGCCTTGGATGCTCACGGCCAGCTTGACATCGTGGTGAACAACGCAGGGGCCACATATGCCAACAAGCCTACTGAGGAAGTGACTGAGAAGGAGTTCGACCTTGTCATGAACGTCAACGTCAAGTCCATCTATATCTCGACTAATGTTCTCCTCCCTTACTTCTTGGAGCAGAAGAGGCCGGGTAGCTTTATTCAAGTGGCCTCGACCGCGGGTGTGCGGCCCCGTCCGAGACTTACTTGGTATAACGCCTCGAAAGCGGCTGTTATCAACGCCACAAAGGTATGAGATGTGTAACCACCGTTGTTTTTCTTCAGTCCCACCCCTGAGGCGATAAGGAAGTATCCAGAACATTCCATAGGACCAGAGACGTGAATGCTGACTACAAATTTGTGACAGACGATGGCAGTTGAGTATGGACCTCAGCAGATTCGGTTTAACGCGGTATCTCCGGTGGTAGGAAGCACAGGAATGACCCACCTATTCATCGGTAAACCCAATACCGCTGAGAACCGAAAGGCTTTCGAGTCCGTGATACCGCTAGGTAGAGGCTCTACTCCGGCGGACGTCGCCAACGCTTGCTGCTACTTGGCCAGTGAGGAAGCTGCTTTCATCACAGGGGTTAATATCGAGGTAGACGGAGGGCGCTGTGTTTAAAGAATTTGCTCGCTTTTTCCACGATATCGCTACTGAGAATATTTTGCGATGTGACTCAATACTCAACTGAATACATTACGTGGTAGAATCCGGGCTGACGGAGCAGAGTCTTTCTCCATCATAACGCGTAACGAGTTGTAACGTAGTGTCCAGTTAATATATTCGCATGAAGTGACAGAAATAGAATTACCTCTTAATGATTTGAAAGGCTTTCTAGGATTGGTTTATATTTGCTCAGTGTACTTGAGGCGTATCCCATTTAAGATGTTCCATCGAATCGCATCCGAGATCCGATGCGAATAATAAGGCATAGCTTGACCATTTCTGGTCGTGATGTATGCGCAATCGTCCGCCTCCAACGTCTTCTCCTATTCTTGTTCACCCGCATGATACGTCCTGGTTTCCGGAGCGCTGCTTAATATCAATGTTCCCGACAAGGTGGGTTGCGGTATTTGGCATGTCTTGGTATGTAGAAAAATGTTGCATCGACCTGCCGAATGTGTACATCTTTAGACGTCGTTCCGGCATTGCCAATTTCGGCATGCTCACGGCCTCCTTTTCTCCACAGGCACCCCACGAATACCCATGACGCCCATCCCGGCCGCGCGCTCGCGTACCGACAACTTCCATGTTCTCCATCCAGCGAGCCTGGTTTGTCGCAATTGCGATCGCCGACAATGGATCGACGGTCCGCTCGAGCTGACCATGATGCTTCGAGTTGGAGGATAGCGATTCAAGTGGTGGAAGAAACGAACAGGGTGACAGATCATGGCCTTCTGCGCAACATCGCTCATATCTTGGATGTGACATCACGCGCGTCATGGCGCCCCTGCGCCGGTATTTGTTAATATATATAGAGAGCCTCTTCGCCTTGGCAATGTTGTGAAACGACCTTACCACAGCGCTGTCATTGTCACTGCTAGAGACTCAGTAACTCAAAGACTACCTCTTGCCCATCATGAAGAACTTTGCCAACGTTGCTGCCGCTGCCGCGCTGGCAGCTAAGGGCGTGTCGGCTCATTACATCTTCCAGCAGCTCTCAATTGACACTACCAAATATGCGCCATTCGAGTACAGTATGTCTTTGGAAAACCTGATTTCTTATATACAGTTTTCAGAGGAGAAGAGAATTAGGCACTAATACGCTTCATTTGAACAGTCCGACAGAACACCAACTACAACTCTCCTGTCACGGGTAAGTCTTGGCTCGCTACATCTCTCGAATTTGACTAACTAGTGCAGATTTGACTTCGAACGACCTGAGATGCAATGTAGGCGCCGAGGGTGCCGATACTAAGACAGTAGATGTGAAGGCTGGTGAATCGTTCACTTTCACTCTCGATACCGTAAGTTTCCGTCGCGTTTAAACTTCATCTTGTCGATTTAAGAGCCATACTGACATTTAATTAGCCTGTGTATCACCAAGGCCCGATCTCCATGTACGGGAGCACTTATAGACTGCGACCACTAGCACGTATACTAACAGAGCTCCAGTTACATGTCGAAGGCTCCAGGTGCTGCCTCGGACTATGACGCCAGCGGTGAATGGTTCAAGATCAAGGATTTTGGTAGGGCCCTTCTACACAGCCAACCTAGACGTATTTAGGTTGCTAATTCATATCACTAGGTCCTGACTTCTCTAGCGGACAAGCTGTATGGGACATGGCAGGTAAGAAACCCCCTTTCTGAGGTAAAAGGTGCATTTTCTATGACCCAAACTAACGACGCTGGTAGGTTCATACTCTTACACCATCCCGACCTGCATCGAAGATGGCGAGTATCTCTTGAGAATCCAGTCTCTGGCCATTCACAACCCTTGGCCATCAGGAATCCCGCAATTCTACATCTCCTGCGCCCAGGTAAAGGTCTCCGGCGGAAGCGGTAGCTACAACCCCTCGACCGTTCTTATCCCCGGCGCCTTCAAGGACACCGATCCCGGATATACTGTCAACGTGAGTTTCCGGATGCCAATTCTCGAAGGTGAATAAAGATGCTGATTGTTTATTAGATCTACACTGACTTCCACAACTACACCGTTCCCGGTCCTGCTCCTGTAAGTCGTATTTCACCCCATTTATAAGGTACAAGGGCTAACTTTCACTAGTTGACTTGCTGAACCCAATCCGAACTCAATGGTCTGTTCATGGGGTTTAGGATAAAGGGGTCGGTGTGGACTAGACTGGGGACGAAACCACAAGGATAGTTTCACTTCTACCTTTGGTAGCTTAGCTAACTGTAGAGCCAAGTATAATCTAGACATTATAATAACTGGTTATTGTACGTGATTAATTGATACCAGCCCAAAATATATGTTACTCTATGTCCAATGTCGTTGAAATTCAACGGAGTGGTGTTACCCATAAGCAGAACAGCATAATCCACGACCCCTATCTATTTTAACAGAGATTTCATACACTATAAAAGTGAGAAGATAGAAAGAAAGAATGATAAAATAAAATTATAATCATGCGCAGTAGCAATAAGACGAGAAGGTAACATGCTTGATTGCACCTCAGTTTAACAATCGACCACGCTTATAGCATGTCAACTATAGCTTGAATGAGCATTCGAATGAGGGACTTTGCGAATTGTGGTTGGATCTGATTCATCACTGGCAACAACGATGATTAGGTTTTCTCGTCTACCCATTCTCGTATCTAAGGAGAATGTCCCTGGTTAGAAGAGCCGGCGTATTGTGTAAATTCGAAAGTCAAATAAAATGCGGAAGCTTTGCCTTTTTACGAAGATTCTAGTATGAGATGGCTTCGAGTGCTCAGGACATCTCAATCTTAATTCGTTTGTAGGCTCATTGGATCACATATGAGTCATGGGCTTCAATGTTAATATCTTCTTAAATCTTTCTGATTTCCATTTTCATCTAACGAAAAAATGTTACGAAGCCATAATAGATGTACTGAGAGTGTAAAATTACGTAGAGATTAACTGCAAAACTGAGAGCTCAGGCATGTCTAGGTCTTAAATGGTTTGACTCGAGTTGCCCAGACAGCTGATGGCAACTTAAATCGAACAATAGTCACGTAGAAGATTTGATGGTGCTTCTTAACGCGCTTACTGATTGATTCATTAGGCACTCGAAGACTTTAGCTCGGGGAGGCTTATCTAGCTATCGTAGGTACCTGTCATCCAAGTCATTCGGGAATAGATTTCGCATTGGGTGCGGTGGATGTTAAGGGTCATTACTATTCAGCTACCCAAATTTCCCCTATAATGACGAGAGATATAACTCTTGGTAGTATGATATTGTTATACAACTACCTGGTTTAATATTGCGCTCTACAGCTCAGCTGTTCCTTCGTGGCACCCACCGATAATCTCCCTGATCACTATAATCATACGATTTCAAGTGATACTGTCATGCATGGCGTTTTTAGGATGAGTGATATTGAGGTGATGAAAATTTTTGAAGAGGTATGTTTCATGCTAGTGTTACCTTAGGCACCTATATGTTAAGAATATTTGGGAATGAAGTTTGGTGGTTGTAAACAGGAAGGTGGAAGTAAAACATCGATAATTGACTTATCGTCTTTGACTTCTAGGTTTTACTAAAATCATCAACCATGACAGCCGTGGTAGAAGAGCAAGAAGAGTACCGGAGTCTAGAAATTCTTATGTCACTGTGCAAAGGCGTTGAGCCTTTCAAGGAAGTCTCTAAAATTCCTGCGAAGTGAGTGATCTCACGAACTATTTAGCCATGTCACATTAGGTACTCAAGGATAACGGTTTAAAAGTGAGCTTGGGCAACTGAAGGAAGTCAAATTTGTTTCTAACTTGACCTTTGTTTCAAACTACCCGCTTCGCTACTTGACATCTAACATAAAAACCAGAGTAGACCAACTCATAGACTCCACGACCGAAAGGGCATACTGATCTTTGCCTTAGGCCCTAGGTTAGAGCAAAGTAGAAAAACACAAACTCGGAAAGTGCCGTATAACGGCCGAAGAATGTCAATCGAAAACAAAGAGGCTGAGTGAATTCTAAACTTAGCTAGGGTCTCAGCTAAGCCCATTGACAATTGCCCAACATGATAAGCTCCCTCACACAAAACAGATGATCGGTATCCCTTTCTACATAGTTAGGAGGCATTTACGAATCTACCAGAGCCTACGCGAGTTGCTGACCGAAGAAACACAATGAGCAACGTAAACAAGACCTCGCAAGCGCGAAACACGCAATGCAACTGGCCACGGTGGCGAATTCCGCCGCCACAACCGCGGACTCGAGGGCGTCAGAGTGCGTCGTAAAGTGTGATACAGCCCCCCTCCTCCTCCTATCCCTCCTCTTCAGATTTCGCCCACATCCCACAACCTACAACCCACAAACCCACGACAACCCACACCAAATGAGACCCATACGTACGCATGCAGAAACCCAGAAACGAAATGAAACTAAACAGAGTGCAGAGGAACAGCCGGAAGTCAGGTAGGTGCCTAAGGCTAGGTAGAGGTAGACAGGCAGACAGCCATATTACAGCATAGCTAGACAAATAGACGAATAGGCAGCCATCACGCGGCGCGGCAGTGACTAATAATCCAAGTTCCGAATCCGGTCACATGGGGCCTTGAGGACGCGACGAAGGGGCGCAGGGCCCATGGGGTTGCGGGTTATGTACCTTAAGGTATGGGTGGTGGGTTATGTGGATAGAGGTGGATGGTTACGTAGGTGGTATGTATGTACTATATGTATTACATGTACCCCAGGCGCACACACGGACGCATACATGTACGGGTATACACTGCTGTATATGCTGGGGAAACTTGGGAGGGGCGGGGATTACTGACTACTGTATTACAGATTTATACATATAAACCCGGTCTCTATGCGGTGCGTATGAACTGATCTCTCAACCTTTTTTAACTTCATCAACACCATCGCGGCTATATTAAATGTAGTTAAACACCGCGGATGCCAGATGGTGCGGCCCGGGACTTTGTTTCAAATCATTTCAGCTCCATCAGGAAATTTGAGTGTCGATGAAGTCTGAGTTTATGCGTTCTATAGCCAGGAAAACCAGGTCGGCGCGGCTTATAGGATAGCCTGATAAGCCTCAGAAGCGAGGAAGCATCGGCTGAAATATATTACTTGTTGAATATGACTGATACCTTGCAGGCGTCCAGACTGTTGCTCAGCTTCTAACTTGTTTCGTTCCCCGTTATGCTATATTACGTTGGCATCCAGAATTGTATAGTGGTCGCTCCACAGACCTATGGCGATACATGCCTTTTGAGCGTAGTTTTGAGCCTAATGGCCGCGTGAACTGAGAATAGTGGCAACGAATGTAATCATATGTTTCTCATGGTTCCCGTCGTTCTCTTCTTTGTTATGTTGTAGAGTGATCACCAATATTGTCTCCGAATAGGCAGGTCGACGTCCATCAACTCCGCCTGGTCTGACAAATCCGCCTTCTCCCATACGAGATCAAAACTGCCTGCCGTTGCCCACCTTCCTCCCGCGGATGCATCATACTTAACAACATCTGCACGTCATGTAGACGCGCAGCGACGAATATGATATTCCCGCTGTTGGGACTGTTGTGCTTGGGGTGACCAATATGGGGTTTTGTTGTAGATATGCATGGATCTGCTGCACTAGTGAATATATCTCTCCATGTGTCGGTGCTAGTTACACCGGAGTTGTTGGGTAGGAACCCAATTTAGTTTCAGATTGGTAGCGAGAAACCTAGGACGTACGATACTGCATCTAAGAACCGAGACTATCGGATGTCACCGCTGCAAATCCGTGGCGAAGGAGCTTAGCCTGGAGCAGCCCAACACGGTAGACGAGTTCTGGGAAACGTCAATGAACGCTCTCGGCGGCGTGCTATGCTAAATATGACGGACGCTGGGACGCGTGCTGCACGAACTACGGGTGCAAGCGCTTGCGTATGTCTCATCGTATCCCTAATGCATGTGCGTGGCTGATGGAGGGCTGGTGTGGGGATGGTGCATCATGAGATAGCCAGGCCAAGCTCAAGAGGGTGTAGGGATCCTAGGCTGTGTAAGAAGGGGGAATCTTGTAGATCATAGGATCTCGACGACCTTGACAGTCGATCAGATTGCACCCTTGCAGAACCGAACCCTGTTCGGATGGTCGGGAGACGAGGATAATCCGTTGCACTGCAGCGGAGAGAAATGGGTGTCCAGGATGTTTAAGCATAAGACGACGGCGTCATGGGATGTAAGGTGCGTTTTGGTCGAGGTCTACGAAAAAGGAAATAAGTGGTAGATCTCTCGGTGAAATTTGATAGGCTGACGAAGGGAGCTCTAGGAACTTGAAGCGATAGAGGGCCCTTTGGTAGCACTGTGTAGGTAGATGAGCTGAGGGGTTACCTTAATATGGCTTGATGAAGTCACACCTGGGGAGGATGCTCAGCAAGCCTGTTCTAGAACGTGTGGCTTACGGTCTATAAATGCCTGTATTCTAAGTGATGTAGAAAGGCGAGCTGTGACATTTGATAGCAGGTGGCTATTGGCTGCGTTCTTGAAGCCCAATTGATTTGAGGACGGCCCATAAGCAAATAGTTGGAGAAGTCGACCGCTACGAAACAGATCCCTGAGCGACTAGCGACGGCAACACGAGAAGCCGTAGACGGAATGGAGATTGACCTAAAGTATGCGCCGATGTCGTATGTATAAGAAATCTAGTCTGATGGGCAGGCTAGCAAGATGCTATACAACCACACACAGAAAGATGTATAGCAGGGTTAGCTGGCAGGGTCCTAGGATGGTGTGGGAACCTCATCATGTAGGTCGAAATGGTGAGGGCGACTGATTTGTGATTCGTCCATCGAAGTAACGGTGTGGCTACACCGTGGACATTTTAGGAACAGTGGCTGACTCCTCGTGCGCGTAAGGGGCTAGGCTCATACCGACCTAGGCAATCGAGCAATCTCGGGAATAACTTCGTTTTCCGTGGGTCATGGAGGGCGAGTGATGACGATAAGCAGTCCCTCATCATTTTTGGGCTGCATTGTTTAGAATAACAAGACTAAGAGAAAAAAGACTAGCAATGTTCAAGCTCCATATGAACATGCTCATATGACTTGTCTCACCTGGTACGCAACATATCTAGCGCTTAGTCTTTTCACGCTTGTGGGTGAAGACTTGGAGTTAACTGCCATGTCCGTACAGCAGACTGAAGAATAGAGGAATTTCTTATTAAGAGTTATTAGTCTCGTAGTGGTTCGGACTTAACAGGCGTGTAGTTTACGGCAATGATGTATAGTACCATGTGGATTCCGATGGGTGTAGTCGTTGTATACTTCCCGAAGATGTAATCAAGAGTGCGAGACTCCCATGACAGGCTCTTTAGAAGTGGCAACACACAGAAGTAGCAAGGGGAAGGAGACAGGACAGACCAAGTTTAGCAAAAGCTTGCCGTGGGAGCCAAGACACGTGAGATAACCAGAATGGTAAGTTCGTCAATGTCAAGTGATGAGAGGGTGGAGGGCAATGAAGAAATCCAAACGATGTCGGAGATGAATTGCCTTTCCACGATGGTTTGGGACCTTGATACCAAGTGGTGAGGCTCCTCACCAGCTCTTGCATTGTTCTATGTTCTTTTCAGCTCGGCTTGCGACTTCACTCAAGAAGTATCAGCTCTTCCAGGTTACCGAACCCAAAAGCAAGGAAAGGTTGGCATTGAATCAGAAAGTTGGAGGTATATGACGGAACCAGCGCGTGGTACGTGGACCGGAGAAGCGCAGGAACACATAGCTGAGGTGTTTGAAGAATCTAGGCGAGCAGAACTAAGAGATCGGTGTCTCGGTCTAAACGCGTCAACTTGTTCAGACCCCGGGCGTAGTATAATGCTACCTACAGTTGTTAGTGATCACATCGAGTCCCCCCGGTCTAGCTAACCCCGACTACACCCCGGGCAGCTTTTCTCTATTGTCGGCAGTTGAGCGATCAGTTTGAGATCGTCGTCTTCCGGGGTTAGAAGCGGATAGGCGCGCAATGGGCTCGAACAGGGTGAGGAGCGGGATGGGCCATGACGGCAGGGCGATAACGTCGCATCTACCACCACGTTGCCCTCTGCAGCGAAGAACAACCCTGGCTCGGATCTCTGTCTGGTGATGGAGGTCTGTTGTCGATGAGAGTGGATCCTGGTGCTCGTCCGAGCCGTATGCAGGTATGTATTCATGTATGTATGTCAGTAGTCGACCTAATTATGTAGGTGGTACCCTCTATAGCGAGTTACCGTCGTGGTGTGTGGGAGGTGGTAAGGTGGATGAAATTGGGGAAGATTGAAGCAAGCGAGAAAGTTGGTGGGATTATTTTTGAAGACGCGAGAGGCGCCAATCAAATGCACTGCCGGGTTCGAGTTGGTAGCCATAAACGGAGACTATGATTTCCCGGGCGGTGGGTCGAATTCAAGGTTGGTGTTACTCCAACTTTTTATGTCGAGTCTCCATTATCTTATGTACCAGTCTGCCAGTCTCCACGAGTTCAAATGTTGTGCATGTATTGAATCCGTAGTGCCACTATGCCATACATGCTGGTGTTCTCTATAGTGCATGCGCCMCCGCCGCCACAGGGAGAGGTCCGAGCACACACTTTATTCCTGCACGATTGAACGTTGCTAATTCTGGTGTTGTTATTTTGTAGGTACTTTGTACACACATCCCAATTCCACCTTACATGCACACATACAATGGATGTATACCATCATCTCAACGGTACATCGATGATCTCAACTTGAACCAACTACGAATGGTGTTGACCTGGTTCCGCCCCAGCCATCACGAGGCAATAGTGCTGCTTGCAACCACTTGTGCTAGGCACGCATAACCTCACAGGTAGTGGGTATAACCCCTTCCACTATGCATTTCCTGTCCATCGGATTTCCCGGATTTTGTAGATCAGTCTCTAGATCGATGCTGATGGGGACGGACTTCCTTCACTCATGCCATCGTATCATGTCGTTTCGCTAGTGCGGATAGAAGCAACCTCGTGGCGGCACAACTTGATGCAACCAAGTTATCAACCACCAGACAGGTCGAAGGCTGAAACGCTTCCCTAATTCATTCAATGCCCTCTGGTCATTGGACCATGCTATCCGTGGCTGGCCTTGCTTTCAACCCGGACCATTCATTCCAACCTGGCCTGGCCGAATTCTTCCACATGCGTCGGGTGCTTGCTTATTAGTCCTCTGAAGAAACGAGAGCTCCGTTAAGGCCCCATCGGTTATCGGCTGAACGTCAAGCACCCAGCACCCAGCACCTAACATCTAGCTCCCAGCCCCCCGCATAAACGTCAAACATGATGGGCGTAGGTGGAGGCGTAAACGCGTTATGCGATAGGTGTGGATGCCTGCGCACGTAAATGTGTGTGCATCACGTCCCGGTCTCACTTACACGAGGAATGGCGAGGACAAGAAAGCCACGGCTGTAGTCGCCACATGCGCGGTTGTCGCTCGTCCGACGCAAGGAGCGGTAGGCAATACTGAGATCGCCATGAAATTTAAGACATGAGCTGAGCAGGCAAAATATTCGTTTTCGTGTTGGAACTTTCTCGCTTTACATGGCGAGATGGGCACACACACACGCATAGGCTTTGTGCAGCATCAACCCTAGCTTTGTGCCACAGAGAGGCTCAAGAGGAGGGTACGTCATCCCTCGTCTAAGATAACCGAGATACCAACAACATTGTCGGCCAATATTGTCTGCTAGTGCTCACTTCCACCATGCCATATGACAATCCCGTGGACATAAATAGACCGTTTAGGGTAGCCCCCAAGAATAAGCTCCCAGCGACGGACGAAGGCTAAGCTATCTAGCGTTCGGATCCGGCTCCTTGGGACATATCGAGCCCCGTCATTGCTTGCCCGTAACGTCGACTTGCATTCAAAGGGATTCCGCCAATTCCCATCTGTCAGAGATCGGGATCCTGCAATACTTATCGGCTAGCCCACTCGATGCAGCTTTCGCCGCATATAAGCGTCCTCGTTGAAAGTGACAAGTTTCTGGCTTCACGAAGCGCATGTGGGCACTTCTAGCGGAGAACAACTGGGGAAACATGAATGATCACGACGATCTGATATATCATTAACTCAAATTGCCATTAGGACAAATTGCTGATCACGGACGCTTCGGGACGCGCACGAAAGCGGCACCCGTCTTACCACCTTTTTGGATTCACTGTAGGTAACACTTTGTATTTCGTAGCCTCACTCACTCAGTTGACGCAGTAGAGCATCGCCAACCAACGCGCCATTGCTATCCCTCTACACGAGATCAAGGAGGCGAAGGCTTCAATATATTAGGGTGAGCAATCACATTTAATTACGGCGTTCCCGATCAAAGGGAATGCCCGCCATGGTACCTAGCTTATACCGAGTTAACGCATCTGACACCTGAAGGGGTTTAGAAGACGAGAACACGCTCAGTCGCGTCATCATTTAGACCAATCCCCGAACTTCCCAAGTTGTTCAATAGTGCCCCATCTACTTGGCGCCACGATTATCCAGAATCCCAACTACCCATTTTATATCGTCCGTGCTCCCTTTTATATCGACTTTATTTTAGTTCTTCACCGATCCGACCGACCAAAATTGATTGCTGGTCTGATCCGAATCCAACAAGGTGTACATGATTGATATAAATGTATTAACCCCGCGGCCTGTTATTTGCTGACATCAACCGTGGTAATCTTAAGCCTAATCCTAAGCCTTGATTGATTGGTTGCCACGTCTCGGGTCTCAAAGCGAGAGGATCCATCTTCAGGTTTCTTGGGATTCTCACCTTACCCATCATCTCCTGCATACAAGTGGCCGGTTTACTTCAGCGGTCTATTTCGGCCGTTGGTTCGTATCTGTTCTTCCATATCGGATCCGAGCTTGTTCTAAGACGGTGTCCCCGCCTCCAAGAGAGCTACCAGGCGTCATTGTGAGATTTCTGGTCCAAAGGCACAATCATAACCCACCCGGACTCCCTGGTTGGATAGGGAAGCAACTCCTCTCCTAACTACATACATACATTTCCACATCAGTTATCGTGAGACGCCGCGACGATCCAACTTACCGTTTCATTGTCTGTGGATCAGCTCATGTCGCAATTCCTCCACTTACAATAGAAAAGTCACGGGACTGCTAAGAGTCGGATGAACGATTTAATCGTCTCCCTCACTCCTCTCTCTTGCAACCTAACGGCGCTTCAAGTTCCTTGACCCAAGGACAACCGAATCTTGAGCGTTGGATGTTCCAATGAGACCCCCACACAAGCCCGGCATACCCCCTGTAGGTCTGGCCCAAACCACCAAGTCCTGGACCGTCTGACATTACCCTGGAGCCATTCCTCCGCCCTTACACAGGATTACACAAGATTTAAGCACCAAGTACATACTTGTTCAAGGGTCAGCCGAGAGTTCCTTGCGAGGGATACACAAGGAACACCAGGATTATTTTGTAACAACCTTGGTACCTACCGGCAACCCGAAGAACCAGTGCCTTGCAGCGCCCTGCATATGACTCTTATCTTCAGCGGCAGGACGGTTTACCTATTTGGAAGCTACCAAGGCTCCCTTACTAATTACTACGTTAACTGCCTAAGTCTACGTACCTATATTTCTCGGTTCCATCATAAATCGTTCATATTGACCGGGCGCGCGACAAGTTTGAGGGAACACATGGGGGGCGTTGACACAACTCTATTGTGACCTCGTGGCTAACTAGAGTCATTCACCACATTATAAGACATATCTATCAGACTGACAGACGCATCTGCGGGTTCCTGGACCACCTTACCTGATCCAGTTTCCCACTGTCTACCTGTTACATTCCACAAGCGTGTTCGATCCTTGGAGCATCAGCTTACAGGTTAAACTGGCGTCCATTAGCATCACTCGAGCTTCTCATTAGGCCTTGTCTAGAACGGAACCATATAATCCATCGTCAAGCTCGGCGTAACATTGATCTCATCATCAAAGCTCCGAGTCACAAAACGTCGTTACAAAATCCCCGACCTTCCGGCTTTTATCGTTTTCTCTCTCTTTTTGACTGAGGAAGAGTTTCGGAACAAGAAGAATAAGAACAAATCTTGCCTTGATGATCAAGTCTACCCGTACCTCATACACCTCATGCGCCTATATGCCCAGTCCCAATTATTAATACAACCTTGAAGTCCACCCTTACCCCCGTCTATCTCCTCTTGACTCTCTTCTCATCTTACATCCGCAACGTCGGTCCCCACATTTATATTCATAAAAAAGTGAGGACCCCTCGAACCCCTCTTGTCCCTCCAGGTCTCGTCTACACAATTGCGTCTTCCTGGGTTTGCCCGTGCTGCGAACTGCGATCGGTCTTTCATTCCAATCAGAACCCTGTAAGTATTGCAACCCCCCCTTCTTCTCCCCCAGGTCCTAAAGTCCCATCTTCTTTCAACTCCCACCTAACTTACCCATCTTTACCCTAGCACGAGTTACCGTTTGGGTTAATGATAATAAAGCTCCTCCTCCAGCCTCTGATTGTTACCGATTGTAGGTCCATTTGGTACTTTATCGATACCCCCCCTTCGGATCTCCCCCCTCGCTGCTCTGCAGCTATTTGATTTGACCGAATCTCTGCCGCCGCTAACCCTCTCCATCCCCCCTCTCTCGTTCCATTCGAGTCCCGTCTGAAGATTCCAACAACTCACAATCTCTGTCCCTCCAGTCACCAGCAGACACACTACGCACATACGCACACATTAGCACACATAGCACACATATACCCGGAGCATCGGAATTCTCAAATCATCGTCGTCCGAGTCCAATTATCGCCCTCCACCTAAAATTAACCTTTTCCCCTTCCCGTTCCTGTTCCTGTACCTGACACCATCGAGCTGTAGCTGCATACGGCGACATACGTGTAGGGCAGGGTTAGACAAGACTTTTTTTATTATCMCTCTTCCTCTTATCGGCTGCCACCAGCCAACCATTTTCTTTTACTCCGAAAGCTTTAAGTTGGGAAATACATACATCATTGATATAGCTACGTGCTCCGATAATAACAAATCGTTGTCAGGTACCTTTTTTGCCCACCTCAGCTTATTAGCCTCGATTCGATCCTTGGCTTGACGAGGAGTGGAAGAGCACCACGACTTAAACGATAAGGGGGCGTCAATGCTCACTGCGACCAGGTTGTCGTCGGCGCGCCCCTCCTAAATCCTCCTCCCACGTCTCGGTACCACTATCGCAGATTATTGCTACCGTTGCTGGCACCTATTACTAGTCCTACTATTACTGCAACCTGCTTCCCCTTCTCCCTTCATTTCGTCACATTTAAAATCACAAACCCGATCGCCGCCGCCACCACTGCTACCTATAAAATGTCCGAGTATCGTCATATGAGGTCCGGTAGCTTGAACATTCCCTCCCAGACAAATACGATGAGTCCGATAGTCCCGTCACACGGTCGCTTTGAAGGCCCGAGAAGCCCGCCGAGTAAGTTTATTTCTTGATTAAAACCGTCCAATTTTCTCCTCTGACCTCAATGCTTTCCAATTATAGACACGTCGCACGTACCTTGTAAATTCTTTCGACAGGGCGCTTGCCAGGCTGGTTCTGCTTGTCCCTTCAGTCACGATCTCGGTGCAGCTTCGGAAACGGTGTGCAAATACTTCGCAAAGGTAAGAGAAAACCCAATGTCACGGAATACCGTAGCACGAGAGCTGCGACTAAAGATCTGGTGAAATAAAAATAGGGCAATTGTAAGTTCGGACCGAAATGCGCGAATGTCCACGTCCTCGCCGACGGCAGACGAATCAACTACGGCAAGAATGGCATCACCATCGGCCAACCCATTCACCTCGGAAATCGAGTCAATCCCACCACCTACAATAATTCTAATAGCGCCCTGACGAATTCCTTCATGCGCGCTGACGCCAACCCGCCCTATGGCAGCACATATGGCTACCCAATGTCTCCGAGCGAAACGTACCAATCCATTGATCGACGACCGAGCTTAGAGAACGTTCCCACCATTGATACTACATACTCTCATACAAGTTCCCAATATGGGTCGCCGCGCGAGGAAGATCCGTCGCGCCTAGGCCTAGGTCTTTCCCCGGTAGCGGCCAAGGGCCTATCCGTCCTCGACGCTCCTCTTCCGGCTTCCTTCGACTCGAACGGGATCTCCAATGCAGCTCGATATCCTGGAGGCCCGTGGCCATCCTCCGTCCCTTCGCAATTTGGACTCGATTCGCCTTCCCCGTCCCTAAATGCGGCGAAGGATGCGAGAACCTCTGAAACCCTGAAGCTGCTTCACCATTCCGCATTTGGTAGCAATGAGCATCTATCCTCAGCCGCCGCTGGTTCTTCGCCTACAACTCAACCATCAGATGAATATTTTGGAAGACGCCAGATGCACTCGAGCCGCTATGCTAAGCCTAAGATGCTTAGCAGCAGCGCGCCTCGCGCAATCGCGGGTGCCATCGATCGAGACTGGGAGTCGGAATTCCCTTTCCTGGAGGAAGATTATCTTCCCGACAACCTAAAAGACCTGCTTACACCAGCTGAGAAGGCCCGCCGGGGATCGCGTGCTGCAGATGAAGAATCCAATGGGCACAGGGGAAATGGTACCTCGCCAAGCATTGTTGGGATGAGCGGTACAGGCACGCCTAATGGGGAAGTGAGCTCCAAATTCGGCAGTCCTATGGCCTCGAGCCCAAGCCGATGGGGGCCATTGTTCCAGCGACAGCACGAAGAACACGAGGCGAAAAAACATGCCGCAGCAGCTAGCGCAGGTGCGTTTGGACACGTCGGAAGTCCTCTTCGCCAATCCAGCCTCAGCGCTAGTGTTGTGCGACCACATACGACCAGTCGGTCCAGTAGCATCGAAGGCCTGAGTGC
Source organism: Hypoxylon sp. E7406B (assembly GCA_000931505.1). NCBI lineage: Eukaryota > Fungi > Ascomycota > Sordariomycetes > Xylariales > Hypoxylaceae > Hypoxylon > Hypoxylon sp. E7406B. The sequence continues at coordinate 125,194 of JYCQ01000221.1, read as the reverse complement.
CCTAACTCAGCAGCTGCAACGTACACGCATCGACAGCAACGGAGGCGAATCACCTCATCTGCATCCCAATTCGCACACTTCGCGGCCGTCAAATGGACGAGGAGGCGAACGCCACGTCAGCAGTGGCTCCATCAGCTCGAGTGCCCGATATACCMCCCCGATAGGAGAGGAAGACGGCGAGTTCGTGTTCAGCATGGACGAGGATGGCGAACGAGACAGTACTATAAGAGCAAGGAAAAGAATGTCTGGTGTGGGCACAGCTATGAGCGTTTGGGGTTCGAGCTACGCTGGTGCCGTCTCGGGGCCTGGAAAAAAGGATGACGGTGCTGCGAGAGTTGTCGAGGGAGTCGGTGGTCGATGATTCACACTAAACCCGAAGTCACGACCAGGACAACAATGATGCATCGCCGCGCGGGATGATGAACATCGCCGAAGACAATTTTCTCACTGCACAGCCATTTCAAAGAATCGCGCGCCCAAGGTGCAAAGTTCAAGATACCGATACCCAACTCACGAAGTCACGAATCACGAAACGCCGGGAAGCTGGCTGTTAGGCATGAAAGCATTATACAACAAGAGCGCTACGACCGAATCTACCCTATCTATACGGGAGGCGACACCGAAATATGAAAAGGAAGACTGTTGTTGCATAGCAGGCAACCAGGCATAGAGAGGGGTGGAACTCCTGCTACTCGTTGGGTTTAAACATTTTCTCATCACGGCATCCAGGTTGGCAAAACAGTGATAGCCCGGCAAGGTGCAACTGGGTTCATACAAGAAGATATACTGTCTATCTACAGGAGACGCGGTTTGGGGTCGGAGTTGGTTGGGCAAAATCATCTTTATTATCACAGCACTACATGGACTTGCTTTTCTCTTTTCTTGTTTATAACATCTTGTAAGCTAGCCCCCGACTCGGTTTTGGGAAGGGAGCTGGTATTATTTACGTTCTTGGAGATATCCTGGGTTTTGGCATCCGATTTTGTTTTTATTTCGAACATCTGATCTGATCCTTTCAACACATCGACGCATTTACCTATTCGAGCTTACATGTAATCGGGTTTGTAGCTAAATCACTTGATGGTATGGTTTGGTACGGGACGGGACGGGACGGGAGTGAACATAGGCGGTCATATAAAGTACACGAAAAAAGAGAAAATTTCAATCGGACTAGAACGGAACCACACTGCTCCATCCATCTATACTATCACGACTATCCATTCATCTTCATTGGTATATACAAGCTAGCTAGGCAATATGAGTTGTAAGAGTTTCGTTATAGATAGGTAGATACATGATAGGGGCATATGACATATAGCATAAGGGGAATATGTAAATGCAATAGGTAACTTTTACAAACTCTGCCGGATTACCCGGGTACCTGTAATTCACTTATCCCTTCAAACAGCTTTTGCCATGGGCACTGTGCAAAGCTGGGCAGCAGGCTCTGTTTACACGGAAGGGCGGTTGATCTCCAGTTAATAATGAGTCAACCTCGATCAATAAAGAAACAACACCGATGACAGTGAGTCAATAACTTGATGGACGCTTTCGCGTACTGACCGGTCCTAGGTGGGGGTCATGTATAATGGCTCAGCTGGGGGCCATCTTTACAGTATGTAAACAGGGAGGCAGACAGACGAAATAGGTAGGTAAATAACGAGGTAAGGAAGTGGGTGGACAGATACACGGCACCTGGCCAGCTCAGGGAGCAAAGGAGACAACTCGCGAAGGCCTCAGGAGGCGTGACATCAATTGTGTGTCTACACCGGTTATTCACACGGTACTACTTTCTCCATCTTAACATATCCTACACCGAAGCCCTCTACACCATCACGTTCGTAAGACGAGGCTAGTAGGTGGGATGGGCGCCAGGCACCCAAACGCCACCATATTCAGCGATCGATATATCCGTGCTTATCTAGCGTATCTACGCAGCCCTGGACGTGTTTGCGGCTCTAGTCAACCTTGTGGCACTCGAACAGGCAGATTCGAGGCGAGCATACCGCATTTCCCCGCGGGGTACCAGCCTTATATACGCGGCTCAATGCCGGGATGCTCAGATACTGAAGACTGGGGTCGGCTAGGCGAGATGGACGGATGCCCCTTTTAGTTGTCAGGGAGGTACCTAGATACCTTAGGTGCTTAGTTCTCCCTGAGCATACATACATGTATGTAAGGATCATAGGAGGTACCTATGCGATTTTTCAAGGAGGAAGCCGAGGCCTTCAAAAGGCAACAATTAGGTGAGTCATCTATGACTTCTCGTGTTGGCGTAAAACGAAGACAGAAATCACCCTGCCCTCGCCTTCGAAGGCAAATATGACAAAAATCAGCCAGGATTTAACTAAGGGGCTTAGAGTCAGGGGTTGCAAAAAACCAACATTCCTTCAAAAATAATTGTACAGTACAATCATATGCTACAAGTTATTACAGATGGCTTTTCTTCACCGAAGACATCTAAATGCTAAGAAACTTCGAGGCAGCCAGAATCCCAGTCCAAGCGCCCCAAGATGAAACAAACACMCCAGCCAAGCCCCTACGAGGCCTCCGAGGCCACAAACAATCACATCAGCGGCTCTCTCCGTGACTCGGTAACAATATAGACGGGCAAACCAAGATCCATGCCCTGAATCCTACGAAATACTTCATAGGCAACCACCTTCCTTAGCGCGTCGACGCCGCGGACGCGAAACTCGCTATCTGGCATAGCCATCAGATCATCCACACCGACCGGTGAAGCCCGACACATGTGATAGCACCACGCCTTGTCAATAATGAATTGCTTAAGCTCTTCTTCGATAGAAAACAGGTCGGCGGCGGTTACATGCAATTGTTAAACAATTCTATACTGCATTTATTATACAGCATCTGCGCGTCTAGCTCGTCGCGACCGCGGAGGCCGGAATACGACGCTAGGCCGACCTCCCCTTGGACCGGTCGGTGTCAGGCTTGCGGTACCTGCGTGGTTGCGCAAGTGTGCCTTGGAAGTGAGCTGTGCCCATATGCTGTGATCAGCTGTTGTGCGGAGTAATAATCCGGGTATTATGCCTCGGGGACGGCTAGCACACCACCTATGAATATCAATGCCTACCTACCTATGTCTCGGCCTTGATTCTTGTTGAGTTAAGAAGATGTATGATATAGACCCCAACCGAATGCGATGCCGCTTGATGTGTACGCCCTCTTGGGCTCACTGAGGGGCAGTGGTCATGGAACGGGCCGCGCTCGGTGCAAGCGTCTCGGAGGAAAGGATGCTGCTGTATGGGCGCAAGGTTGGATGGAGCTTTGCCTACAAGACCAACTTTGTATCGATCTTGCATACTCCCGCTTTCGCCCCGGTCATGATGGTGTTGGCGACATCCAACACAGAACTGCGAGACGAGGACCGAGATCGCCCGTCGTCAGTTAGACCTTGTTTAGCGATTCCGCCTTGTTGAGGCCTGGTCATCTTCAATGAGGTGGAGCATGACAACCTCCCAAGTCACGCAGGTGGTTGTAAATGATTTCTCAAAGATAATTCTAGCGGCCATGTAATCGTACCTCGAGCAATCTTACCGTGGTCCCCTTACGGTTTTAGCTCATAGCCGCCACAGCCGCTACCATGAATGATAAGAACTGGAAGTTATTGGGAACTAGAATTGGGGCAGCGAGCTATGCCTAGAGCTAGCTAGAGAATCCATGTTTAGGAAATGCTAGGTTAGCGGGAGAGTTGCGGCACGTCTCGGATTCCTAGAGGTACTTCTACACGTTTCCCTCTTCCTGCCATCAATCACCCGTAAGAATAAAAGAAAGAGTAGGTCTCGGAGTTGAGTTTGCCATCTCGTAATGTATTCATCATCAAGTAACTAGGGACCTTGGGGTAAGCTTCTAGCTGTAACCCCGTCCGAACATTTCCTTCTGTGTCATTTGGGTTATTAAGTATCCTGTACAGTCCATTCCTAACCTCCCAGCTTCTCTCTAGCAGGATATAATTAGGCTGTCCAAACTTGCTCCTCTATGCGGGCTACGTATCGCCCCTTTAAAATATCAACAAAATAATCCTGCGGCCAACCTAACCGCGGCTCTTCCAACTCAGGCATAGCCAATTGCATTTCGGAGTGCGTTGGGCTCCGAATAGTCTATTTGGGTCGATGAATTATCGTAGGTGGACGGGACGATAGCCTTCAGGGATTTCTGGAGCTCCCTTGTTGGATGCTTGACGACGAAATCTCTGGCAAAATATGAGTTGAATGTACCACAGCTACGTGACTACTGTAATGTTAGCCATCTATAATCACCAGTCTGCTAGATAACTTGCTGCGTTCGTACAAAATGGTCGGCGGGTTGTAGCAGCAGCCATTGTATATGAGAAGGGTCATTCTAATTGCTGCCAGTACCGTCCAATGTTGAAGGGACTGTGGGACAATTCTGAACGAGGAGCGGTGCATCGTAGATGAAGCCTTTGCAGCCGTATTCTTCTTTCGTGTGGAGCTCCTTAACCCAGATGATCTCAGAGTGCTCGGGGTATCCTTTCTCGACTAGGGGTGGACATCGATGAAATCTAACTCCGTGAAAGCGCATGTGAGCTCGGCAAAGAATGAGCATGATCCGACACATTGTGGTCTTGTTCAGATGTCAGCATAGGAGAAGAGAATTTGGTGGGAATAAAGTCGAATTTACCTTGCAGAGAACACGACGTGTCTAGCGCTGAATTGGGATTGTGTACCCGTTAAAGTCCAGAGATTTCCCAAAGTATTAAGGTATCCGAAACACCCAGGCTGGTCAGAATTCAGAGGATGTTGAGCTAAAGTATCTGATTCGTGTGAAAAGGAACTTGCCGTTTTTCTGTGGGAGGAGGAGGACTGCTAGAAGAAGGATAGTGCAGGGTCGAGGAATAACCAAGTTAAGTGATGGAAGTGTGATAATAAGTACGCAGAAGATTAAAACCCCTGGCCACCTGTAAGATCAAGTTTTGAGACGATGTAATTCTAATGTGTACCTGAGCAAGTGCCGTGGTCAAAACCGGAACCCATTCACAGCTATTCGGCTGTTGTCTATTGTCTGCGGCGCTATGTTAATCCACACCATTTGTCGACAGCTCAATGCCTTCAATAGATGATTAATCGTATGAGAAAGCGTGGGATTCGAGGAGAATATGATCAGCATATCTAGCTAAAAGTTGTTATATAGTAGTACTTGAGCTATGTAGCCCCTTATCCTACCCTTATATCACAATATCTTCAAACTAGATGACGGTAATGGGCCAGACTCAGTCCAGAAGCTACCTAGGTAGTGCAATGACTTCGCTGGCATAATGGAACCTATCTACTATGGTTGTGAACCCTTCTTTATATGCAGTCGGCGATTATTATCAACACTTCAAATCTCTGACTATACGGCCAAATTATCACAACACTAGGCTTAGATCAACTTAATCAACCATATATGTAGTTTGGTTAATGATCTATACAAACCTATTTTAATTTGCTTTTAGATGACGCATCTTGACTAAGTATTGATTTCTTAGAGTTTTGTAGTAGGAAACAGTTACACCTGTCCTGTGGACATTTACGAAAGTCAGAACAAACTCCATCCATAACGCCCAGTCATGTCACTCTAGATTAATTTCAGATATCATATTGAAATACCAGGATAAAGCTAAAGCTGTTTCAGTCCGGGAAAGGAGTTAAGCATGATCATCTTCTACAGGTTCTCATGCCATTTTCATTGCGGTATCCCCTTGATGGTAATTCCGCACAAGATTTTACGTACTTCGCTTAATTCATGTTTCACAACCTATCAATAGCAATTACTACACTTACAAAGGTTTAGGAAAAGGTTCAAAGAAAGAGTGGTCTAATTCCCTTTCATATCGTATATTAGTCTTCAAGAGACTACGCCCAATTCTCGCTCAGGGTGAGTTATAATCGGTGCTACTACGGCACCATCGAAGAATTTTAAGGTGTATTGACTTCATGAATGCTCTAATGATCGGCCAATAATTGGATCTCACTCCGGTGCTTTCCTTCATAGCGTATACTGTGAATGTCTACCTAGGTACCTAGATGCTGCTTTAGCCATGAATAACCTAGATGTCATACGTGTAAAGGAAAAAAAGACAGGGAAACTCTAAGCATTTCATCTGTAAGGGACAGCGCTTGGATGCATACATGTGTACCAACGCCGATCTAATAGGATTTCCCGAGACCATATAACCGATACTAGAACTACTGAATACTACTTGTATTTCTCGTATTCTATATATTGCACGGAGGAACGCAAGGGAGTAAACCCAGTCTGAACATAGATTAAAGCTCTGTAACCGCCCGATGTCTAGTCCAACCCCTTAGCAACATAATTGAGATCTTCCTACTTCCACGCCAAATAATACCAAGGGCGGTCAACTGGGAACCATAACGTTTTGGGGGTATCCGCATTCTAATAAAATATTCAAGAATAGTACCGGGAAGCTGTCTATGTAATATACACAGGCATACGACTCCCATATGTCGCACTTCGGGGAATCATAACATCGTCGCGGTGGAAATCATGTAGCTGAAGCCAGCACAGCATGCGGAAGACAAGGAGGCACCACGTGACATCGCGCTCTCTCGCGCCGCGTCTCCAAGGGGCGTTATGAGAATAAATCCCCGTTGCAGTTGCCATTGCTTTTTCCATTTCCGTATCTGGTGCTGGCGCCTCCTCGGGCGGCGTCTGCTGTACGCGCCACGTCCAGAGCTCTTGAATTTCCTTCGAGTTGAAGTTTCGCCCCTGCTGTATGTTATCGAGGTGATCGTACTCGTGTGTAGCGGCCCATCGACTGAATCGGAAGAGGAAGGCCATGAAGTTACGCTCGTTGGTGCCGTCATTGGCGCGGCTGAATGGGAATAAGTCGATGAGCCATGAGGGCCGCTGCTTTAGGTCTGCAACAATGGAGGCGATGTGATGGTTGACCGTCTCGAGAACGATGGTCTCAGATGGTGAGTCATAATCCCCGGAGGAATCTCTCAAATAGCTATCGATGGTATCCACGGCAGCATGGAGACAATCGAGCAAAGCGGGGGAATAATCTTTGATTTGAGGATTCTCTAGGTGGTGACTTAGACGGCTAAGAGCAGAGCCAATGGCGAGTAATGGTATCGGAATTGCTCCAGTTACAGAATATTGTTCGGTGAGTATAGAGAAGTGTTCCTTGAAGACCAGGAGGAGTCGCTTCGTATCGAACCATCGTCGGTCCCAACGGAAAATCGTTGGGTTAGGCAGCATGCGATAGCAGTATCCCTCAACAGAGATCGTCTTACCTAACATCCCCAAAACGTCAAATACAACTAGAGGATATTAGCATGTGAAAGTTGAGTGGTATGGTGCTAAATGAATAGGAGACGGGGGTTGCTTACCAGGAAAGAGATGCGTAACTTTCGCATCCTCGGAGAGGAAATACTCGGCAACTTGTATAGAGCAGCCGATATCCAATAAAGTCTCTGTGATCTCTTGCCGGCTACCTAGTTTCAGGAGCGGGAGAATCGGATCTAGAGGCCTTCTGTTTTCGCCCTTCTCCGAGATATATTCATATTGGTCTAGGAAATAAAACGTCGGACAGAAGCCGAAGCAGTATCTTTTGATGGAATTGTGGGGAATAAGGCGGTTCTCCCGAAAGACGGTTTTGTCATGCCTAACAAGTGTGAAGACGATGCCTTGCTCAGGGTTGAAAGAGCCCAACAACATGCAGCCGTTACCCTCAGCACGATACCGGTCTGCTTTCGAGTCCCACATGGTCCAATGAATGCCTAGCATAGCAGCCATCTCCACAATATGGCACATGGTGGTCGTCGCAAACGGCTTCTTGAAATTAGGGACGAAATCCCATGATAAAGTCTGGGCCTGGACCGCGACGGCCAGGGTACGCATTGAGAATGGGGGTGACTTCTCATAGTCATCGGCACCTAGGACCACATCCTGCCATTTCCCACTCTCGCGCTCCATGGACTGGAGAGTTCGTAGTAGTAGCACCCATGTGGCCTCTACATTGACGCCATGGCGAATAGCCGTAGTCTTGGGAAGGGGGCCTGCATCCACGGGCAATGGAGTCCTGGTATCTTCGTAGCTCTTGTCACTGCCGTCCATATACCAAATACTTCGACCCGATATGGGTCCTCTAAGATTAAAGGCCGGGGCCACGAAGAGAACGGGTGACTCGAAAATGATTTCGAATCGCAATTCCGTCCATCGCCACCGGCGGCGAGTAAGACCTGCCCAAGGACCCATGACTCGCTCATTGCAGTTCCTTGCGCCGAGAGCGTTCAGAGATACGTTGGTATAGTATTGATATAGCAGTTGGATGGACGAGACGATTAATGCGACAAAAGAAATCGCAGTTGAAATGACTCCTGCAAGCGTAGCACTATCCATCCCCGTGTTTCCCACGGTGTTGTTGCTGTTTGTTGAGTTGTCCATTGCATTTCCATGTAGAAGGTCACAATTAACCCTCTCAAAAGTGAGGTGAGTCGCTAATACCCAATACTGTTTATAGGTATGTTGATAAGTCCTCAGTAGTAAAGCGGCGGCGAAGAGTACATATTTACATAATAATTACGGAATAAAGAGAGAGAAGGAGATAAAGAAGGGAAAGGGGTGAAAAGTAGGGAGGAATGTTTGAATGATCCTGCAGACAGTCAGCAATATCATATTTCAATATCGGTTGGTGTTTTGAATTGGAAAATTGACAGGTAAGGGCCAGCTGAAACTGGGGCTCCTTGTCTGTGTTCTATTGGCTGACGACATGGATCAGTCAGCCTCAAACACCAATATTGCATCTACAATTCTGTAAGTGATATCTGACATCGTTTCAACGGAACCTCACCGTTCGTTGATAGTTTTCGAGTTATGTTTCTAAGTATACGGGAAGACTGGGGACTGGGGACTGAAAAGTACACCTAACGGCAGAGAGAAAAGATCTATACACTAATACAACGGCGAGGAATCGAGTATCGATCTGAACCACGCCATGGTCAACTGCGTTGATTTCTTTTTCTCATCAAGATATGACCATCTCGATTTGGCCAGCTCTAGTCCCGCCATAGTCGCCTCAAGGTTTGCAGGCATACATAGCCGTCGATACGGGATCCAATATCTAAGTACGGGTCATTGCCATAGGAGTGGTGTAGCTGTTAATGTACAAGATTGAATGCTTAGTTGGCATCCGGCTGGCTCAAGATATAATCGACAGCCTGGTTAACTGTTCGACGGAGTGTCAGTGTTTCAGTCGAGCCAATACCCCCCGGCCTTTTGGAGTGCCGAGAGATTTTTGGTGGGGGATTTCATACCACTATGGATAGCATCTGCGTCTTTGTCCGGGATCTCAATGCTGAACTCCTATACATATCGTTAACCCCTATATCAGATATTTTGATGCCAGGCGAGACGCCAAAGAAGGGCATGCCCATCAACGTGGATTTCAGGGTAAAAATGTCGGCGCATACCTCTTCTATCGCCATGACAACTTCCACTGTGTCTAAGCTGTCCAAACCGAGGTCGTTGGAGAAGTGAGCATTAGGCTTAATCTACTGAGGGTCAGTATGCCAAGTCGCATCTGGCGCATCTGGTATCGAATCTTACGTTACTCGGGTCGTTGACCTAGTAATTATAGAGTTAGCAGGTCTGATTTCCATATATGAATTTAAGCCCGTATCCAAGTGCCGATGTTGTCAGAACCTCGTGTTCAGGCCTGTACCCTAGACTTCTCGGATATTGCACTCTCACAACAAAGGTCCGAAGCCAATTTTCCTTCTACCCAAGCAAAAACTTAGCGACGTTGCGCAACCCAACTCACCTTGTCGAAACCCTGTAGAATGCCCATAATGCGGCCCTCGACTTCCTCCTTCTTCAGTCCACTAGCGGCAGAGTACATCCGTACAGTCTGGAAGGCGGCCATCTTGGGTGCAGGCGCAAAGACAGCTCTGGCGGGGACAACGGCTCTTCGGACAACAGGTCGAGCGACGGCGCGGGATGCCGTGGCGGCAGTGCGGATTATTGCGGCGCGGAACATGGTAGCGGTCGAGAATGACTCAATTGGAGGTATTCGGGGCGGGTGAAGCGGGATGTGGTCGTTGAGACGGTGACGCTGGTCGATTAGTTGGGGTGGATTAGAGCTTCACTGCTTGAGGGAAGTTATGATAAATTTCTCGTCATTTCACTCCGAGCTTGGGTCCGCGGAGCTAGCGGCGATTCGAATTGAGCTGCACGTGACTGCCCTCTCAATTATGAATTACATGTACATGTACCTAATAAACCTAGATTTCTGAAGGTACGTAATCTGTATGTATACCGGACTGAAAGTTCCGCCTTGCAGCTGTGGGCAACTGCAGATTACAACTCGATGACCGAATCTGTGGCTACGATCCAAATGTGGCTCCTCGGACTTGGGGCTTGAGCTGCCACCAATCACGGCAACCCTTTTGTAATATCGAGCTCCACCAAAAATCCCGAAACTCCAGCATGACCTCAAGCTCTCTATCTTTCGCCTTCGACACTTTCAATCCCGACACTCGACTCTCCCCTCTCTGTTCTCGTCGCCCAATTGCACTGCGCCATGCATGGGCTCACGACCTCAACAACAGCGATGCTGACCCGTCAGCTCGTGCGACGACAGCCAGTCGCGGCCTCAGCTGTGGCCCGAATAGTCGCGCAACGGACATACGCTACGCCTGCTGGCCCGCCTTCCAAGGGCTTCCGACTTCCCAGACCGAAGGAATGGGATGAGGAGAACGAAAGCACCTTGGACCGCAGCGGAAAGTACTTCCTCCTGACAGAAATGTTCCGGGGTATGTACGTCGCGTTGGAGCAGTTCTTCAGACCACCGTGAGTCTTCTCCACCAGCTGTCCGAGGGGATCTCAATGCTGATGTCTTTCGAATTCAACAGATACACAATCTACTACCCCTTCGAGAAGGTTTGTGATATCCAAGATCTCCGTCTTACGTTCCAGACGACGCTGCGCGAAATACCCTATAATCTATCCTAGAATTGACACTGGAAGCGGAGGTGTTGGATGGAATTAGGAGACTAATTTCTCGTAGGGCCCTATCTCTCCTCGATTCCGTGGCGAACACGCCTTGAGACGCTACCCCTCAGGCGAGGAACGATGTATCGCCTGCAAGTTGTGCGAAGCTGTATGTTCTATCGACACTATGGACTTATCCCTCATATGACGACATGCATTGTCATTCGAGGGATATTGGCTTCTCGACACATAGCTAACGGCCATGTAGATCTGCCCAGCGCAAGCCATCACAATCGAAGCAGAGGAACGAGCCGATGGATCGAGAAGAACGACTCGTTACGATATCGACATGACCAAGTGCATCTACTGCGGTTTCTGCCAGGAATCATGTCCCGTAGACGCCATTGTGGAATCACCCAATGCCGAATACGCCACCGAGACGAGAGAAGAGCTGCTATATAACAAGGAGAAACTCCTAGCAAACGGAGACAAGTGGGAGCCGGAACTGGCCGCTATCATTAAGGCAGACTCCCCTTACAGATGATCAACCCAAATCGGGATATTTGGGAGCGTGGTATTGTACGCTGTAAATACTAACTAGAAGGCAATGCACATCTTCCATTTGTGGCGTTCAGGCGACATGCTCTTGACCTCTAAGAAGTTCTATCATTCCAGAATCATTCATGATAGAGGTTTGACACATGCTGTGGCGACATGCTAAGTCAATTTACGTCCGAGACGCAATCTGATTATTCGCGGAACAACGTATCCCAAGACATTGCTTGACGGACGATAATTATTAACTAGATCTAGAACTAGTAATACTTAACCAACTAAACAGTATAACTTAGTGCCTCTACTCTGCCGGAGCCCAATATATGGCAAGACTGTTCGTGAATTTCATAAAACAGAATACTACGTCTCGAGGTCCGCCACTTGTTCCTCACGGGAAAGGGGGCATGATATACAAACCTCCAACCAAGGTTAAGTAGAGTATGAATTTCTCATCTGAGGACACATACATGTATCAGTTACCCATTCCTCCCGATCAAGATCATACAGAGGCAATCTAACCATGCACTTCCAAACTTATATACACCCATATCATATACTCTCACACCCTCTCCTAACTATTATCTCCTCTTCGGCGCATCCGTAAGCGGTACATAGCGAACCCCATACAACTTCTGCTTCTTAATATTGCCCTCCTCATCCTTATCCACCGTCCAGATATACTGCTCCCACCGATCCCGCGCATCCTCCACGGGGATGAACATGCGCCCGGGGCTCCGTAGCTGCTGCACCAGCTCTTCGTGTAGCTCCACCGCCGCCGCGCCCACATGAATCGCGTCCCAGCCGCCCTCCTCATGCCTTGTTGGCGCATCCGCATCGGCGGGCCCACCGACCCCCGGCTGCGCGTCCGCGGGACTCGGCTCAGACCACCCCTTACGGCCGTCGCCTACGCGGAAGCGCACGCGGCCTGATTCCAGCAGTTCTCTGCCCTCCTTGCTCTTCGCCATGTTTCGCTCGCCGAGTTCCTTGAGCTCCGGTATGTGTTCGAGTCCCACGACGACGCCCGTCTCGCCCACGAGCTCGGCTAGCACGTGCGTCAAGTACCCGCTGCCGCTGCCGATATCGAGGACCCGTCTGGGGCGACCGGCCTGGCCGAGGACTTTACTCACGCCCTCGGCTGCTTGGGGGCCCTCGTCGACCTTGGGGAGCAGGAAGGGGAGAAGGGTCTCGACGGCGTTGGCGTGCATGTGGGGGGCGCTGATAGTGGCTTCGTGGCCGATGGGTTGGGGGCTGTCCTCGTAGGGGAAGGAGGGGGCGTAGTGGGCGCGGTCGACCTTGAGGAAGGCGGCTTTGACGAGCGGGTTCGTGATCAGCTTGTTGCGCCACAGGTTCTCGACCAGCTCCGAGTTGGAGGTGCCGGAGCTGCGCCAGGCCATGGTGAAGAATCGCCTCGAGCTGGAGCTCTGTCTAGAGGAGGCTGGAGCTGAGGGGGGACTTGGATGTATGGATCTTCGGATGTAGGTGGATGGTTGGAGATGGGCTATTAAAGCCGAGACACGGGAGATTGGTTTGGAAGACAGTTTGAATTAGTTCTTGATATCTTGGTTGGTGGTGCGTTAATAAGGTAGGTAGTGAAGCTTGGGGTTAGATGGAAAGAGACTCGAGCAGTTGCTGTTGACCGTCAAGGTGAGCTCGGGACACAAAGCAGTTTAGTTCGACATGTGGTATCTCGATCGGATTCTGAATTCAACTGTCTCTGTGTAATTACATGTAATTATCCAAAAGATCGCGAAGGTTGCTCCTGATCATGACACAACATCTCGTCATACCTCTTTCAAGTTGACATCTACGTAATGCGGGGCAGTAGTAGTTTCCCACTTGGATCTACGTATATAGCGCTTTTATCGATAACCTATACGGAGTACCTCCAGTATGTATCCCCTAGTTTCAACGAACGACTCACCATGGGCGATGATGCCCAGGCGAACAGATTCACCAGAAAAATTCGGTGTATAATCTATATTCTAAGCAACATAATAGTCAAAAAGCCAGTTACTATTAGCAACGCTTGACGTAATAATGGTATTGGTACAGGATTCAATACCTGTATATTCAATGCTATTGGCACAACTGAAACATTCTACTAGCACCATCAATGTGAACTTATTTGATGAAGTTGATTAGGTTATTCGTACAGGACTCACTATGTTGTATTCACAGCTCTATTCGGGACAGTTAGGAGTACAACGAGTCAAGAGGTATTTGTATTGTAGCGTGATCGCTCAAACGCCTCGCTCGGATTCACCATCCAAGGCTTCAGTTACCCTTATACATGTAACGCAGAATCCCCCAACGCCTGATACACCGTTGATTCGAGAGGCCCTCCCTGATGCCTACCTCACGCTTCACCCAAGTGTGGGTTGTCTAATAACCGTGTGTTGTATTGACTCGACAATTAAACCATCGTGGATCAGTTTTAAATGAACAGGAACTGAAATATAATACGATACTAGACCACCGTCTCGGCTCTCTCGCCCTCAGCAATAATCGGTACACCCAAGCCTCTGTCCGGACTCTGGAGGACCAGTTGCTCATGCTTCCTAGCCTTAATGTAGTCGCTAACAGCTCGGATTAAGATGAACCAGCCCACAATCATAAGTAAATACGCCACCCATTCGCTGCTAGCCAGATCACTTAAGCTTGAACCCTCGCCATTGCTTGTGCTTACGGCATTGGGGTCGAAATCGTGGCTGTTGGGGTCTGGAGGTTGTGCGTAGCCATCTGTAGGTGCGCCGCCCATACCCCCGGAATTGGCAGAAGMCCCCTTCATGTAGAAGCCGTATTGAATGAGCGTGATACCGAGCCCAGCACGCGAACCGTTCTTGGCTGCGTGTGTCGAGTGTAATAGATATGTGAGGAGGAAACCGACGAGTTGGAACGACATACTGATCATGCCGTTCCAGATGAAACTGAATATGGAGCCAACGGGCATGCCGTCAATGTAGACATCGTCAGGGCCCCCAAGACCGGGAGCGAGAATCGTAGTCTCCCAGTAGGGAGGTGCGGCATCTGCGGCTGCCTGTTCGTAAGTCTAAAAAAGAGAGTTAGCAATGTGCGTTATATCTATATATAAACGGGTGGTTAAACATACGGGAGGTGCCTCTTCCACAACCTTCTCTCCCCTTTCCGGCCGAGCCATCATATTGGAAAAGACGCCATCGGATTGGATTCCACCACCATATACTCTAGAACCAGCATGTTGAGGATTGGTGCCGCTAGAGAACTGTGCTTGTCCGGCAGGAGCAGATGGCCTTCCATCCCCTCCACTTGGACTCTGACTCGAATTGCTTGAAATTGGAAATGAGTTCCCCCGTACTAATCGCTGTCTGTCATCGGGCTCGTCATCGCTGTCATCGTCCTCGGCGTCGAATGCGTCAGCCAACGCAGGATCTACGTTTTGTCTCCTCCGTTCGAATGAGGAGGCGCGCGAATGGAATGAGGGCGGGGGAGAGTTGGGTATCGAATGCGGTTGTCGCAACGAGGAGGGAGCAATCGGAGTATCAGGCTCATCGTCCTGGGTATTAACCCTCTCGTAACGTCCGGACATCGTTTGAATAGAAACCAAAATGAAACAGATAAAAAAGGAGTAACGGATGTGGCGGATCTCGGTATAGCAAAGGAAACTGTTATTCGTCGCAGGAATGATTTGTTTTGAAGTTGAAGAAGAGAAATAGGACAGGAATAGATGCCTAGTCTGCTTAAGGAGAGTGGGTATTGAAGACTAGGGAAGAGATGGCGTGAGGATGGATGGATGGATGGAAAAGTCGATTGATGATGTTAAAGGGAGACATGCGACACGGGGGCAGAAGGCGGCGGGATTAGTGGATGGCGTAGCGTACCAAAGCGTAGAGCGATGATGCGACTACTGTAATTCACCCGGACGCAGGGTGCGCAGGGTCTGTTTTAGGTACATCGAACAGCACAGAAGCGGGCAGCGGGCAGCTGACCAATGGCGCCTGACAGCCCCGAGCGTGACGGTGCTTACTTAGGTAATCCAGCTGTGACGCACGAGCCACTTATATGCACCGACGGTTCGGCAATTTCAGAAAGTCAAATCATTGGAGGCCTGCGATCGGAACTAACCTATCACCGATTATCTACGGAGGGGCCTGTCCTTATCGATACGCATCCGCCCAGAAAGTTGATTGGTTCCGTCATTGATAATCATTAATTTTCAATAGCTTCGAACATCCTCAGAGTTGTGGATGCGCCGACAGATATATCGATCGACTAGCATTCAATTGAATGCATGAGACTTGCCGTTACAAGGAGGGAATGTAATCGGCATTTATTCTCCCGCGCTAAACAAGATGTCTCGCCCAGCAATTGTATGTGACGGTCCTCCCTCGTAGTTTGACCTCGTATACTTATACAGCTATAGAGCGCCCAACGCCATGTTCTCCGGGCACTCTCCCAGTGGCCCAAGGATACCCTCCGACCTGAAATCCAATTCCAGGATATCCTACGCAAGCGATTCGAGCAGTCCTCTGGCTTGTCCGAACAAGAGCAGCTGAGACAAGCCAACGCACTCTATTCACTCATAGATAATCGATATAAGAGAAAGGTACACTGATTGTAGCTTGATTCAACAGAATTAAAGTTAACCCTGAATACAGTACCCCATTACGGGCTCTCTATTACATCCCAAGAGTCAGCCAACATATTTCACCGACCTCGTAAAAGAGCTAGAGGAGGCGCCGAATCGATCTTACTTAGAAAGAGTTTGGCTGAGGTTAAAGGGAGTCGTAAGATTACAATAACGACATTTACGGCCTAGCATGACTATGGACGGCATGTAATATATGAAAGAGAACCAATTTGGCGCTTTGGGTCACGGGCACTGCGGAATCTGGACCTGAGAATGGGATTGTGGTGTTGCCTGGGTCTGTTTTTAGCTTGTTAGAGCCAATATGTACATCCAACTCTAGACTTTTTGAATGTGTAAAACATCATGCCTCACGGTCCTTCCTCGATCGGACCCTCAAATGTGCTCACCAGAAGGCGCCCGAGCATAACGGCCGGAGAGTAGTGCTGCGATTGAACACAGACGAGATCAAGGCAGACCGCCATTCATATCCCGGTCCCTGTCGAGGCTCTCATCTTCCGCACCTCGAGACATAACGTAACTTCGGAGGCGATCCGAGTCTCCCACGTAGTCGTACGGCCAATCCTAGATGTGTCATCTCCCTCACGTAGATCTCGTATCCCTGTCTTTCCGGGTATCTGTCTAACGAAGAAGCCTTTCCTTGCCGTCTATATGTATTTCTTTTCCGGGTCCAATGTGTTCATAAGTTCCATGCTCTTCTCATACATAGAGAAGACAATACCACCGCTCATAACAAGCCGCGCCAATCTCGGCAAGGCTCCGCTCCAGAATGTCAAGATGCCTTCTTGCTTGAAGATCAAGGCCGCGCATCGGAAACTGTTGCCGTATACCTGCTTGGCCTCGATGCTTTGCATCCTCGTTTTGATTGTGTCAAGCGGCTGTGTTACAGCCACTGTAATAGCACCAGCCACGCTTCCTATACCAAACGTCGCAACCGTTCCTAGCTTCTCTCCAGGCGCAGTATATGATTCGGCAAGCTGCTTGAGACTAGTATAGGAACCGAATCGCACAGCACTGTTGGCCGACTGTCTCGCGGCCGTAGGCACGAGACCCTGGAAGAACCCTCGAATTCCTCGTTCTCTCGCTATAATAGGCACGGCATGTAGGAAACCGCGCATTCTAGGATTTGGCGACTTGCGGTCATCAATCAGTGTTGTCTTAATAGACTCGGTGGGCGTGACAGCGAGCAGCGACTCTGTGACACCGGCGCCGAAACCGGCGATGACGTTTCTAGGACCAGAGACCTTGCCATTCTCATCGGCGAGGAGGCGCTTGTACTGCTCGAAGGAGACGAAGCGGATAGCAGCTTTGGCGGAGTTGCCAATTATCAATGTGGTGCATCCTGCATACCACTGCTTGCCGAAGGGCGGCCACGGGAGCTTCTGGCCGTCGGCTAGCTTGCGATTGAGCTGTGTCCTTGTCTTAGCAAACTCGGCCGGGTATGTGATTGCGATTTCGATTGCGCCGGCTGTGGCACCCGCTATAATGGACCGTAGCGCACTGGGCTTCTCGTTCGACATCTTGTCGAGGTCGAGGTCGAGGTCGAAGTCGAAGTCGCAGTGTTGGATTTGGAGAATGGCTTTTGGCTGTTGTGACTTACAGTTTTTTTTCCTTGGAGCTTTCCCCAGATTAGGCCCCGCGATCCCGATTGATACATATCACTTTTTAGGTGAGTAGTTATGACTACTATAATATTAGTATGCAACTACTCATACAAGCATGGCTTCTCGTAACTTGATATGTCACTTCCACCTGAACTCCCAACTCTCAACTCCTTCCACATGGAAGAGTCTACTTTAGTTCATCATAGAAGTCACTTGAGACTTTGAAGATGGAAAGTTTCTCTCTTCAATATGGCCAGACACGACCCGGGCATACAATAGGCTCCAGCATTTCTCTAACTACCATCATGCCATCGATATTCTAGCAATGAACGGTGAACCATCTGAGAAGAGAGACGGCAAAAAGCCATCTAAGGACGGTCAACCACCTGGAATCGAGGGTCTCACAGCCCTCCATCAGCACCAGACGGCCGTCGCCGCACTTGCGAGCCTTCCCTTCAAGACCGTGGTCGCAGTATTTCGCCACCAATGGCACAAGGACAAGGCCCGCCTCATCTTTGCGCACGCTGAGCAGTTCGTGCACGAGCATGATCTTCCTTCGGTAAAGTCCGAATGGCCGAACTTAGCTGAATACCGGCCTCATCGTTGGAGGGTTCATAGCTTTCAGCTCAAGCTGCTAACAGAAGACCTTGAATGGCACCGTGAAAAGATCATCAGATTATACTTGGAAGCTGTCGTCGCGTCTACTCGTCTACCTAAGAAGGATCCCATCACAAAGTCGAAGGCGCGTGGCATTCGGAGATCTCTGTATGCCACCATCTTTGATGATGTTGCTAATAGGTATTCTAACAACAATGCAGTACTAGGGAGTTACGCGTCAGCCTACCAAGAGACTTAGCCAAGGTCTACCTCGGCAAGGTTCCCGTTGGCATGGACGCGGCGATTGATCCGGGGGAATTTAAGGACATAGTCGATCACTTCGGAGCCGAGCGACACCCCATGATCCTCGCCGTCCCCATAGCCCTGCATCTGTGGAGCGTGCACCAAGACTATCCAGATCTCCTTCCGAAGAATCCGGCGCCGTAGGATTGGACCATGCCGGCGGATGTCATCGAGGCAAATCACTGGAAAGTCAAGGAAGACCTGTTTTAATAGGGTGGGATTGGTGGTAGGAGAGTCCACACGAGTCATCACTAGGCGATAGGTTTCCTGAAATTGCTAGGTATCAGTAAAATTAATCAGGTAAAATAGATTACAAGTATAAAAGTACTCGAAGCTACCAGCTCAGACAAAAATATTCTCGTTTTATTCGTGAGATTTAAATTCCATTCACTGCTTGCTCCCGCGCCACCAAGCAATCAATCACAAACCAGATATTGACTATTCCCAGTGATAGTGACATTGGTCATTCGTATTCATATATGCCATTTGGCCGGATGTTGCCAGAGCTAGGTCACAAAAAAGCATATGTCGTGAAATACGCTCAGGTTTTGAAAGTCAGCACAATGTAGTCAACTGATTACTGATTACTGTAAGGAGTTTGACATCCTCGTAAAGGAGGCTAAAATATGAATGAATCCTTCGGCATACATGTTTAAGACATTAGCCTAAAACGTTCCAGTCCTTAATATGCCGATTGATGAGCCTCAACCCTAAATGAAGCCTATTTCGATGACTTCCTATGTTATTAGGTATCTTTTCTCTTCGGATCATACTACCTTAGGAATTTGCATAACATGAGCACTATATAACATCAGCCCACAGTAGCCTGCAAAATTGGAAGTGTATGTTATCTATCCTCTACGACATGGTTATTACATTATGGATTTGACTATTTCATGTGCTCTCTCATTGTCTCGATTTTGTGGCTTKAGATCTTCGAAGCGGKGTATAACAAGTTCAMCCCCAACCCAGCCATGAGACTTCCAACTCTTTCGTCCTTGGATGAGTAGGTGATCCTATATCGATTAAGTTCACCGGCCACCTAACTTAATGAAGTCATATTCACCTCGCCCTCCGGAATTCAACCTACATATTTGGATTGTAGAAGACCTATAAGTCAAATCAGCCCAATGAACCCCAGTCAGAGAACGCCAATGGCCGCACTAGTAAGGCCTAAAGAGCTTATATATAGCAATAGCGACAGCATGTCTATTCTTACTTAATACCGTCATTGAATATCGTTGGGCCCTAGAGATTGATTGCTCAAGTAGTCAACTTCCTCTTTTTCTTGTTCCTTCGCTCTCGATATTCCTAGTGAACCACGCGAAGTGAATATCTTCCAAAAGACAGTATTTTCCCATTTAGTCTAATATACCTGTACTCATTTCATTAAACCTTTTGTTGTTTTGACGGACTCTCATCAGAGATCGTTCCTTCATACACACTATGAGCCACCTTCCCAAGCAGAACCATTAACGCCGTAACCACACCCCTACCTCAGATGCTCCTTTCCTTTGCCTTGCGTTCCTCAATACGGGTAAGTAGTCCTGAGATACTGAATCTCTTATCTGGATTGGGCCCCGAGAATGAGCGAGGCGTCGTCGAGCTGGAGCCGGAACCACTGGTTGAGAATAGAGAGGATATGGACAACGATGTCTTGGCCTGGGCTCCTATGACATCAGTCGGCCGACCTGGGGCAATCATTAGCACCTAATCACAGAGCATTCTTCAGGTCGCGGCTCTGTTCTCACGAATATTTCCCCGCCCGCCTATGCCGTACCCCCGAAGCTGAGTATCCCTTTCCCCAGCGATGCCACCCTCGTCTTCGACATCAATCACACTATCATCCCAACTACGCCGCCTCTTCGGCATTGTACCACCCACCGCCGAATCAAACCTCTTTCTATCGTGCCGTGAGGGTGAACAGCTCGAAGATCGCAGGTTTGCGACAGACACGCTTCGCACTGGAGCTAGCCGCCCCTGAATTCGTACATGGTGCTGCTGCCGTTTCCGTGGTAGCAACCGGCTCGTATCCGGGTCTAGATCCAGCAGTGCGACGTCGCTGTCACTAGCATTATCACTGCGGTCGCGATTTGGCAGATACGCGGATAAGTCGGTGAGCAGGGGAGGGAGCGGAGGAGGCGGCGTGTAGGGGTGGGAACGCATTTTGAGCTGCAACTTGTTCTAGACCTGTGCCAATTTGCGTGTACGTATATGCGTATAGCCAAATTCAATACGATTGGCTTCGGGGAGTCGTGCGGCTGGAAATGAGCAGCATCGGAAATTATGTGCTGACTGCAGGCGGCCGCGAAATGCGAAATTAGGGAGACTTCACGATTGTGACCTGATACGCCATAGGTTGACGGGCTTCAACGTTGATAGACTCCTTGATTGACTCCCAGAATGCCGTATGAAAGGCAAGATTGAAAAGAGAAGGGAAATACGAAGTGACTCGGGAAGATGCATCTCGGGCAAGGGAGCAAGACGTGCTTGAATATGTCAGCTTGAAACCCGCGGTGATCAGCTTCTGCTTTTGCTTTTATTGTATGCACAATTGAAATTACTAAGAGGCGTCGGGTGGCCGATAACCCCTGATAACGCTGACCAGGGAGGACACGTTTAAAATTGCGCATCTAGATAAACTGAATAATGGTTTCAATGATTTCAAAGACACAGAGTAAAATGTGTCGGTTTATTTACAGGATTATTGTTGATTTGTCCCCAGTCTACTGCCCGAACCCCTGAACAGAGAGTTGACAACACGGCGTACAATTGAGGCTCCATCATCCCATCCCGTGGAGGCCGACTGGATTGAACCAGATAAAACTGAACCATGGCTTATCCCGAAAGGGATCAGGTACAAGGTATGTACTTCACACTATCTATGTATGCAGCAGCGTGGAGTTATCGTCCAGTCCCCTCGTGGCAGCATGGATGCTAAAATAGGAAACTTGACGTGGTCTGACTGAGACAGCATATGGGGGCAGCACAGCTGTATTATTTCCGTCACTGCCAATGTTGGCGCCCTCCTGAAACAAGGATATAATTCACACTCAAGTAATCACTATTGATACTCTTACATGACTATGTCTAAACAACATGAAGATTAACGAGATTCATTACCATGTTATAAGCACTAAACATCGCTTTCTTAAAGAGAACTGTTGCTAGTATAGGTATATTATAGTATATTTGCAGGCCGGGTTTAAGGGCACTGTAGAGTCTACGATAAGGATAGCATAACCATCATATTGATATCCCGCTACGGGACGCATTGAAGGGCGATCTTAGCCCACAACGTTGCTCGCCCCCGCCCCCGGTCGGTTCAGGTCGCTATTAGTTTCTCTATAAAACTCGAATTTCCCTGGAAAGCGAGCAAGTCCGAGGCCGAGCTTGGTGACCAGCTACCTCGAATCTCCCGCTATAGTGGAACTTCGCCATTCGCGATAACAGTGTCATTTCCCCAGCCAGACCTAAGGGGGAAACTGGCGAACTTGTGTTCTAGTAAAGAAAGGATAGCCCTGGCGACGTAGTAGGTTCACGGCATAGAACCTAAGCCAGCACATAGCATGGAGTCTTTCCTAGCACGGCCCTGGTATCGAACCTGGGGTTCAGGGGCCCATATATGTCTATTAACACCAATGCGTCTTAGAAAGAGACGGGTGCTCACCACGTAGCTACCTAATAATAAGGTCCTTACCCGCCATGTAGAACTAAGGCAAGGAGTTAATTGAGATCTGCTCTCTCTTAGAGCTTGCTGTAGTTAAGATAATCGGGAAGGTTGTTAAGTAAAGGGGATAACTACTAGAGACGTGATTAAGAAAACTGTCAATCAGGAAATGACAATTACCACCCTTCTGGTAGGAAGCCGTATGAATCCTGGAGATGGATAAGACGTGATTCTCGAAGGTAGGTCAACTCGATCATATCATATTCATACAAAAAGTTTTCTTATGCAGAGAATTATCTCTAAGCTCATACAACAAGTGCCAAGCCCAAGGGTGAATGTCCAAAGATTGTACCGATCCAGAAAAAAGGTCATTCTCAATCATCTAGTACTTCATTGTCAATTATCTGACACMCCCCCTCAGATTCTGAGGGGTTGCCAGTGAGATCTGAACCACCTTGTTTGCAAAGCGTCCGAATCGGACCACGTGCCTTAAGGTTTCTGACATGGCAGGATTCTAGGTAATAACACCTTCGGATAGCCGCATCTGGCTTGTATTACTCGAACGAATCGAGCGAATGAGACTCTTAATTATCAGATTGTACCGCTACGCCAGAAGGTCATTCTTAATTTTCTAGCACTTTATTGTCAATTATCTAACACGTCCCATATGATAGCCTCGAATTTTCCTCGTCGTAAGGTTCCTGCTCGACATACCTTCAGCCCTCAACACACCACCCTAGATCGGAACTCTTCTAATAGCCGCTACTTCACTTGGGGGCCTTAGTTGTCACTCGGCGTTATGAGGCGGTTTTGGGAGTTGATTCATGGGGAAGGCGTACAAACGAGTGAAATACTTGGGGCCCGATCTATCATGACCGGTCCGTATACATGTGTGCTACAAAATCCTGGGTCGCTGAATGATCCTGAATAACAGGAGCATCCTGTGCAGTGTAGAATATATGCTTTTATAGATATTAAAAGGAAGACTAGTGCAAAAATGAAGACATTAGAGGTTTTTAAGCAGTACGTAGTAGTTGTCTCATGGGACGACTGCATTCTGTACCTGGGTATTGGAGCTCTGTCCGCTATGAGGGCGCTTAGGAGAAAGAAAACTAATACAGTTGGAGATCGATCACCTCTGACAGATACTAATGATATCGTGGCCTCCCCAGATTAGTCATCATAGTGTGTTGCGGACGCGGCGATGCTACTCTCGAACGGTTGGCTGCTGTGGCATCTGACCATATTTATCATCGAGGTCATCACTAGCTCAATAACTTCAGTATGTATGAGACCATGTGCATTCACAATTTTGATGGGTACTTAAGACATCTTGAATTGGCGCTTTTACTCCTTGGTGACCAATACCTAGTCCAATAGGTGGTTACAGAAGAACTCTGGCATGACTATACCTCTGAGACTCATGAGCACATGTATCTTGAAGTATCTATAGTTAAAAATTGCGTACCATAATGTGTTTAATGCATGTAATTATGACTCATTGCAGTTTTCACAGATAGTAGATCTTGAGACTATTCAATTTATTCTTCCTGTCGTATCTTATACCTCCTCGAACAGTACACGATCTGCAAGTGGCGTTGACTCGGGGGATCTTTTGTTTTTATAGAAGCTAGTGCGTATAAAACCATACGGTAGGTAAGTAATGAACCTAATAGAGTAGCTTTAGATCTCCTCTTCAAGGCCAATTTAAGCTTGTAGATGCTATCTAAAGCAGCTGTGTTTTAGGACCGCTCTATAGCAAGGACATCATAATCAGGTAGGTAGACATATAAAACTTTCAAACTAGAAAATGTTGGTATAAATCTTTCTCTTTGCATTCGACCAAGAAGTGTCTTGATGCTCTTCTTGGTACACCCGTGGCAAAACATGACGTTCGAGGAAAGGGGCATGGGTATGATGGATCGTTATTTCGTAACCCATTCGATTTTCCTTGATTTGCTCGCTTGTTGTCGAGATGGCTATCCTATGCGCTTTTTTGAAGCAAGAACTTTCGAGAGCGTGTGGCAGTATCTTATCTAAGTCTCAATCACCTGCCTTACAACTGCGAGAAGAGCGTGTTAATGGCATTGAACTTTAATTGTGTATGAATGCGATAAAGAACCCTTACTAAAGCTCTGCTTTGCGCCTTGCATCTGCCCTATTTCGTGAGAATGGGACTCGAAAAGGGGCTTTATGGTTCTTATTGAAGTCTGGCATAGCAGTAAGTTATAGAGTTCGGGTTGGCACGTGACGCCCCTATTGTCTTTTGACGGAAACTGAACCGAATGAGAGCTGGTGCATTCCTTTAAGATGGACTGATCGAATTAAAATTTACATAATTTGAAACATAAAGACAATGGAGAAGGCTGTCACGTTCATGCGATTTCTCTCTGATACGCAGGAAACGCTACAATGTCGGTCGTTTTTATCAATGGAAAGGTTTCAATAGGGGTAAGACCTGAGATGAAGACTTTATTGACGTTGTTGCGGCTACTTCAAGGTGATATCAGAATCCTTCGATGGAACTTTCGAGATTGGCACAGGTCATTTATTGAGGCTCTGTCGTCTGATGTCCTATCTAGATCAACGCAATTGAACCACATGAGACAGAACCATGGTTTGTTTTGAAAGGGGTCGTGTATGCAGTTGCGTGGAGTTGCAGATCTATCCTCTCGTGGCAACGAGGATGCTGGAATAGGAAGTTGGTCTGGTTTGACAGAGACAATAACTGCGGCACAGCCATATTTGCTGAGCCGACCTTCTGTGTCGTTTGCTCCTCGAGCTGGTCTTTGAGTTTCCACATTAATTTGAGCTCTTAATATCACTAACTAATAGAAGCCCGTGCTCAATTAACCTCTCTGACGACGGATCATGGAGTCCGATTTTGGGTCGTTCGTAGGGCTCAAACAGTTTCAGCTAAAAGGCGTCTATGTGGGCACCCTGGTCCGGGGGTGTCGTACCCGATGATCAAGGCTTCAATCGCGAAGTCTGCACTAAGATGCCCTTGTCTGGATAGCGTCAGCGCTGGGACTATAAAAAAGGGTAGGTATCCATCAGCGATGATACGGAAGAAGCCGTATAACTAACTCAACTAACTCATTAGTTACTCTCTAGA
Organism: Hypoxylon sp. E7406B; assembly: GCA_000931505.1. Lineage (NCBI taxonomy): Eukaryota > Fungi > Ascomycota > Sordariomycetes > Xylariales > Hypoxylaceae > Hypoxylon > Hypoxylon sp. E7406B. Next base: position 99,746 of record JYCQ01000221.1, on the reverse strand, counting down.
GCCCTCTAAAGATAGACTAAAGCATCGCTCATGATGGGGATTGGGGAGAGTCCGACTTTCAATAACTTCGTCCGCTAATGCAGGCTCAGCGCCGTGCAGCAATAGGCGTTGACAGCCATAATAATAGGTCCGGATCCCCACCAAGAACCGCGAATTGCGAAGCTAGCAAATAAAAAAAATGCGCTGAGAGAAACCCAGAAGATACCTGATTCCAACGTCGCGATGCGAGGTGGTGTGCAACGCAAGACGATGTCCTCTATTGTGCGTGCGTCGCATGCGTGAATGCCTCATAGGCCCTTGTAAATCTCGATACAAACACCTCAATTTACTGCGACATGAGTCTCAAGAGTGACTAATCTCCTGACCGACGTGATGATGAAGTGTCGCGATTGATCATCTCTTGGAACTCATCCTCGCGTGGTCCAATGCGAACCTACCCTGTTTTACTTATTAGTCTCTTACAATGCCCAGATGCTAGTTGGGATTAAGGCTCACTCTGGAGGAAATTTCCTTGATTCGGCCAAACGCGCTGATCTCAGCTACATATGTCGAGGCTTACCCTTCTTACTATCGCTGCAATTACTAGAAGAAAATTCATGTTGGTCGATCAAGTCTAACAAATTGAATGCAACTTGACCCTGCGCTAGAGTCCGATTACCAGTGTCCTGGGAATTTAGGTAGCATACATGGAGTATCGGCCGAGCAAAACCAATACCGAAAGAGTCGATAACCTTGTTGAAGTCGCGCAAAAGGACTGGGTTCAGGGTTGGGAGGATCAGGACTTAGGACCAAGATTCGATCCATGGTGATAATGTTTTACCATAATAGTCATGGTTTTTTTTTTCCAGTTGAAGATCTAGAATACTAAAATTTACTAAAATTCCTGCTACTGAACCCTTGCGAAACCGACCCTGACATTGTAGGGTGAAATCCCTCCTTTGCCCAGCCTTGTGGACCAGCTTACCAGCTGCAGGCCTTGGGTTACTATCACCACGTAATAAAAAGGGGCGCAGCGGAGTAACCCTGCCATCGGCGATGCGGTGTGGAGTTTCGATGCCATCCTACCCTTGCTCTAATCCCGGCTCTGAGTCTGTGTTCACATGCTCCCCCCACGGGTGGAAATAAAATCAACGCAGGTCTTCCTTCAACTCCCGAGAAAATAATAAGGCCGTCGTGCGACACTGCAAGAAAATTCTTCAAGCCGACGTATGTATTAGCTCATGATTACAGTGCCGTGGTCCCCGTGTTCCCCGTGTTTTGGCCTGCTTTAGGGGTCAGACGCCTTCCAAATACGGCAGGGKTGGTTAGACGACAGCGTTCGTCACCCACATAGTGTACGGCTTACACAGCGCAGCACAGCTTCGGGAACGCTTCCACGAAATAACCTTCGGTTGGCACGGACTAACCTTACTGCAAATTCATTAGCGAACGGCACGGTTCGGTCTCTTAATCTAAAACAGAAGCTCTAAACAGCCGGAGAACTACTCCGAAGAAGCTCCTTGTTCGCCTCCTTTTTCTCTTCGTTTATACTATGTACATGTGAAGAAATTTACATACCCAGAACTCTGAGACTACCTAAGTGATTGCATATTGTAAAGTCCCTTGCAGAAAAGTTCCATGTCGTCGGTAACGCATGCGGCGAACATGGTTCGAGTCTTGCATGATGTTACGAGAGACGAGTTTGGAGATTGTAGGCAGAAGGCAATTTTACGCCATGCTGTACGACGCCCGAATTATGCATTTGCATTGCGTTCTGCGTATTCGCTTGGCCCCTTATTCCCTTTCATAACCTGGTCTATAGTGCATATATATTGTACCCGTACATATGTATTGGAACATGTATGGGATTGTATGCATGGGCTTTATGCCGAAACTCACATACTGCGAATTGCACGGGATTAGAGATTTATGCATACCCAGCCTCATGTGTGCTGCTGGTTGCATGATGAGTTACGGGTATCTTCTAGTTTCTACAGCAAGAAAAAAGCATGCTATGCGAAGACAATACACGAAAACTTTTGAACAGAGGGGACCCATGCTGACGCACCAGCTCAACCATACAGACAAATAAAACAGCGAACAGAAAAGGAGTGCTTTTAGTACATCGCCTCGAAGAGAAATCCCTGTCCGTGCCGTCCCAGTAGAAGTACATACAACTAACCCTTGTAAACCTGCGCCCGCGCGCACCCGTACAAACATGAGATCTAGGTAATGGTCTATAGATCTAGTTTAGTTTGGGTTCTGTTGAATTAAGTGATTTCAAGCTGTCGTCTAGCGACTCTAGCTTCTTCATGTCGGCGAATTTGCTCAACCACTCTTGGTTGACTTCGCGGTAGTCTTCGGGACCATACGGGTTGTAGATCTCGGCGAAGAAACCCTTCTTGCGGTATATGCCAAGACCCAGGTCACGCTGCAGCAGGTCAAGGTACGGAACTGCATCGAAGATGAAATTGGGGTTCTTGGAACCCCAGTCAGTGGGGTAACGCCATTTCCCAAAGCGGTTATACAGCATTGTCTCATATCGAAGCTGTTGCATTGCTGTCTCGTCGCCTACTGCTGTTGAGGGGTCTCGCTCTAGCTTGCCCATGAAGTAGGCGCTGATCCAGAGACCCTGTAAGTGTGCTGTGATCATGTTGCTGAAGTTAGACACAATACCAATGAAGGCTGTGTCGCGAGTGCGTAGGAAACGCTCCGACGGTGGTACAATAAAGTGATGTAGCATGTACGGGGTGAGTGACTTGTACGGTGTCACCTCGTCGTCGCTTGTGATTCCCTTTTGCTCAGTCATTGGGATATAGTTCTTGTTCCATACTGGTTGATCCTTCAGTCGAGGGAAACGCGCGAGAATCTCCTTATCGACTCGCTCAATTAACGCTGGGTCATTTGCAAGGTCATTGGATGGTGCATCGGTCTTTGGCGTGTGTGGAACGCCTAACTCTTGCTCGATACCTTCGGGGAGGAATTTAATGGGCGGCACATGTTTCCAACCGGTGTGGGCGAGAAGCACATCTGACTCGAACTCGGTGCCATTAGACAAGTGGACCTTGCCGGGGCTGAGATGGTCGATTTCGCTAACATGAACGTCAACGAGGTCGCTCTTCACGAGCTCCATAAAATCTGTGTCGTAGTTCAAGATACTGAAACTAGCTCCTGTAAACATAGGGTCTGTCCAGGGCTTTAGTTTAGCTGTCTTGGGGTGCGAGTCGTAGGCGTTGAGATTAATAACATCTCCGCCCAAGACTTTCCAAAAAGAGTTGACGATAGTCCGTCCAACGGCGGTGCCGTGATAAAAGCCACGGATACCGCCGTAGCCATCGGTGTCACCCCACACGCACGGACTGAACCAAGTCAAGAAGCGCACATCTATTCCAACGCGTCAGAACTTAGTTTGTTCTAAAAAAGAAAAGAAAAAAGAAGAATATGACATGATAACTTACTGGCAAGCTTCTCAATCCACTTCTTCAGTGGCGTCACGTAAGACGGCGAGATCCAACACGGGCCGTGTCCGGATGCTGACCCGTTAGGTTAGCTTACGCCACATACCACACTTTACTTTGAAGGGAGGAAACACAAACATCGAATAACCCAATCTACCTTCACGCCTGCAGTCGCGTATGCATAAACTGCATCCCAAGCAAACTTGGTCCCCCCGAAGATGGTGACACGCTTCGCCGTCTTTAATGTATCGGCATTTTGTTTGAACTGCTTGCCATGGAATATCCTGCCGCCGAAGGTCTCTTGACCTTCGAAATGCGGCAAGAATGGCTCTGAAGTGAGACCGGTGGCGAAGATGACCCGACGAGCAAAGACCTTGGTCTCGCTCTGGTTTGGGGGCGCAACCGTCAGGACCCAGCCGCCTTCGGCCGTATCCTGATGCTCTGCAACGAGCACCTTTGTGCTCAAGCGGATCAGGCTGGTGATGCCGAACCTGGCCGCGTATGCTTTGAGGTAGTTGTTGATTACCTCACCCGGCATGTGTTCACCTGGCTTGACACCGAATGTTGGAGTGTCCATAGGGAAGTCGGGATATTCGAACGTTCCTAGCAGGTTGTTGCTCTTCAAGCCAGGATACAGACGGTCGTCGGCCCACGTGCCGCCCAAGCTGGACTGCGAGTCGAAGACGGCCAGTGAGCATTCTGGTTGAGTAACGTGGAACTGCTTCGCAGCAGCCAAACCATACCAACCTGCGAAGTTGGCCAGTTAGATACGCCTTCTCTCCATCTTTGCGCGATCCCTTCCATACGCGTGTGACAATGACAGGGGAGATATATAGGATGAAGGAAAGGGATCGACTTACCTGCACCAACAACGGCGCAGTCCAACTTCTCCATCGTGATGTTGGTATCGGTCATATTGATAGTGTCGCTCTTCTCGGCGAAAGTGGTATTAGCCATGACGATATACACTTACACACTCTCGCTCGATGCTTATCCGACGGGCCCTCCTCGTGCTACGCAAGTAGATATTGCGTCTTCTTGGTATAGAGAAGAACCGGGAAACGGGATAAAGGTCATAGGATAAACGTGGGAAGGCGAAACGCACCGAGGGTGATAGTACGGATAGCAGCCGAGTTAACATGTCGCCCAGGACCCCCCTAGGCCACCCCCCCTTCAACGGCAGAGGGCTGAGACCCTTCGCTCTGCTGAGCAGGAAACGGCCTCGCTTCGTCTCATCCTCATCCGACGGCCCGCCTTAATCTTAGTCGTACGGTATGAAGCAAGGGGGCACGGGGACGGTCTCTTGAGGGGGGGATAGGCCAGAGAGGGATCATGTTTATGAAATGATGCATCCAAGAAGGCTCGAAACGGAAACCTCTCCACACTCTTGGCATGGCTGCTAAAATGTAAATCTATCCACCAATGCCAAACGAGTATAACAGCCGAGAAGATCATGTCAATCACTTGCTGGTTCTGGACTTGGCCTGGTCTCACCCGTCCCGCCGTCGTAATACATAAGAACCATAAGAGCCCTCATTTTAGATTCCCGCCACCCCACCAAGGCGTAAGCCTGACATATAGTTGCGCTCTTATAGCCAGCTAAATCTGCAATTCTTCTCCAATTTTTGCCGTTGTGACATGCACGAAATCCAAGACATCATTAACGCTATGAACTATTGATAACGTGTGCGTCGGCACAGGCCGGCCGACGACGTACGACAGCTAGAGAGGGAGAGCTGTGACCAATACTTTATCGTTGCTTAATCGTTGATCGAAGCTTGGTGTGTGTGGTGTGTGGTTGGCTGGTTGGTGGCATTAACAAGAAATAAAAACATCATTGTTAGCTTATTACCTTGTTACCTGATGTGTATCTAGTTCATCGCTTACCAACCTGCATGTGCATATGCAGAATGCTACACACCATCATTTTTTTCTATCGCAGATTACCAAGATGCTCTAACATGCATAGAAAACGTCTTGGAGGGGTGTCATGCATAACAGCATCAGATAGAAGAGCATAAGTCCGAGCTACAGCTACAGCTGCACGTCGTAATACCGAATAGGTAAAGAATCCCGGGAACGCAATTCCGGAACACTTGAGGCTCTCTAGCTTCAATTCTCGAAGCAGCTCGACCCCTGAGCATTCAATTCCTTCGTACTCATAAGAATTAGGGAACTTTTTTTTATGATCTATTTTACCTATCCGAGCTTCGCTCGCCCCAGCCCCAAAAAAAAGAGAGATCCCCAAGCGTGAGATTTAAGCTCGCGGATACGCCCAGCCCTCCGGCGAAGTCTGAGGCCTTAGTGGACCCGTAAAGGTGCAGAGGCTAGTTACCGGCCCCTGACGGGAATGCAACCGTGATGTTTAGCCGCGCATGCTCTCATGCAGACCATCGGGGGTTGATTTTCGTCTCATGCCATACGGCACATCTCAATGAGCAGAACATTAACTATATGAGTTCTAGGGCTTATGTGACGTACAATACAGGAGCTAGGGGAAGTTTGGGTGGTAATATTGAGGTCCGCTGTGTCTACCAAGATTTGAACGGGAGATGGAGCAGAACTTATGTGCGTTCCTGTGTGTTCCTGCATTACGAAGCAAATAACCCTCCTCGTGTGATTGTTGGCATAGGTGACCGAAGATATCACACGAACGATTATCGCACTTTGCGTCCAGTTGAAGTCGAGAGCTATGCCGATCTCTCACCGTGTCTCCATATATGTGGCTTCGGCTATCCACCCTGATAATGACTCGAGATTAACCCGACCCTGGTCAAGACGGCCAAGTTTCGGTTCAGGCTCATAGACATCCATGCTGATACCCCGAATATTGTGCTGCCACACGGATTGACCAGTCATAATGCTGTTCACAAAGGGCCGCCTTCTAACAGTGAACAATTATATGTAATGTATAATCCTATATACGAATGGCCCTCCAAGCGAGGCAACTCCCGGACAAGTGAAAAAGTCTAGCCACCCGTCTGACCATTTCATCTTTGCCTGGCTTCGCTAGTCAGCTTCAAGTCAAGTCCTTTCAGTAGTGTCTTGTCCTTCGTTCGCTTCGCTCCCTTCTGATCGTTCTCTGCTTTTCTGTAATGTCTTCAGCCGCACAACCAGCTGACCCTGCGGCGGCGGCTGCTGCTGCTGCCGCCGCCCAAGCTGCAGCTGCAGCTATGCTTCAGTTCACCATAGAGGCCTGGACACTTCTGTCTATCGGTATCGTCGTCACCATGCTCCGAACATATGCTCGTATAAAGGCCGTAGGATTCAGAGGCCTACAAGCAGACGATTATCTAGTGTGGGTTGGAGTGGTCAGTTTCGAGTTATTTATATCTTCCGGTTTGGTGGTGTCGTACATGGAATTAACATCTGACCATCTAGACCTTCTATGCTGTCGAGACCAGTCTTGCATACTCGGTCGGAGCAGTTGCCAAGGGATTAGCCAACAATGGCATGACAGATGAGCAACGAGCCACGTTGTCGCCCGATAGCGAGGAGTACAAGACGAGGTATGCGAGAAAGACGCCTCGGGCTGACAAGAAAGGGGTATACTGACTGGCCCTTTCAGGATTGTCGGCTCGCAAATCCAACTTGCTGGGKGGTCATCGTACTCCGTCCTCTTATGGTCACTCAAGGCATCTCTTTTGGTCTTCTATATGCGGTTGACGGTAAGGCCTTATTACTTTGATTTTTATCTGGAACTTGTTGCTAAGTATACCCTATGTGTATAGGCAGGTTTGAAGCGAACTTACTTGATCCGTATTTACATCGGTTTCGGACTCCTCGTCGCCAGCTTCATTACCATTCTGATGAACCTTTTCCTTGCTTGCCGACCTTTCCACAAGTACTGGCAAATATACCCTAACCCCGGCAGTATGTCTTCCCCTTATATACCCTAACGGCGGCGGCGGCGACGACAACGACGTAGTAGTACTGATACTGATATATCATCGTCCAGATACTTGCCAGCCCGCCATTTCGAACCAGATCATCTGGGTTTACCTCTCAATGAATGTAATCACTGACCTATACTTGATTTCCATTCCGGTTCCCATGCTTTGGCAATCTAGCTTGAAGCCTGTGAAGAAGTTTGGCTTGATCATCCTGTTCAGCGGAGGCTTGTTCGTCGTTGCCTGTGCCATCCTACGCTGCGCGCTCATTGTAACCGTAAGTCGCTGCCCCCATGCGGCGTAGCCCAATCGGTAAATATAGATGAGCTCACACACACTTCACAGGACCCGGTCAATGGAGCTCAGCTTGCAGGATCCTGGGCCGTGCGGGAAACATTCGTGGCTGTGATCACGACCAACCTGCCTATGGTCTTCCCTATAATCAAAATATGGCTCACTCCCATCTTCGGCTCCCTGCTCACAACGATGCGTTCGCAACAAAAGCTCACCGACAAGGAATCAAGGAGTGACCTGCGCACATTCGGTGGAGGTAGTCATCAGAGCTGGCGTCGTCGTGGTGGACCTCCGACTGCCAACCCCATTACCAATATCACCTTCAACGAGAGCGAAGAGCGAATGGTGGAGGACGTTAAGATGCAAGACCTCAAGGGTTGGACCGACTCTAGTACTAATGGAAGCATCCCCACATCGAACAACATTCGAAAGCATGTCGAAGTTGCTGTCGTTAGCGAAGCGCGTGACGACAGGGACCTGGCGGACGGTCGGCGACATGTCGTCGGTGACGAAGAGAATCAACACCACGGTAACTTCGCCTTTGCCAGGGGCCCCCGGAGATCGAGCTACACCGGCCAAGGTCGCATGTAAGGAAGAAAGGAAAAGAAAAAAAAAGCGAAAAATAGATAACGGACAATAACAGTAATATACCCATATACCACATACACCGTCGGACTCCCTCTTAGCTGGCGCAAACAGGACAGTGCAGAAGTTCGGAGGGCGCAGGAAAATGGAAGATAAAAACGGAACTATTTTGGCTTCTCTCAGCGATGATTTCATTGTATATGGATTTGTGCGTGTTGTACTTATAAGGGAGTCCCAAACCGATATCAGGTTTGCGGGGACGGTTTCTTTTCAGGCTCTAACCTCGGTAGGCAACAGGGTACAGGCGCTCCGACGAGCATCTCTAGGGTTTCATTTTTTGTCCGAAAACAATACGAGCGACTGGCCTTGGGTCACGGTCACGAAATAGTGTGTATTTACAGAAGTCGAGCAGAGGAGCAGCCGATATTCAAGTATTATATGTCGTGTGGGGGAGCGACCCGGCACCACGGTGCTGGGAAAAGGAGTTTATAGTTTGGTACTGAACAACTGATAATGGTACCTATTGAGTCATATCTTCATTTCTTCACCTGTCCGATGCTTCGAAAGCGGATCACCTATCCATGGCCGATTTGATGATGGCTTTTAGTTCCTCCCTATTCAGGCCCTTGATACCCAACAGCTCATTGTCCAAGACCGGGAAATACCCGCCCCAACCTTTGCCAATGAAAGCTCGGTTAATGAACATGGCGATCACCTCCTCGCTATGGTCGCCTTCTGCCCAACGCCTAAGTGCCTCGCTCTCTAAATTCTCGGTTTTGGAGTACGTCAGGTTCCAGCCGTCGGTAGCGCCCAGTTCCTTGGCTATTGCAATCAATTCATTCTGGGTCGTGTTGATGCTGGAAATCCTCACGGGACGATTTGCCGTCTCGTCCAGGTGGGTCAATATGCCAATCACGGCCTGCGCGATGTCGTCGTAAGTCGTGGCGCAGAAGAGCACATCCCCGCCATCCTTGATGTCTGCAGTGCGGTTCTTGACGTCCACGATGAAGTCCAGAGTCCAATCAGGGCCGAGAAATGACGCATTGTGAATTGTGGTCCAGGAGAAGGAAGGGTTCTCTGCTGCCTTCTGCTCGCAGCGCTGCCGAATGGCGATCTTGGGCTGGTAAATAGGGAAAGCGGCTAGCTTGGGGTTCATGAGATCATTTCCGTACTCCGAAGGAATCATCCTCTTTACGCCGGATTTAGCCGCCGCGTCGACGAGGTTTTTCTGCATGTGAATGGCCTCGAACGCCATGGCCGAAACTAGCGCATCCTGCCCTTTGAGTGCCGCCTCTAAAGACTCAATAGAATCATAATCCACCTCCTTGACGGTCACATCTGCGGGGAAATCACGCTGACTCTTACCATCACGCGTGAGAATAGTCACATTGAATTGCTTCGATGCTAGCAGACGGTCCACGATTGGACGGCCGATCTTCCCAGCTGCCTAATCAAATAAAGTCAGCACTATCAGCTGTCAAGCAGAGGTGGAGCTGACATACACCGACAACGGCGACGTTCTTGATTGTAGTCATCGTGAAAACCAAACACTCTATGCCTGCCTGCTTGTCTGTGATACTGTGGGCGACTTGGGCGTGGGCTGGGTTTGCACAGACGAGTATTTATGGGAAAATCTCGTTCAGCGTCAGGCTGGGAGGAACGTTTTCAACCGGACATTACACTACTGTAAGTCACAGGCACATCTACATGGTGGTCCATATTCTACCGGACGGGGGTGGAGAGATTATGGTCTATGTCAGCCTTTCGGGAGATAGTGGCGTCTTGAGACCCGACAACCATCTGGCCGGAATAGGGTCTATCACACTCGACGGACTTGATTGGCCGCCCTGAAGCCCACTCGCGATGTTGTTGGTCACAAATCCATACGGACGGAGGCGCGTTTTCTTTCCATGGCCTTGGAACAGGGTCGCGTTCTCGGTCTATCCACTCTCATTTGCTGCTTCGCATCTTCCAATGACCATGCGCGGGCCTAGAAGCCTTCCTATTCCGGAAGTGGCCTCATAATAGCCCAAGAGGGTCCAGCACAGCATCGTTAGACTTGCCGCCGTCTGCAACAGTCTTATCGCTGCAACATGCGACGACTTGCCGGGATGGCTGGAGAGGCCGCTATACAACTGGTGGAGGGAAGTGTGGCATAAAAGCTACGAAGCAAAAGCAGCATCATTTTGGTGTGTTTTGGCGTGTTCTGGTGTGCTGTAGCGTACATAGGAACGTACATCCCGTTGTAGTCGCAACCTAGTGTAGCAGCAGGAATTCCGGCAGTCCCATGCCGCCCCTGGAGCGACCCTATAGGATATTAAGCTAAGTATGGAGAAAGCTGCAGGTTCAGCCGAGGACCCTGTCAGAACCCTGAATTCCCCTGCGTGGGTTCTATATACCCTTGTCATCTCCACCAGCAACCCCCTCAACTGACAACTGTAAGTACTTTAGAGGTTCACATTAGAGGGAAACGAACGCGAGGAACGGGCTCTAGCGAGCGGGAAGGGTGAGTCTTCGATGTAACATACCGCTCTTTTGAGTGGATTCTCGAGCCATTTGCTGATCTTGACCTCTCGATTGGAACCAGCCCATGAAACAAGCCAAATGGATAATTTTTTCCAATCTTCTATTTTCCTTTTTCCTCTTTCTCGCCTAGCTTACTCGCAGCCGGAACCGATGCCCTATTTCCGCCGAATTATTGCTGACGCTTCTTGGGTTCATGGTACGCATTGGCTTCTTTACCTTAGTGTCTGACCCCGAGTTCTCGGTAGGGCTGCCCCCATCCCTGAGACCCCCTTGTTCCCCTTTGCCGTAATCAGCCTAGCTCGGCGGATGAGGAGTCCACCAGGGAGTCCTCTTTTATTTTTTTTATTTTTCCTTCTTCCTTCGTCGGTATGGCAGTGAGAAGACAAGGTGCCAAGTGTTCAGCATCGGCGAAGCACAGCACTTGCGTATTCAGTCTCGACAAGATCTACTTCTCTGTAGTGGACAGCCACGTGTCTCGGACATTTCGAACTTCAGCCTCCTTCACCCCCTAGTCATCTGTCGTGGAGCCCATCATGTAGCTAATGGGGGCGCGATGGCTCGCCTTACTACGACAACCTTCTCCCATTCCAAAGGCAGACACTAGCTTCACGGCGCGTCTCGCCTAGATAGAGGATCATCTCCCTTGTCCAGACTACTTAATGGTGACACCGCTATCATGGAACCTTGTTGCCTGCCGTGTCTGCCTTGTCTGCTTCCGCGATGCAAGGAGACAGGCTAGAGAACGATGGCGCCAGTAGAGAGAGTCGCGCCGATTCGGACAGAAGTCGCCGAAGGACACCTCTCTGGATCAGTCACAACTGATCGACCCAAGTGACGATAGTTGCAAAGGGACCCATCAGATCCTGCTCGAGCGGAGTCTCGTTAGCTAGCTGACTGCCCAAGTACCAGGAAACGGGAACCCGCCACTCTTACGTAGACACATAAGCAGAAAGGCAGAGCACATGGACATGACGTATTTACAGATTTCATGAAATTTGTAATACTCGTATAATAAAATTTCCCATACACACACAGTGTACGACTTGGCCGAACGCAGGAGCCGTTTGCTGGCGAGCCCAACAATATCCAGCCACAAAACGACGACGGGAAGGAAGAAAAGAAATGACGGCTTTTGCATCAGCCGTGGGGACTGATAGCCCAGCTCCAGTTCTAGATGGGGAGGGGGCCAGAAGAGATTTCTTCATCGTTTCCGCTCCCCGGCCGGCAGCGGTACTTCCCATGAGTAAACGCTTGTACTGCCTGTGCATTTATCCCTTGTGACAAGCATTCCATTGGATATGCCATGTCAGTGACGAGGTCGTTGCGGGGCCAGCTGATTGGATGCATCCTTAACAGACAATTGCCTGATTGGTTAAAGAGAAGTTTCTACCGAGTTGATAATCTGGCTAACAAAACCCGTGGACGATTGAACATGCGTGCGTATCGGTGGCCAAGATGGTTTACCGTTTATGGGTCCCCTTGCCGCTGCAAAAGTACTCGTACGAAACGCTTCGCCGCTGGGCATCATTCGGGCTTTTCGATAGACGGGCATATTGTTGCTCATTTGTCACGGTCTGGGTCCAACCACCAGCATTGGCCAGAACCTCTCCTGGAGTATAAGTAAGCTCGCTGCCTTCTCCGCTCCCCATCTTTCTTCCTGCAGAGTGCAGTGTAACAGATAGTTTTCGCCTCCTGTTTTCAATACTCTTTGAATATCGTCATGGCTTTCTCGTTACTTCTGGCCGCTGTCGGCCTCCTCGTCTCCTTCCTATACTATACAGTCCAGTGGCTTATACGATGTCGACGCCGATACCACATGAGCAGGCAGAACGGCTGCCTTCCTCCCAAGAAGCTTCCTCAGATAGACCCATTCCTAGGGACTGACGTCGTCTTGCAGAACCTTGGGGCGGCAAAGAAGTACGGCTTCCTCAACCTCCTCAGGTCTCGACACGCCGCCAATGGCCTCACCTTCACCACCAACACCTACTTTCGGACCACCATCAACACGTGTGACCCAACGCTTATCCAGAATGTCTTGTCATTCCAATTTCAGGACTTCGGAATGGGACCCCTAAGGCGGAAAAGCGCCTCACCCCTTTTGGGGCGAGGCATCTTCACCACGGATGACGAGATCTGGGCTCACCAACGTGCTCTCATCCGACCGAGCTTCGTTCGCGCCCAGGTTACGGACTTCTCCATCTTTGGTCATCATGTTGACCAGCTGATTGCTCTCATCGCACGCCGCAATTATGAGGTGGACCTCCAACAACTGTTCTTTCGCATGGTTCGTGACCCTCCATCCCTTTTTTGGTGTTTTATTGTTTTTGGGGGCCCTTATTTCCGGTCACTAATTCCACTCAATAGGTTCTCGACTCCAACAGCGAGTACATGTTCGGCGAGTCTGTTGGCCTGATGTCGGAGAACGCCTCTGAGTCAGCTACCACGTTCCACCATGCGTTAGACTATGCCCAGCAGGGAACTATTTTGCGCCTCCGGCTTGGAAATCTTATGTTCGCTCACCGAGACAGGAAGTTCACCGACTCTTGCGGTGTCGTCCACGCGTACGCTGACAAGTTTGTGGCTCAAGCCCTCGACTATAGGCGTAAGCAGGCTTCGCTTCCGGCTGAGAAGAGAGATATGGATGAAGGTGTGCGCAAAAAATATGTTTTCCTAAACGAGCTCGCCAAGGACACAGATGACCCAATTCTGCTCCGGGACCAAATCGTAAACATGCTTCTGGCTGCTCGTGACACCACTGCCGGCTTACTGGCTTTCGTGTTCTTCATGTTGGCTCGAAGACCCGACGTCTGGGATAAGCTCCGAGCTGACGTGCTCGAGCACTATTGCGAGCCGTTGACATATGAGGCCATTATGGACATGAAGTATCTTCGATATGTGGTGCATGAAAGTAAGTTCGCTCCAATATCTGACTTCATTGCGTGTGCTGACCACCTCTTTAGCTCTCCGTCTCTTCCCGCCCATCGCTACAAATAGTCGCATGGCCAACAAGGACACCGTTCTTCCTGTAGGCGGTGGCCCCGATGGCAAGTCTCCACTGTTTGTCGCAAAGCATCACGTCGTCACCTACAGCACTTTCGTGATGCACCGACGGAAAGAATTCTTCGGTGAAGACGCCGACGAATTCCGGCCCGAGAGATGGGAGAACCTCCGCCCCGGTTGGGAATTCCTGCCGTTCAACGGTGGGCCCCGGATCTGCCCTGGTCAGAAGTTCGCCTTGACCGAATCGTCGTACACTATTGCTCGCCTGCTCCACGCATTCTCTGGAATCGAAAACCTGGACCCGACAGACTGGAGAGAACAATTGACGCTATCGTTGACTTTAAACAATGGCGTGCAGTGCCGTCTCATTCCAGCGTGAGGCCCTGAAACATCAAATATTTTCATTCGTTCATCTTTTTCTTTTCGTTTTATAAAACATACCCAGGGATATCTTTGCGACGGGGCAACCCTTGCGTCCTCTTGATGACTGGAAATAGGGAGGGGACGATCATGTTGGAATACAGAAAAGGAATATTTGGAGGGATAATCTCGCAGTTATCTCAATTAGATTGGTCCCTCGGGCGGGCTGTTGGGTTTTGTAATTGTTTTTGTAATTCGGGGGTGAGGTGCGGGTGGCTTTTTTTTTAGCTTTGTTCTCAGGACTCGGGCTAGACACTTGACCTCACGATCAAACGAGTGATACGAATTCTTTCTGTCTTTAATCGATTTTTGTATATCATTGGGGGGATGCAACGACCTCGAACAGAGCTTGAAATAGAGTTGTACTACCCTCCGTAAATAACGTTTCGATCAGAAATCAGTAGTTCCGTGAATCTTGCCACTTACATGACCATGTCTTATATGAGAAACACTTTCGGGGGCCAAGCTTGCGTGTCCCACCAAATATGGGGCTACGGCCGCAGTTACGGCCGCAGTGAAACGGTTATCGAGATTAAAATCTCAGAGGGGAATAGATGTGCTAATCCCATAGTGTCGATGGAACGGTTGGTATGCATGTCTCACATATGGGATGTCCAACATGCGTCGGGACCTGTTATCGCCACGGTCTCGGTTACCGGGGTTCCGGGTGTGGACATTAAGACGGATACAACGAAAAGTGCAACTTGGCAGTAAAGCATGTTTCCAAGGTCCCCTTTGAGCTATATAATCCGGGATATACGTGGACGTCTATAATCGCGGAAGCTAACGATCCTTAAATCTCCTAATGGTGGATATTATCCCGATATGGGTCTTTGTTATTTCCACAACGTTGACTTGATTAGATGCTTCCGTAGTGAGCCGCATTTCGGGCCTTATAGAATCATAGTTTAAGTGAACGTCTCTGTAGGTATACATGAGCGTTCCCTCAGGCCACTAGCATACCCACATGGACTACTATCAGCTTGTTCATTGCTTTCCTAAATGTTCCTTCATTATCTCCCGTTTCCCAGTCTGGCGAGACTGTATTCTAATCTCGTTTAGACGAATTCAGAAGACTACTAAACTATACATATGCACGAATACGCTGAGCTATATAACACCCTAATACGCACCGTGCTCCGCCCCTCTGTCCTCGAACGATGCGTGCATATGAGGGGCTAACCTATCACTTGACTGAGTGAGCTGGCGTATTATGGCGCACTAACTAATCAAGCCATTCGTCAACTTCATTGGCAAGGCGCCATCGTAGTATGCAGGTTTCTAAACTGAAACCAGGATCCTCGGGGCTTGATGAAAATGCCACCATGAATCTCCTTGGAATCCTGACCGGCGAATGCGCCTCGAGAGAAGCTCCGCCAACCGTAGTATTTCTGTCGTGCTACACAAGTCCCGGCCGGCTGGTGCCCAAACATCATTCGTCTAAAGGTGAAGTCGGCATTTCGCTCAAGTCGTCTTGCTGTGCCACGTCACCCCGGCTGTGTGACTGGAGGTCTGATACAAGTGATATGTCAATCGTTGGTTGACCTTGTTATGCGGCTCAAACAAGGTCAAGGGTATATGATCCCAGCAATTCCTGATGGCCCCGTTGTTTGGATCCTCGGTCTGTTCCCATTCCGCACGTGGCGAAGTTACATGGCCCCCCTACAGCCTTAAGCCCCACAACCTTCACGTATAATGCAACGCACCATTAGTAGATAACAGGTAAGACCACACGGCGAACGCCAGTTCGTTATATTGGGTATCTACTAAGTCTTACGACTGGCGCCCGATCGAGAGCCTCAAATCGATCGGGAGCCTCAACTTCAACTACCTAGGTAACACACAAGAATCTCTGTGCCATCGTCTTCCGCCCACCGAGAATGCTATTCAAACACTCGCAAATTACTCTCGAAATACCTAACCACTGATTCAACAGCGCACTCATCAAGCTATGGTCTATCTCGAAACCTAAAAACGACAAATATCCCTTCGTACCCCGTGCACAGCATGGCGGAAGACGACCTGTCGACCAACATCCACCATCGATTCCCTTTCTGCTTAGAGCCATCGCAGCTAGTCGTGAAGATCGATTTCCTAGTTAAGATACCGGCAGCCACTAGGGCAGACTGTCTAAGGCTATAAGAAACATGTTATACCAGTGGAGAAGGAGGTGGAGTTTAGGGCGTAGCAAAGAAAGCGGTTTTCGCTTTGGGAGGCGCTTGGCGTGCCGTGTCGCCTCCAACTCGCGCAGCTGCGGTAGTGCCACCATTTGTTGAGTATTTCGTGCTGAATGTAGGGTTGATAAGCCAAGGATTGAGCATAGAGGATAGAGACCTGATGATCTACTATTACCTTCAATATACCGTCCTTGCCATCGTACGATATATGTGAATGGTTTTCCTTCACATCCGATGCCATTGAGTGCTTCCCTAGTCCATAGTACACTCTTAAAGATTCTATAGAAAATTGCAATCTCGATCAATAGATGCTAGGTTTCTACAGGTTTATAAAACAAGCCGAGTTCACCTGTTTTGCCTTCGGTGAAATCCTCTATAGTATCAGTCTAAATTAGGGTGTTAGGGTGCTCATTATTGAAATGGTGGAATAGATACCTACCTACTTAAACCTTCTATGTGATATAGCCAAACCTTCATTGAGTTACGTGGAAGATGAGATACGATTATGACTTTGCTTGCAAGTGGTGAAGTGATATAGAAGACAAGATGTTTACCGAGAAGGGCATATTTCACTTAAGGAGTTATTAGCATTATATGCGAGAGAGACCTTGACAAGTACTCATAGTAACTAGATTCACTGCTTACGTGCCTAGCTAATAAATCTTACCTGGTATGTCGTTACTTACGACTCGTCTACAAGGAATTAGAACTCTGCAAATATGCCCAATTACTAGGAGATCGAAAGGGAATCTTCTTAAGTGGTACGAGATGCCAATAAAGGGCAGCAAAAGAGAACCTTGCTGCATTGTATTAGTGGTAGCTTGTAGCAGAAATCTTATGGGTTGGTCACATTCGTAAATCTTTGAAGCAGAATGGTTTAGGAAGCGAGGAACGGGGGAATTAAACTGGTTGTCGAAGTGTAAGATTGAAAGTTAGAGAGTTCGAAATTCATCTGAGCCAGACATTCTTTTCTTTTGCCTTTTCCGTTATCTTTTCTTCTTTTGTTTTCTGTTACAGTCGCTTCATTTTTTATTGGGTCCGAAGGTGAATGCCGGTCCGCATAGGTGACCCCTGAGTATGGTGTTCTGTCTGGAAACAAAAGGTAAGGGCTTGAGCATGGAAATGACCAATCATCGACTATGGAGTTCAAAGCGCAACTCTATCCTGTTCCCACGAATTATGTTGTTAAGAGCAGATGCTTTCGAGACTAATACTTTTTCATACCAATGGTAGTGGATATATCCCCCGCAACAACACCAGAAGGAACGCGGGGATAGATTCACACAACTTCAGTGAAGCGACCATATCAGGCCACGTGGATGTCCTAAAGAGCCTTAGATTCTTCGGAACTGCTTAAGCCCTACTTTCGTGCCTATAAATAGCATTTCGCTGTTACACGTACCTTTAGAACATATTAAAGCGCTCGAATATCCCTCACTCCTCAGTTTAATGTGATATATCACATCACTTAACGCCCATATGCAGCCAAATCAGCTCGGGGTCCATTTGCATTTCGGCATACAACTACAGCTTTTCATTGTTGTCGGCAGGGATCCCGCTCGTACGCTCAAAAGCTGTGGTGTGTTCCGTCGAGCTCAGTTAGGCGAGATGCAGCTTTAGCTATGATACAAAGTTCTTCGCTTAAGTCAACACTACAGGAGCGACGTATATACCACATTGTAATTTAAACTTACGGGCGTCGGGGTAAAATTAAACATAGCAACATACGTGGCAGTCACATCTGATAATGAGAAGATTCTTCGAACAGCAGATGCTGGTGATGGCTTGATTCTGTTCCCGCTGTCACCTTTACGTGTCTATGTACCGGGCTGATCTCACTGCTCGGCTATCACATCACATCACATGGCAAGCGAAATGCGTAAATAATTAATGCCATGGATTCCCTGATAAGCTTCCAAACGCCCAAATCTAGCCTCAATAACATGCTACCATGCAGCACGACGTGTCAATCCCAACCAATGCCTAACCACCTAACCCATCCGATCCTCCCTGAGACCTAATTCCCTTCCGTGCCCATTTGGTCACGCGCCGGCCATCCGTTTCTTCGCCAGCCCACCCAGCTTCTCAGCTGCAGCCGAGAGAGAGCGGGGGTCGGCGCCGCGGATGGCAGGCTGGCCGTTGACGGCGACCTGGCGGCCCTCCTTGAAGAACATGAAGGTGGGCATGGCGGTGACGCCATAAGCGCGCGCGGCGTCCTGGGCCTTGTCCACGTTGACCTTGGCGAAGGCGAGCACGCCCGGCGCCGAGTGCTGCTTGGCGAGGCCCTCGTAGTGCGGCGCGATGGCCTTGCAGGGCCCGCACCAGTCGGCGTAGAAGTCGACGGCCACGTACGTCGTGGACGCGAAGAGCGACTGAAGCTCTGCGAGGGAGTTGATGTGGTGGAGGGGATCACTGCTCATTTTTGCTTTTGATGTGTGATCTGTTGTTGTGTAGGTATTCTTCCCTAGCGCCTTCACAGGTACCTGGATGCTGAAACTGAGGGGTGATGCAGATGCAGAGTTCGAGGTGTGGCAGAAAATAGCTCAATAGCAAGCGTCGGTTCTACTTATTACAATCTAGAAAAATAACAAATTCGAAAACGAGACTTCTTCGAAGAAATGGGTGGTGGTGGACCGTTCAGTGGCGAAACAATGCGAGCGTTCTCTTCTATGAAGCCAGCTGAAAAAGCGACAATCGCCAGTACAATTGAGAAGATTCCATGATACCCATGCAGACTAAGTGAGTACCTACGTACCTCTTAACAGTGCGAGTTTTGTAATACCGGATACGCGGGACGGGCCGCGTTACGGTGGGGCCGAACCACCGTTTTCTTTTCAACGGAGCCGTCAAGGATCCGGAAGATTTGCTTTTCATTATGCCCGCCCATGGACCTAGATCTGATGTTCCATATCCACAAGACTAATAACTTACATCCACTGATCCGATATCCCTGTGCCAATGAAGATACAAGGCGTTGTTGTTCAGAAACCAGCACCGCTAATACTGATAGAAAACGAGATCAATACAACCATAACCCTTTGTCACAAAAGGGTAACTACCAAGCTTCATAGGGCTTCCTTTCCCATACCTAAGGAATAGTCTCGAATTAAGTTCGTGCTGGCCGCGGCAAAGGGGTCATACTAGACTTCCGAGTTTGGTGTCGAATGGGAAACAACACTGACTTCTCATTAAGTAAATACCTGTTTGGTCGCTAAATAAGATGATTTTGGTTTAATGTGAGCATTTCTGAACCGAAATTAGCTAAGTGGCAGCATTAAGTACCTGTTTTATTTGTATTTGCACGTCTCAAATGCGGTTGGTTTAGTTATGCCCGAAAGTTATGGGAACATAAAAGCATTTAAAAGATCGCGCCTTTTAATATTATATATGTACTTATAAGCGTATATTCGATCTTTTAAACATTATTATACATAAATTATAAGATTATAATTTAAAGTAAATAAAAACAAATAGATTAATTTATAAAATTTATTATTAATATTTAATAAAAATGAATTTTTTTTATTAATAATTAAAAAGATAAATTATAATAATATTAAATGTTAATTTAATGTTAATTAAATTTAAGTTAAGTTTAAAAAAAAAAAAAAAAAAAAGGAAAAGTTTTTTTTTTTTTTATAAAAGAAAAAAAAAAGTATTTTATAAAATATAATTAATAATTATATATTAATTATATAATATAAATTTAAAGCTTTAAAAATAAAAAAATTAAATTAATTATAAATATTTATTTATTTAAGTAAATAAATATATAATTTATCGTAAATTATATATTATTAATTAATAAATTTATTATTATTTATAATTATTATAAGTTTAAATTAAACTTTAAACTTTATAATATATATTTTAATTATTTATATATTATATTATTTAATTATAAAATTTACTTATTTTAAAAAAAAGTTACTTAATAATATTTATATAAATATATTTAATAAAAAGTTATTAATAATAATAAATATAATTTAACGATAACGACGTGCTTTTTTAATTAATAACTTTATAAAAGTAATAATAATTTTAAAATATAATAATAATTACATTTTAAATAATAATATCTTATAATAATTATAAACTTTACATTAATATAACTTTATTATAATAATTTAACATATTTAATTTTTACTTATTTAAATATTAAGTATAAAATATAACTTTTTAAAACATATATAAATTAAAAAAATAACGTGTAATTTATTTTTAATATTTTAAATATAATGTTATAAACCGATAAAATAATTACTTTAAAAACTTAAAAAATAAATGTTATAAATTAATTACGGTTAAATTATAATATAATATATATAATTTAAGCGATTTAATTAATTTATTTATATAATTAAATTAGTTAAATTAATTAAATTATAATAATTTTAAATATTAAAAAAAAGGAAGAAAAGATATTTATATAATTATAACGTTTTTTATATATTTAATTATTTTTTTAATTTTTTAATTATTAATTTAAAATTATATTTTTAATTATATTAAATTATAATAAAAAAATTTTATATTTTTTTTATAAATAAATATTTTATAATCTTTTTTTAATTTTTATAAATATTATTTATTTAAAATTAAAATTAATTTATTTTAATATTATTTAAACTTTAAATAATAAATTTATAATATTTTAATAACTTTTTAATTAATATTTTATATAAGTTAAAAATTAATATAAGTAATTAATTAAAAATATTTATAAACCTTTTTTTATTTTTAAATTTTAATATGGAAATGTTAATATTATAAAAAGATTAATTAATTTAAGAAAATTTAAAAAAATTAAAAGATTTAAAAAATAACCTTATATTTTTAAATATATAAATTAATAATATTATAAAAAATAAAAAATATTTTAAAAAAATATTATTATTTAAAAAATATTATTAAATTTAAAATAAGTTAATTAGCGATAAAGTAAAAAGTAATTTTTTTATTTTAAAATACCTTTTTTAATATAAAATGTTAATATGTATATTATAGTTTATATTATTTTAATAATTTATTATAAATATTTAAAAAAGTAATAAATTAAAAAACGAAAAATTAGTTAATTTTTAATTATAAAAAAATTAAATCTTTTAATTAATTTTACTTTTTATTATTATATAAGATTATTTTTTTATTAAGTTAATTATTAAATTTTTAAACGTAATAATTTTTATTAAAATTTATTTATAAATGGTGATATATGTTATAAAAAAAAGAGAAAATATTTACGTTATTATAAAATATCTTTTAATTACTTTTTTTTAAAAGTAAAAAAGTTTTATTTTAAGAAATTTAAAGAATTTAAAAAATGATTTTAATGATAATAATAATAATAATAATAATAATAATTATAGTAAATAAGTTAATTAACCTTTATTCTTTTTTTTAAAAAAAATGGTTTATATAAGTTTTTTATAAGTTAAAACTTATAAATTAACTTAATTTAAAGCTTATAAAGAAAAAAAGAATAAAAATCTTAACATATTTATTACTTAATTAAAAATATATATGTTTTTTTATTATTAAAATATTATAAATGATATTTAATATATTATTATTATATTTTAATTTTTAATAAAAAAAGTGATAAAATAGTTTTAACCTTTATTTTAAAATTTTATAATTAATAATTATAAAAGAAAAGAATTTTTTTAAAAAGAAATAAAAGATATATTTAAAACTTATAAATATTTTATTAATAAATTCCGATTTATATATAAAAATTTATTAAAAAAGTAAAATATGGAAAAATTATTTTATAATTTAAAATAAAGTAAAAGGATTTTTAATTATATTATTAAGTTTAAATAATTTATTATTAAAGCTTAAATTTTAAAAATATTATAATATAAACTTTTTTATAAAGGTTATTTAAAATAAGTTAAAAATAAATTAATATAAATTAATAAAGAGGATTATAATTTTAACGATTACATTAATTATGTTATTTAAATTAATTAATGCTTTTATTAATATTTCTTAAAAAAGAAAAGGAAAAATTTATAAAATATATAATATAATAAAAAGTAAAATGGTAAAAATAAACTTTTATTTAAAGAAAATATTAAAGCTTTTAACGTGGTTTTTTAAAATAAGTTAAAAAAAGATTAAAGTAATATTAAATGTTTTAATTATAAAAAAATAAAATATTTTAAAAATTAATATAAGATGTTTAAAAAAAATGGCGGATAATTTAAAGTATTTAAAAGATATTTAATTATAGCATTAAAAATGGTTAAAGTTAATGAAATAAGTTTTAAATTATTAACTTTAATAAGTTTTAACGTAATAAAAGAATTTAAGTTTTTAGATTTTTAAAAAATAAAATATATAAAATCTTTTATTTTAAATAAAGAAGAATTTAAGGTAACGTTATTTTTAAAAATGTTATTATTAATATATAAAAATCTTATTTTAAAAATGTAAGTAAAAATATTTCTTTATATATTATATTATTTTATATTTAAATTTTTAAATCTTATATAAAGGGTATTTAAGTTTAAATTATCATTTTTAATTTTTTTAAATAATTTTTTTTTTAATTTATTATTAATTAAAAAAATAAAGTTATAAGTAATATAAAATATTTAAAGTTTTAAATAAATAATTATAATTAATAATGGTAATTATTAAATAATTATTATTTTCTTTAATAATATTTAAATAATTTAAAACTTTATGTTTTAATAATATATATTTTAAAAATAAAATTCCTTTATTAATAAAATTATTAATAATAAAAACTTAATTTATTTTAATTAAATAATAAAATTTTAAAAGCTTAAGATAAGATATTATGTTTATTTTAATTTATTATAAAACTTTTAAACTTTAAAAAAAAAGATTAAAAAAAAAATGTTAATAAAATAAGTTTATTTAAAAAATAATAAAATTATTTAAATAATATATAGTTTATTTTAACTTTATTAAATAAGTATTAAATAATATTTATAATTTAAGATATTTAAAAAAAGGATAAAATAAGGAATTTTATTAAAAGTTTTATAAAATTATAAATAAAGTAATATATATATTTTTTATAAAAAAGAAAAATTTAAATTAAAAAATATAAAATTATTTAAGGAAAATTTGTTATTATATTAGTAATATTTATAAAGGATATTAAGAATAAATAAAAAAAGTTTATATAATTAAAATAAAAATACTTAAAGTTTAAAAAAAAAATATTATTTAAAAAATATCCGATTTAGAAAATTAAAAAAAAAATATAATATAAGTAATTTTTAACTTAAATAATTAAATTAATTAATTTATTAATTTTTAAGAAAATATATTAAGAATAATAAAAAAGTAATATTATATATAAAAATGTATTATTATTATTTTAATAAAATAATTTAAAAAAATAAAGACATATAATTTACATATTTTATATTTAAAAATAATAAATATTAAATATTTACTTAATTAAAATAAAATAAATATAAGTTTTAAATATTAATTAATTTAAAATATATAATTAATATTATTTATTTATAAATTATTAATAAATATATTATTTTATATTAAAATAAAAAAAAGTTATATAAAGTTAATATTATTAATAAAAAACTTATTAAATATAATAAAAGATAAATTAAAAAAGAAATTATAGAATTTTCTTTTTTAATTTATAAATATAAAGATAAAATATCTTTTAATATTATAAATATTAATTATAACTTTATTTTAAGAAAGATATAACTTAAAATTAATAATCTTAATATTAATTAAAGAATTAATTAATTTTAATAAAAAAAGTTAAAAAAATAAGATTTAATTTTTTAATATTACTTAAATGATAACTTATATAAATTTAAATAATAATTAAGTAATTTATTTTTAAATGAAAATTTGGTATTATTTTATTTAATAATATAAAAAAAGAAGTTATTATAACTTTTTAAAATATTATAATAATTCTTTAAATTATTTTTTAAATTATTTAATAAAATATTAAATATAGAATTAAATATTTTAAAACATAATTAATAAAATTATTATATATTTATAAAAAAAAGTTAATATTTTAAATTAAATTAAGTTTATTAGTTTAATAAATATAAAATTAAAGCTTTATAAATTATATTTAAAGTAAAAAAAGTTAAAAGTTTTATATAAAAATTTAAATTTTTAATAAGATATTTAATATTTTTTATATTTAAAAAAAATAAAGACGAAATATTTAAATTAAATAAAAAAAAGAATCTTATTTATTAATATATATATAATTATTAATAATTAAATAATATCATTATTAAAGATAAATATCCTTTATTTTATATTAAAAGCTTTAAAAAAAAAATAAAAAGTAATAATTATTTTATATTTTTAAATTTTAAAATAACATTTAATTTTATATAAATTATAATAAGTAATAAATGAAAAATAATAATAAAAATGTTATATAATTATTTTAAATATTTAATTATGTTATTTAATTTTATTAATATATTAATAATTTTTTAATAAATAATTTAAACTATTTTACGAAAATTCCTTAAAAAATCTGTTTTTATATATTTAAATAATATCTTAATTTATTTAAAAATTAAAAAATAATATAAATAAGATATATAAGTAATATTAAAAATATTAAAAGTAATTAAATTATTTATTAATTTAAAAAAAAGTGACTTTTTTATTTAAAAACTTAATTATTTAAGTTATATTATTATGTTAAAATATATTAAAATATAAAATTTAAAAATTATAATAATTAAAGATTAAAAGATTTTAAAAAATATAATAAAAATATAATTATTTCATAACTTTATTAATTATAATTAAATATTTATTAAAGATTTTAGAAAAATAATAAAACTTGTTATAATTATTATATAAATTAATAATTTAAAAAACTTTAAATAAATTTTAAAAATAAAAAAAGATTTTTAAAAAATTAAATAAATTATAATTAATAATTTAATAATAAAATTACTTTATTTTAATAAAAAAAAAAAGGGTATATATTAATGTTTTTAATAAAATAATAAAGGTAACTTTAAAATAATTTAAAGAAAATAATAAATAACATTTAATAGTTTATTTTTTTAAAACTTTTAAAAAATTAAAAATTAAATATTAAACTTATAATTAAAAATTTATAATTATTTATGAGGCTTTTTAAAAATAATATTTATAAATATTTAATATTAAAAACTTATTTAAAATTTATTTTAATTATAAAAATCTTGAAATTTTAATATTAATAAAAATATTTAAGTTTTATAAAAGTTATTATATATTAATTAAAGATTTTTATTAAAAATTTCTTATTAAAGAGATTTTTTTTATCGATTTTAAAATTTTGACTTAATGTTACACGAAAACAAGAAATATTAAATTTAATTAACGCGATAAAAAAGTGTGGTAAAAGTTATAATAATTATAGTAAAAGTTATAATAAAAGTTGTGATAAAAATTATGGTAAAAGTTATAATAAAAGTTATATAATAAGAGTTATATAATAGGAGTTATAGTAAAAGTTATAATTAAGTAAAACTTAAATTAATGTGGTATTTAAATGGGTGCTTTTTTATATTAAACGGAAAATAATTATAATAAGTAAATAATTTTATATATTTTAATTTTAAAATTTATTATATTAAAAGGAAAAAAAATATATAAGTAAATATTTTTAATAAATTTAAAAGATTTAATATTAAAAAATTTAAAGAAAAAAAAGCCGTTTTTTAAATAATTTTTAATAAAGTTATAATTTTATTAACTATTTACTTTTTTTAATTAAAAGAAAAATAAATAAAATGGATTTATATAAAAGTTAAAATAATTAAAAATATTTTATTATTAAAAAATTTTATTAAAAAAAATATAATTATATATAATAATAAAACTTATATTATATTAATTATTTAAAAAAAATTTATTAAAGAAATATATTTATATTTATTAAATAATTATATTAAAATTTTTAAAATTACTTAATAAATTTAAGAAAAATTTAATTTCTTAAAATTTAAAAATATAATTAAAAAAGTTTTTAAAAATTATAATATTTATTAAAAAATTAAAAAAGTTAAATATAAACTTTATAAGTTTTTTTAACTTATTAAAATTTTAAATAAAGTATAAAATATTATAATTTAAGATTTTATTATTTCTTTATTATTATTTATTAATTTTATTATTAAAGTTAAATATAATAATATATAAATAATAATAAATAAATTTATAAAATATATTTACTTTATATTATTTTTATTTATAATTATAATTAAATAATTAATATTTACCTTTTTATGTAAAATTTTTAATTAATATAAATTATTTAAAAAAATTATTTTAAATTAAAATAAGTTTTTTATTTTAAAATTTTAAATAAATTTAATAAAGAGATTAAATATTAAATAAAAATTATCGATAATAATATATCTTTAAATAAATAAATAAATAAAATAACTTAATTAATTTATTAAATAATATTTATAAAGATATATTAATTTTTAATAAAATAATTAAGTAAAATTATTACTTTTAATTTAATTAATATATAATATTTTAATAAATGAAAATATAAAAATATTATTATATAAAGTATTATATAGATAAAATTTAATTATTAAATAATTTAATATTTTAAACGAAAAAGTAATAATAATAATTAACTTAATATTTAAAATAAAAATTATAATTATTAAAATTAAATCACTTTAATAATAATTATAATGAAAACTTTAATTTATTTAAAATAAAATAATATATTATTATAATAAGAAAAAAATTAAAAGATTAATATTTAAAAAAGGAAATAAGGTTTATTTTTTATATAATAAATAATATTTAACATTAAAAATATTGTAAATTAAAATTAATTATTTAAGTAATAAATTAAAATATAAGAAATTTAAAACATTTAAAATCGAAAAAATATTATTTAAAATTAATTATTAATTATCCTTATTAAAATTTATACGATTATAGATAATTATTTTTTATATTTTTATATTAAAACTTATATTAAAAAATGTTATATTTAATGAAAAAATAAAATTTAAAGATAACTTAAATATATATAAAGTTAAAAAAATTATAGATTTTATTATTTAAAATAGTTAAATAAAATATTTTATTAAGTGAAAAAAATATAAAAACGTATAAAATATTTAAAAACTTATTAAACACCTTTAAAATATAAAATAAATGTTTAATAATTTCTATTATTAAAATCTTAATTAATTAAAATTTATATAATTATAGTTAATAATAATATTAAATTAAAATTAAAATTTATCTTTAAAAAAAAAGTAAAAAAAGTTATAAAAAAATTAATAAAAAGTTATTATATTTTAAACTTTTTATAAACTTTTTTTTTTTTTTTTTATTTAATTATTCTTTATAATGGAAAATATTAAAAACCTTATTTTTTATAAAATCCTTTTAATGATAAAAATGTTAAAACCGATTAATTTTTTTTAAAATATCCTTTTAATATTTAAAAATCTCCTTTTAATAATTATTTATTTTTACTTAAAAAATAAAAAGTTTATTTTTAATAATATAATATTTTTTTTTTAAATAATTAAATTTAATATTTAAATTATTAAAAGTATTTATAATAATAATATTATAATAAAAACATTATTTATAAATATAATAATTATATAAATTATTTCTTAGAAAAAACTTATAAAAAAATTTATTAAAATAAATATAATTAAAGTAAAAAAATTTAAAAAATTTATAACGTTTAATATTAATAATATGTTTTTTATAAGTTTTATATTAACTTAATTATTTCTTAAATTATACCTTAATAATATAATTAAATATTATAAAATTATAAAAAATTAAAGTTTTAAAAAAGAAAAAAAAATACTTATTTACTTTTATCTTTAAAAATAAAAATCTTAAAAGTGAAAAATAATGTTATAAATTAATAAAATAATTATTTTAAAAATTTAAAAAATAAACGTTATAAATTAATTATAACTAAATTATAATATAATATATATGATTTAAATAATTTAATTAATTTATTTATATAATTAAATTAATTAAATTAATTAAATTATAATAACTTTAAATATTAAAAAAAAAAAAGAAAAAATATTTATATAATTATAACGTTTTTTATATATTTAATTATTCCTTTAATTTTTTAATTATTAATTTAAAATTATATCTTTAATTATATTAAATTATAATAAAAAGATTTTATACTTTTTTTATAAATAAACATTTTATAATTTCTTTTTAACTTTTATAAATATTATTTATTTAAAATTAAAACTAACTTATTTTAATATTATTTAAGCTTTAAATAATAAGTTCGTAATATATAGCCTTTAAAATAGATGTAAATATACTATCTATTTATGGGAGTTTATAAGATTAGAGCGTCTCGCATAGTCATTATTAATTATTATACATGCGAGTAGTGTTTGTAAGGGACTTTTTGGAAACCCTTGAGTTGATTTCTCCTTTTCTATATGTACTTAGCCATAAGAGCTAGTTTACTCATAACTCCTTTAATGCCACACTGGATTTTATGAGCATCTATTGTTTAAGGCCGGGGGTCGGCTGGAAGAGAATATTTAAACTATCATATCATCTATGTAAATTAGAGTATGGTATGTTTGCCTATTATTAGTAGAAGGTAGAGTCTATTAAGAAGCACTCTTTATGTAGTTGTAGTCTCATGCTTAGGCAGTTCACAAGTCCAACCTGACTGAAATCACCATGCGCACAGGAAGACTTATGAAGAAAGTCATAATGTAATTGAATATATTTCGAGATGATTAATAGCTTTGAACAACAAAGGTTGTAGCTTGAAATAAGATAAGTCGTCAAGGTACGTACAATACGAAGAACCACCACTCGTGCCTTCACCACTACGCTTTAATCAGGGAACTGGCTAAAGTTAAGGGGATTTTGATGAATAGTCGATGTGTGACTCGAGTGTAATCTTTATTTACGTTATTACACCTTCTATGCTACCTGCCCATATACACCCTCGGCACATTTCAAGAGGCAGCGGTACATACTTATCAAGGACTATCACTTGATCAGAAGCACCTCCGTAAGATTTCTTAATGGTAGCCGAATTTCAATGAAAGCGCAAGGCTGAAGGTACGAGAGGCGGCTTAGCCAGTTCCAGTGCCTACAATTATTGCAGCTAGGAGCACATCATTACACAGATACGTCTTCGATTGAATACGCGACGGCTATGGTTCGATATGAACCATAGCCAAAATGCATACAGCTCACATAATCAAGTCATCAAGACTAGGGAGCTAATAAGCGAGATGACTCAACTCATTTGACTCATGAACTGACACAAGTCATCCCGACTGTAATCCTGTCGGTGGTATGTATCGATGCAAAAATTTCTCTGGTACCCAACGGCAGCTCGAAAGCCACAACGGGCCAGAGGGTAAGTGATCGAATTCCGTCTCTCCTCCAGTTTCCCCTCCAAGACCTGCCATTGAGCGTGACGAAAGCCAGAGTGAATATGAAGGATGTTGTCTTATGATGGGGAAAAAAAGGAAAGGAAGAGAAAGGAGAGCGGTTCGAAAATTTTAGTTTATTGGATTAGGACAGAGTGGGGCCAAACGCGATCTGCGTTAATGCGGCGTAACATTGATCCTGAGTGGCCAGCCACATCCATGATCTGTGTCATATAGTAAGCCACATCTTTCCTGCAACCTACAGGAGGTGTCCCGATGGTGCTTACATGGTTCGAAGTGGCATGTGGGTAAGGTCTAGTCCAAAATGGGGACGCCAAGCCGTCATCCAGCCAATCAGAGTTTCTATAATCAACTGGTAACGTAGCGTGCCTCGCACTTGGATTMCCCCGCCATTCAGGTGTTGGGCGTTAGGGGACCTCTGACTCTTCCATGCAGGTGCAACAAAGGCGCTAGTCAGTCGCAAGGCTTTTATCGTGTGTGCAATCAAGCAACCACGTCTTGTGTTTTTTGCCCCTCTTTCGCAGCTGTGACTCCGAGTCTTTACTCACGTCTCAGCAGCTCTTAGACTTTCTTTGTCTCTTTCGGTTCTTGGTCGCTCGGGTTCCGCTTACTTTAGACCAGGCCCAGACTTTTTAAATCTAGACACAGACCCGGTCGTTCTGCAGTTTCTTTAAGCTGTGACGACAATACCATTGAGCTACCCCGCCATCCCTCACTTTCGTCATTTTTACCACGACCTTCAAACGCAACAATGTCTGGACGCGGAGCACCCGGCGCTAACTCTCGTGGCCGCGGCGGCAAGTTTCGCAAGTTCACTCGAGGAGGTATGCTCGTAGAAAATTCGTGTTTCTATTTGCAAGCTTATTGTCGCTAACACCGCTCTTGCGCAGGTGGAAAACACTTCTCTCGTGACCTTCGACCCCTCGACGCAGATGGCAATGAGATAAGCATGTGGAGCGCAGACGCTCAAAAAGACGACGACTCTGAAGAGGAAGAAGAGTCCGAGGAAGAAGAAGACTCTGAAGAGGATTCAGACGCTGGTCCCTCACAGCAGAAGCAGGAATTGACCAGAGAGGAGCGCAAGCAAGCCAAGAAGGCCCAGAAAGAAGCAGCTATTGCCAGGAAGAACAAGACGGTCCAAGTCGGCGACATGCCCACCGATTCCGAAGAGGAAGAAGAGGACGATGATATGCCCGCCAACCCTAACCACTCCAAGGCCGCTCGAAACCAGACCAAGGCCCCACAATCCAACGGCGTCGAGGAGGCGACCGAGGGTGTCAAGAATTTGACTACCATGAGCCGAAAGGAGCGCGAATCCATGGAGGCTCAGCAGGCCAAGGAGAGGTACCGCAAGCTGCATGAAGCCGGCAAGACGGACGAGGCCAAGGCCGACCTGGCCCGCTTGAGACTCATCCGAGAGAAGCGAGACGCTGAGGCTGCTCGCAAACAGGTTTGTAATTGCTTGTCAATTAACGTGCTACACCTACTAATATCTATGTCCAGGCTGAACGAGAAGAGAAGGAAGCCCAAGAGAAGGCCCGAAAGGCCGAGATCGAGGCCAAGGAAGCCAAGAAACGTGAAGCTGCTTTGGGTAAGCCTTCTAAGAAGAAAGGATCGGCCAAATGAACTGGTCTACGCGCCGTTCGTTGTCAACATAGTCTACATAGCCCTCAACCACCGGGCCTTCCTCCTAAATATACATCAAATATTCTTGCGTGGCCTCGCATATTGTCGATCCTTATATCTCACGTGCAGCTAGGATCGACCCATTGTCTTGATATCCATTCAGTTCTTCTCTATGCTGTATTTTTCTGATCTTATAACATGCATGAAACTTACTGGTGACTCTATGTGTATGCCGACGTAAATCAATTCCCATCCCTCTAACCCTCTATCATTAATTATGTGTAGATTACATTGGACCATTAATTGTTATCTCTCCACCCACGCTCTCCTTCCAGAACTCATCAAAGTTGATTCCTTGCTTCTCAAATAATTCTCGGATCTGCTTCGCAGCTTTCTCCTGCTTCTCTGGACCAAAACCGCCCGGTTGCGACGACTCGTACTGAACAATTTCGATCCAGCGATAGAACAGGTCCTCTTTGCCTACAGCCGCGAGCGCATCCCTGAAGGCGAAGACCCGACGCCTCTTCTCGTCTTCCTCGGCATTGTCACCCGTCTTCATGTCAACGCAGAGCCATCCGTATTCCTCGTGAAAAAACAAGACCACTAACTTGAAGGCTTCGATTGCAGCCATCTTCTTGTCCACCATGGTGGTCGCATCAACCATAGCCGCCCAGTCCAGGTCCCAGTCCGCATTCATCAGGATATATCCGGTCTTCTCGTTGATTAGCATAGGCGACGTCGCCACGCCGATCCGGCCCATGAACAGGCTCTTCGCTGTAGAGTCGTTGACGACGTCCCCTTTCGCCTCATCCCATCCCTTGCTCCGGCGCACGACGACCTCGCGGTCCCGGAACCCGATCTTCCGGCGCCAGACGGCGGGATTTCCATCCTGGGCCAGGAAAAAGTTATAAGGCCACGATGAGATGAAGACGTAGAGAATGAAGTCCAGCATGAAGGAGAAAGTCCGCTTCCCGACCTCGACGGAGATCTCGGACCAGTCCATCTCGTCGACTACCATGGTAGTCTCGTTGGGGTAGCCGAGAATTGAGACGACAATTTGGAAGTAATAAGGTAGAATGTAGTATAGGCGGTAGGCGAGTAGCGCGGTTATAGCAAAGTTCATGAGTAGGGGTACGGTGAAGATATTCCGCTTGAATTCCGGCGGTTGGTTGTCGATGTGGATGATGTACACGTGCTTCTCATCGAGCGTCTCAATGAGCGGTTGCAGGACCTCCGGCGGCCGTTTGAAGGGTGCCGGAGGGCCGCCATCTTTCTTCTTGGCAGCCCCGGATTTTGCCTGGCCCCTTTGGCGAGCCATGGTTGTCTGATTAGAGGAATGTCGGGACTTGAGTTAGCTAGGTAAGGAAAGAAGTAGGCAATAGGGGATGAAGCGAGTTGGCAAAAATTACGAGATGAAAGGGATGTGGCTGAAGCTACCCCTGTGCCTGGATTCGGGTGGCTAGTAGAAACTGTTGTCCCACTGTCCCGCCGCCCCACTAAAATTTGCATCTTCGATTAATTGATTTGGCGTAGTGGCGTCACAATACGGAACTTTTTCATCTCGAGCATCCCAGGACCTCCGACTTTACCCAATCCGAGCTTCAAATGTCGCATAGCGATCTGAAGTAGCTGTATTCATTATGCTGAGAGCCAGCATATCAAGGGTTAGTTGCACTTCGTGGTGACGTGATCTTCTAGTCTTGCGCGTAGCTAACTGATATGCTTCATAGCAGGAGTCTTCGATATGCGCTTTCTGCCAACATCGCCTATCCCTGCGGCTAGCAACGCCACGAAACAGGCGACAGCTTTCTGGAACGAGGAATCTCAGAGACGATGATGGATGGGGTAGCTGGGGGGTCCCCTCCAAGGCTCCCGCGCAGTCGAAGCGGGATGACTTCCTAAGTCACCGTGAGCTCTCAGCGCGGGAACAATTGATTGCAAAGCAGCAAGGTTGTGAAGTTCCCGAACCGCCGAAGCCTAAACCCGCCGACCGTGGCCCCCAGGAAAGACACGTGTGGGATGCAAATAAGCAGCGCGAGGTCCAAGAGAACCCCCGGGGAAATGGCTTATCTTTCCGAGGCGCTCCTTTAAGAAATGCCTCCAATACTGCCGGACGACCTCCTACAAATATGAGCAACACCGGACCAACGCCAGCTCCTCGCAGTAGTTCCGATGTCTTTCTCGGATTAGTCAACTCCTTGCATGGAGAAACCCGCGGGCCACACCGAAACGCTCACAGCAATGACTCTTACACTACACCGATGAGACCGAGGCAATTGAGATCCGATGGGCCTTCTCATGGGATTCCTCACAGGCGTGGTCGAAGGCCACCGCTTGGTCTCGGGGCAGATAATGTTATCCAGCCCTCTCGGCCTTCCGAGGGTGAATCGGATTGGGGGTTATTATCGAGGAAGCCCCCCTCAACGAAACCTAATAGTGAAGCCTTTTGGACTGCCGTAAATAAGAGTGCGAATGATCGCGAAGGGGCGAACCCTTGGGGACTGAACGTGGATAGGCGTGCTGCCGGGAATCGTGAATCTATGAATACTTTTGCTCCCATGGGGAATAAAATCCGTGACAATGAATCTAAGGCCGACTCGGATGATTGGGGAAAAGAATATGATAAGATGATGCACCGAAGGAGAGAACAACCGAAACCTTCCAAGACACAAGAAGATGCCTCGAAACCAGCACAGATTTCACCCAAGGCGCCGGAAGATTCTGAGGAACAACGTCAAACGCAGAGCATTGATGGTCGGGATAAAGATCGGGGTCGTGATAAGCGGACTACTCGTTTCGAGCTGGAAGAGCGCGACGGTGGTGGCCGTGGCCGTCGTCGTGCTAAACGCTCGCGAGGTGGTTCCAGATTCGGAGATGAAGATGAGGATGGCTTTGATTATGATCAGTATCAAGAGAGACGTCGACTGAAGGCGTACCGCAAAGCCCAACGTGAAGCCGAGAAAGGTCCTATCCCGATCCGGCTACCAGAATTGATCAGCATTACTGCGCTGGCCGAGGCATTGAAGGTTGAACCAAACCTGTTCCTAACTCAACTCGGTGAGCTTGGATTCGAGGGAGTGAAGCTGGACAGCCTTATGGCTGGAGACACAGCTGCCCTCGTCGCGCAGGAGTACGGGTTTGAGCCAACAGTGGATGCTGGTGCGGACCGTGATCTCAAGCCTCGCCCACCACCTGAAGACCCATCAATTCTTCCACAACGGCCGCCGGTCGTGACTATCATGGGTCATGTCGACCACGGCAAGACAACTCTGCTTGATTATCTGCGGAAATCATCTATCGCGGCTCAAGAACATGGTGGTATCACACAGCGCATTGGTGCTTTCTCCGTGAAACTCTCTTCTGGTAAACCGATTACCTTCCTCGATACTCCAGGACACGCTGCTTTCCTTACGATGCGGCAACGAGGTGCCTACGTAACAGACATAGTCGTTTTGGTTGTAGCTGCGGATGACAGTGTCAAGCCCCAGACTATTGAGGCTATTAAGCACGCCCGCGCTGCCAAGGTACCGATGATTGTGGCTATCAACAAGATCGACAAGGACGGAGCTCATATTGACCAAGTCAAGCATGACCTTGCACGAGAAGGCGTTGAAATCGAAGACTTCGGCGGAGACGTCCAGGTTGTTTGCGTGAGCGGGAAGACTGGCCAGGGTATGGACGACTTGGAAGAAAATATCCTTACCCTCTCTGAAATTTTGGATCACCGAGCCGAACTCGATGGCCCTGCGGAAGGTTGGATCCTCGAAAGTAGCTTGAAGCCCATAGGAAAGGCTGCTACTGTCCTTGTGAAGCGAGGCACTTTGCGACCGGGCGACTACATTACTGCTGGCCTTACGTGGGCCAAAATTCGTCACCTGCGCAACGAAGCTGGCGCAGAAATAGATGAGGCGCCTCCAGGAACACCGGTCGAGATCCTAGGCTGGAAAGMCCTTCCCGCCGCGGGTGACCAGGTCATCCAAGCGCCGGACGAGGGCCGAGCTAGAGACGCGGTGGAATACCGCGAGGGGCTTCGTGAGCGCGAAAAGGACGCTGCTGCCTATGAAGAGATCTCCGAGGCTCGCAGAGCTCTGCAGGAGAAGCGAGCTCGCGAGAAGGCCGCTGCTGGAGGTGGCGAGGACGCAGCTGCCGCCGAAGAGCCACCCGAGGAGGAGAATGGTGTGAAGATGGTCAACTTCGTCGTCAAAGGCGACCTCCACGGCTCCGTGGAAGCAGTCTGCGCCGCTATCCAAGAGCTCGGCAACAACGAGGTGCGGCCGCGTATCCTGCGCTCGGGCACGGGTCCAGTCCATGAGTTCGACGTCGAACACGCCGCCACTTCCAAATCTGTCATAGTAAACTTCGCAACGACGACACCGGGGTACATAAAGAATATGGCAGAGGAGCAGGGTGTGCAGATTCTGGACCACAACGTTATTTATCATCTTGTGGACGACGTCAAGGAAAAGCTGAGCGAGCACTTAAGCCCCGAGATCAGCAGCCGCGTGCTGGGCGAGGCGGAGGTGCTGCAGATCTTCCCGATCAACATTAAAGGCCGCAAGTACAAGAACATTGCGGGCTGCAGGGTCAGGAACGGTCTTGTGACGAGGAATGCCTTGTTCCGGATTTACAGGGGCACGGAGAAGATTTTTGACGGTGAGTTTCTTCTTCATTCTTCCAAATCATCAACCATCGAAGGAATGGTATTTGCTAATAACACTGGATAGGCAAACTTGAGACGCTCAAGCACCTTAAGAAAGACATCAACGAGGTGCACAAGGGTACCGAGTGCGGTATCGGCTTTGAGGAGTTCCAGGATTTCGAGGTCGGTGACAAGATCCAGGCTTACGAGGAAGTTAAGACGAAGAGAAGCTTGTAGTTGAATCAAACGCACAGCCAACACCAATTCCATTCATCGACTAATGACGACGCTTCCGATATGAGGTCTGAGGGTGGACTCTGTATGATGTAGTATATATGTAGAGTACGCATATGAACAATAGATAACGCGCTATATAAATATGGAAGGTTGGCCTCATGAAAAAAGGAAAACGCATTAGGAGAGGATGAAAACATGATAGCATCGGCTGGGAATTACGGGCGATACTGGTAGACCTACTTGTACCTAATGTTGCATCTACGGCGTTGCCTTTGGGTTGCTTGTACATAATTGCATTATGGCAAAATCCATCAATCCCCCCTTTAAGTCATTTGCGGTAGTAGCTTGACGTAGCGGAGGAAAAGGGACCACTTCTCGCGGTCTAGTTTTGAAACACATGAATAATTTATAGCAAGCATGGACGGTGGACACAATGGTATAGTACTTCGACATCAACAGAACTGCTCTCTTGGATCTACTTATTAATCCATTCCAGTCCCACGTCTACTCTCTCATCGTCTCAACATCAATGTTCGCATGAATTCAATGCCTATGGCTATGCAACCGAACACGCCTACTTAGCTCACGCAATGCCGAACTCAGGTATCTCGCCCATCTCGCTCTTTTGCTCCGCCCCCAGTGTGTAACTCACTCTCCATCGCAATTTAATGTTTTCGACCTTCTTGCTCTTGTCTCCCGCGTGGAATACCTGGACAGACTGCGTCACGCCGGCCATCTGCTTTGGTTGCAGGGATCGGCCTGTCTGCGGCTGTAGCTGGAGTTCGAATCCCTTTAATGAGAATACGGTTAGCTACCTGCAAGATCGTTTTCGAAATAATTGAAGGATTTTAGAAAGCCACATTGGCTAGTTCGTTGGTGTAAAGCCCGAAGTGCTAATTTAAAGGGGGGCGCGCGGTAGAAAAGGGGGAAAGGTTAACTTTCTTACCTTTGTAACGGCTAGTTGGAAGTGAAGATTAGTTATAGGCGCAGCAGTGGTGTTAGAGAAGAGGAATAGCAAAGACAGGGCGCTTGGCGTCGAAGACCTCGTCGCCTTAAGTTCGATCTGCAAGGGGCCGTCCTTAAAGGTCACTTGGTGCTCCTTAGGAAGCGAGGGTTCAGGCGGCAAGGCCGAAGAGAAGGACCATTCATCGTCGTCGGCAGTGGCGGCGGGCGCAGAGGGCTTGGGAGTAGCTGGCTTGGAGGAGTACTGAGCAGAGGCGAGAGACGCAAACGGATCGTTCGATGGAGTTGCCTTTTGGGGKGGTGGGTTGGAGAAGGCAGATTGCTGAGCCAGATGCGGCTGAGGAGTATTCGACTGAGATCCAGTAGGAGGCGATGTGAACCCTCCAAAAGGGGAGAAAGGAGGCGGAGTAGGTGAAGATACTGGTCCCTTTGCGCTGTTATTTTGGGTCATAGATGATAGTAAAGCAGGCCCCGGCACATCTATAAGAAGGTCAGTTATACAGCTAATATCATTGAGGATGTAATCAACGCACTTTGATTTGCTCCGAAGCCAAGGGAGATTCCGCCTCCTTGGCCAAAACTACTGTTGCTGTCCCCTAGAGAGAGCCCTAGAAGATCGTTCTCAAGACCGCCAGCTTGCGAACTTGACCCAGCGGCGTTGTTAGCGGAGCCATTCGCTGCGGCGTCCGCATCGAAGTCGATCAACGACAGCTCATTGGTGGCTGAGGTGGACTTCCCTGTTGTCGCCGATGGCGTTGGAATAGGTGCGCCTGCGGCGATCTTGTTTGCGCCTTCTATGTCACCCTTCTTGAGGAGCTTCCATCGCTCAACCGTCCGATGTATACTGTCGTTTATCTCGAAAAGCTTGGCCACAGCCTCGTGATCATCTGACTCTTCTTCGCACATCTTCTGGATCTTAGGCTGCGCGCTTTGGAGTGCCGAGGCCAGTTCCTCAAAGACGTCACCGTCTTTCATAGAATCGCCCGGCTTAAAAGCTGCTAACCTCTCCTCCAATAGGCGCGCCTTGGCTTGAATCTTGCCAACCTCCTCAGCTGCCTTTGCGCGGTAGTCTGTCTTGGACCTTGTGTCGTAACCAGCCATGATCTTCATCAGCCGGTTTGCCTCTTGTAAGTCCTCCGGAGTACCTCTTCGGATCAGCTCCTGAAGCTTAGCGGATTGCGCTTCCCGCTCTTCCTCTTCCATCTCCTCGGCTGATTTCAGATTCTATAACAGTTAGTAGGCTCAATCGGAATACTGAAACTGCGCCGCAGTCTACTCACGTCACTCGGATTCAAAACGGCGGCATCGTCTCTCCGAACCTCGGGGAAATGGTAACCTTTATAACTCAGCAGTCGGTGCATATCTCGGATGAACCCCAGGTCCTCCTTGTACCGACTCGTCTCGCATATTGTGCTCCTCCATTCTTCGATAGCTTCTAGGATCTTAGCCTGGACTTTGGTGTATCGGATTGGAGGCCTCTCGGGAAAGCGCCTGACAAGCTCATTCAGGAATTCCTTGGTGCTGATCTGAAGATGAAAGGGGTACCCGCAGTTCTTGACACAAATATCGAGAAGGTTGAGGGCAAGGAGGCTGACGTTGGGATTGCGCGAGTTGATGTAGTTAACAATGGCGACGGCGGCTTCGCGAGGGGCGCTACCTTTCTTGCTGTTGATTAGATCGGCGATTTCGAGGTTCAAAGCAAGGTTCGGTTCGTAGTTCTCGGGGCTGCAGGCGCTCGCTATGAATCTTTGGAGTTGGGATGGTCGAGGGTAGCCCAACTCGTTCCAGCGATCTCTCGCCGCCGCACGAGCGGAGGCGGCCTCCATGCTGTTTCAAGTATTCGTCACAGGCTGGAAGCAATGGATGTTGGTATAAATGCGCCTAGTTGAATGCGCTTACGGACTCGAAATATCCATAGATATATACTTATGCGAGGTCTAGCGATTGGTCCTATTATTCGTCCACAACGATCATCTTGTTCGTTGATGCTAAGCTCGACAAGGGTTATCGCCAGATGTCTAAGATGCTGCGTGTATCCATTCGAACTCACTAGCAGGGCAATAAGCAAGCATCCCACTTTAGTGTGGCACAGAACTGTGGCACCGGCGCGCGGTGGAGAAGCGGACAGAACATTGAAGCTTCTCCATTGGACCAATCAAATTGATGCAGCTGCGGATTATCTAATCCGCCTGCTGCATAGGAATTGAAAGCGAGCCCCGCGGCCAGCGCCTGATGGAAGGTTCAATTTTTGAAGTTCAGGGTAGGTAACTGCCCCACGCTCCGTCATTCAGCAATCGTTTTGCAGGCGGATAACCACCTTCGAAATAATTGCGCTTGTGAAGCGTTCTCCATACCACGTTACAGCCGTCATTCTTCTTTCCTCTCTTCCGTTAATATCATCGAAGCATTGGAATTCAGCCAGCATGGTTCGCCACAAGAAAGACAAATTCTCGTCTCGAGGTGGAAAAGGTCATGGAAATGGTCGATCTCATCCACGCCCCACTGACGACGATTCTGGAGAAGCGATCTCCTCGAAACCCGCCTTCAAGGCTGCATGTTGGGACTTAAACCACTGCGATCCGAAGCGATGTTCCGGCAAGAAGCTCATAAGACTGGGCCTCATGCGCGACCTTCACCTCGGCCAGAGACATAACGGAGTCATCATCACACCCAACGGAAAGCACAAGATTTCCCCCGCCGACAGAGAGCTTATGGAACAATATGGTGCTGCCGTGGTCGAATGTTCTTGGGCGCGAACGAAGGAAGTCCAATGGAACAAGGTTGGCGGCAAATGTGAACGACTATTACCGTATCTCGTCGCAGCGAATACTGTCAACTATGGCAAGCCCTTGCGACTAAACTGCGTCGAAGCTTTGGCCGCCGCGTTCTACATATGTGGTCATTCCGATTGGGCAGAGGAAGTTTTGAAACCGTTCAACTATGGCGAATCCTTCCTAGCCATTAATTCCAAGCTACTGAAGAAATACGCGGCTTGCGCCGACGAGGAGGAGATTATAAAGACCGAACAGGAATGGATGGAGCGATTAGACCGCGAGCACGCCGAAAGCAGGGAAAATGCCGACGATGATGATCTGTGGAAAGGTGGAAACGTGAATCGAAGGCCGATTATCGACACCGACGACGAAGAGGATGAAGACGAAGATGAAGATGAGGAGAAGGGCAAGGATGAGGACGAGGATAGTGCTGACGGGATTTACCTTGGCAAGAAACCGACTCAATGGCCTAAACCCGGAGAAAGCACGAACGATCAGGAGGGGGAGACTAGTAGAGATCGCTTCGATATATCGGACGACAG
Organism: Hypoxylon sp. E7406B; assembly: GCA_000931505.1. Taxonomy (NCBI): domain Eukaryota; kingdom Fungi; phylum Ascomycota; class Sordariomycetes; order Xylariales; family Hypoxylaceae; genus Hypoxylon; species Hypoxylon sp. E7406B. Next base: position 59,188 of record JYCQ01000221.1, on the reverse strand, counting down.
TGATGATGATGCTGAGATGGAGGAAATCCGACGCAAGATCCTCGCATCAAAACCGTTCGCCAATGCAGAAGCAGACCATAAGCCGAAGCCACAGACAATMCCTCCGCCCCTCCAACCGCAGAGATATCAAGTCGATTCAGACGCAGAGCCTGATTCGGACAACGGAGAAGATGACGAGGACGATGATGCTTTTGATAACATCATTGATGCCACCCCCGTCACAGATAGGATCGGACTGGCTAAGCTTGAGAAAGAGAGGTCAAAAGCGACCGTCATGAGCCGTACATTCACTTCGGGTGGTGCGTCGGCACCTAAGAGATGGTAAATGAATGAGTATAAGAAGTGTGCCTGGTTAAAGCACTACCATGGCACGTACATACAGTATACCTATGTTTTTACCTCTATTGGTGCCGTGAGTATTTTCTTCTCTGGACGTATGAGAACTGGAATAGTCATGGCTCTCCTATATTTCGTCTGGGCGGGCATCTTTAGCGCCTATTCAAACCCACTTGAGATTTGATATTCTGCATCAAGAGATGTAGGCGTTATTCTGCTCAGACCCACCAATGTGAGTATTAGATGGTACCTGTTAATGAGCCCAAGGTAGGTTAGCTTTAATCATCATCGTCAGTATAATGATTACTTCATATTTCTCCTATCCATTTAAGGCGTCTTCTATTCTCCTGGGTTGCGATTGTAGGCTCTAGCATCTTAGCCAGCTTAAACCAAGCGATACGGTAGATTATAGTAATAGTATTGATGCATTAAACTTGATGGTTACTATGTGCTGCTTGAAGCAAAATACTCAACACATTTAGGTATATGTATATCCTAGACGAGCCTCCGAATATGCCCGCCCGCTCAACTATACCAGCACTCAGAACTCCCACACTAATACACAATATCACCGACCCTTCCACCTCAACCGCCCCACCCAATCCGCCCACCTCCTCACCTGCTCCTCCTCCATCAACAGCTCAACAGTATAATACCTGCGCGCCAACTCCTCATGCCCAGCGAACCGGTGCACGAAGCGATGACACGCGCCGCACAGCCACGCCACGTTCTGCAGGTCCTCCTCGCGGTGCCACCCGCGCCTCACCGCCTTCGCGTGCACGAACCGCGGTATCAAGTGGTGGTAGCTCAGCGGTATCCAGTCCCGCCCGCACACCTCGCACCCCTCCGCCTCGCGGATCGTGGACCGCGGCGGTGGGGGAGCGGTGCTGAGGACGCTGAGGAAGGACGTTAGGATCGGTGCGAGGAATTCGTTGATTCCTTGCACGGGCTCGCGCGTTATGCCGTAGGCGGAGAGGGAGTCGGCGATGGCGGGGTCGAGCGCGGGGAGGAGAGGGGGGATGTCGGCGCCGGTGAGGGGGAGCGCGTACCGGGATTGCAGATCTGTGTCTTTGGTATAGGCGTAGTAATCTAGGGTTTTGAGCTCGGCGGGKAGGGCTTGGAATGTCTCGGCCGCGATATAGTCCGCGAAGTCGGCAAGGTCGTCAGCGTTGCTTAAGTCTCCCTCCGTGTCGCCGTTCTCCGTGGGTGTTGGCGTAGGTGCAGGTGCTGGTGATGCGGAAGAGGACTTTTTGGATCGGGGTTTTCGCTTGAGCTTTGATTGGGGCTGCGAGATCTTCTCTATGAGCGCGGTTGAGAGGCAATCGCGGAATATCTCGTAGTTCTTTTCTTGGTCGTCTGGGATTGTTGACATCTTACTCTACGCTACGCTTATGCACGTCTTGGAATCTATAAGGTGGTTGTTGGGCTCAAGACGAGGATGAGCGTGAGTGACGTAAAAGGACCCCGATTGAGGTAGCTACCTACGTATATGTAGATGCACCGAAACGCCATTTAGTAACCTCGATGTCTCATTGATGCTATTGCCAATGACGATGACGGTGTAGAAGCCATCCACGCCCCTTACCTATCCCAATCGAGTATACAGCTACCCCGCATGATCCAGTTAATGCATCATAGCCGTTGGCAGCTCGCGGCGATGAATAAGCCTATGGACGCTCACTACAATAGGGCGTGAGCGATATGGGGATATAAGCTCTCTCGTTCTCCGATTGACTCACTGCCGAATTGCTCCGCAGCGGATACGGTTCTAAATCTAATGGCGACTAAGACGGTCATCGCATTCGATCTCTACGGGACGTTACTGTCCACCGAATCAATAGCCCATGAGCTAGCGAAGGTTTACGATGAAGACAAGGCAAGCTCCTTGGCTGCGTTGTGGCGGAGATATCAGCTGGAGTATACATGGCGGATCAATAGCATGGGTATGTGGCAGCTTCAGTCCTATACGGTCTTAGCAGTGATGCTTGAATCCCCGCTTACAGGAACTACTAGGTGAATATAAGTCATTCAGCGAGATAACACGCAACGCCCTGTATCACGCGACGGCAGAACATGGGTTGACGCTCTCGGAGAAAGACGCGGATGCTCTGATGAAATCATACGACTCATTGCATGTCTTCCCAGAAATCCCCTCAGCATTGAAACTCTTAGAAGAGAATAGCGATTCCGTGGAAGCCTACGTCTTTTCAAATGGAACCGACGAAATGATTGGAAACTCCATCAAGACTTCGCCAGAGCTAGGGCCTCATGCTGGAAGATTCAAATCGTTGATCACTGTTCACGGTCTGAAGTGTTTCAAACCGGATAAGAGAACATACAACCACCTCGTCGAACAGGTTGGCAAGCAAGGAAATGCGAGCGAAGTATGGGTGGTCAGCGCGAATCCGTTCGACATCGTCGGCTCAAGGTCTGCGGGTTTAAAAGCTGCCTTTATCGACAGAGCTGGCAAAGGTTGGATAGACCGACTGGACGAAAAGCGTAGCCCGTCAGTTGTGGCATCAGGAGTTGATGAAGCGATCAAGTCAATTCTGAAAGATTAATGTATTAAGATATATACGTCGTAACTAGATCATTCTCATATAACGTGATATTTGAGGTGTGTCGCAAAGGGTATCAACAATCTGGTAAGATGGGGTAACCGCTTGACAAATCCAAATCAGGCGTGATGACACTTAGGTGATCCTGTGGAAGCTGTTGAAGAGCTTGATAATCTCCTCGGCAAAGAGCGCTGCGTCGCCTGGATACCGAGCGCTTATGTAGTTATACTTCTCGTCCTCGACAATAAAGCTAGAGCGAATGATGAGCAACAGAGACGAAGATCTGGTATGCAATCTCGCTTCAAGAGAAAAATAAAGATGAACTTACGCTCCTGGGTTTAGATTGGCCTTGAACTGAGCCGGGTCGGCAAGGACCTTCTTGATCTACAGGTTCATTTAGCCGGATAGTTGTCAGGAGGTCTCTTCAAACGTTTGCGCTTACTGCGTCCTCAACGTTTTCACTTCCGTGACCGTACGTCTTGTAGTAGTCGCCTAGCACTGCTCGAGTTCCCCAGTACGCGACTTGTTCGAATTTCGCTGGTAGAGCTGTGGTATTACAATCGCGTATGACGCTCCTACCATCGGCATCTTTCGACTCGGCTAGGACCATAACGCCATGGCATATAGCGCCAACCACCTTCTTGCTCGGTCTTTTCGTCTTGGGGAAATAGTCCACCATAAGCTTATGCACGATCGGCGAGTCGATGATTTGCCTGACTCCTTTGTCGTGGCCACCGGGGAAGACGACGAGGTCAAAGGGATCGAGGGCAAAGCCGGGTTCAGACCACGAGAGCGGGTGGCGCATCTCTTCGCTTATGGCCATCTTCTTGTACAGGTGAACGACTTCCTTCTTCGCACCCTGCTAGGTTATTAGGATCGCTGGTTCGATATTCTTGTGTGAGCTATCACAGGCCGTCGTGGCGTACGAGTAGCTTCTGTGTAAATCCCTCCAACATTTTCTTGTCGCATCGCGGCTGTTTGCCATTCTCGGTCGCGAATTGGACTTCGTACCCTGCATCCTTGAATGAGGTATAAGGGACAGCGGTTTCTGTGTAGCGCAGGTTAGAGGCTGAGCTTGAGATGTGCGCAAACAAGCGCACTGCAATAGAGGCGTAGCGCACGCACCTGTAGGATCGTGGCCATAGTCAGCCATCATGAAGAGGACCTTTGGGGTCTCAAAGGTCGGCCCCGGCGAAACAATTTGCTCCTCTTCCATCATTCTCTGTTTGTGTTGGAATTCCTTCGTAAGGTTATGTTGTTTGTGACTTGTTTGCGATTAAATCAAAGTACGATAAGAAAGAAATGGGTTGATGGGAGCAAGTCGAGTCGAAAGTTCAAAGGTGGGATGGCCTTGACGTAATAGGTACCTCGGTACAATGCCCAGAACATGGGTTATGCGCCTAATTGAACCGCATGGACAAGACTTCCTATAAAATGTCACGGCGCGACTATTGTTATGTATTCTTTCTCTTTGGAAATGATTAAGAGACGAGCTGTGAAGAAGAACTGGCAACTCGAGCGACTACTCCAGCCTGTAGGGAAAAGCCCGTGGAGATTCGTTGGGAAACATGTCGGCTTATCCCGATTATTATCACTGAAGCCCTTCGGCATACCTCAGTACTCACAACGCGTCATTCTCCCAATCCTCAAGCCAGCCAATTCAATTCAATTTCTTTTTTCTTTCTTTTTCTTGTAATATCGTCTCCTTCATGAGTATGAGGGTTCTATATACCCCCTATCTTCATGCTCCCAGCCTAGCTTCGGCCAACCCTCCGGGAGTGTCGCGAATGGTGGGAGTATGTACCTGTCATTGCAGGAAGAGTCGGTACATGCGAGATCACACAACCCAAAGACGTTGCAATAGCACTCCTTCGCAGATGGACAGTGATATGCGTTCTTTCCGAAAATAACTGGCCGGCATGATTAGAATGGCTGCAAAAAGAAGAAAAAAAGGGCGGATAGATTGCCTCAACTCACTGTGCCATGAGAATTCCATCACGCGCCCACTCAGCCCGTCATCTAAGGGCGTATCGAGTAACCAATTACGAAAGCGCGCGTATCTCTCCTTCGAGTGCCGTTTTATGGTATCCCTCGTAACGGCGAACTGCGAGCAGCAGCTCACAGCAACAAGCGTCGGTACCGGGACCTCCGGGACCAGTTCCTGGAACGCACGTCGGAACACGCCTTTAGCCGAGACCGGCTTTTTCGCCGCATCTTCACCCTGCTTCTCATCCGCTTCTTCGGGATCCTCGTCTTCGAAAGGCCGGATCTCGGCCGGACACCCGATGACCCACACGCACCGGAGGTTGACGTAGCCAGCCTCGCGCACGTAGGGGAGCTGGAAGTTGTGTAGTGTTGGGATGATGTCGTAGTCCGGGTCGTCGTTGTGCCATTGGAAGCGCGATGCGTGCGCGAATATCACTACGTCGGGCAGGTTGTCGTAGTGGTCGATTATGTAAGTCAGATATACCATAGCCTCGCGGCCCTTATTCTTCGGCACTGTCAAGGGCGCCAATGGGTCGTCGGTGATGTAGACCTGCGGATTCCACTGCGGGAAGTACCGGTAAACCCACGACGGATCTTCTTTCGTCGTGCTTGCTAGGACGATCTCAGTCTCGCGACGGGGAGTTGCGTGGGCTTGAGCCACACGGGTTTCGGCCGCATCGCCAGTAGTAAGATGGCCGACCGTTTCCGGATATGTGGTTTTACCTCGCTGCAGATACAGCAGGACCAAACAGAAACTAGCGACTAAAATACCGGCGACCCGGGATTGGGAACGACGGCCTGTCAGCATGGCGAGGTGGCGGGTCGGATCGAAGGTCCATGGAAATATCTTTTTCTTGAATGCCTTGAATGATACCTCAAGATACCGATGAAAAGAAGACTATTTTTCCGTTTGAAAAGTTCATTGCTGGCGTGTCGCAGTGACGAATTCTTTGTACGCCACGGCGGCAGTAAGTGTTACACAAATAAGAAGCAAACATGGCACAATTTACATGACCTACATGCGATTGAACGGATTGAGGAGTCCTAGAGTCAGCTACGCATAGGGGGCGGTGGTGAGACAAGGCATCCAATTGGATGGCCTGGAATTGCTGTTGGTTGCCTGCGTTTTAAGAGGTGCATAATAATCCGCGTATACGGCGTAGTGGCGTATCTTAATAAGATTACAGGTACCAAGGTAGGATAAGATTCCCATACCGTGTTGGTGCAACCGGTGGCTTTTTATTTCGCCTTTGAGAGGTCAACATATACGCATCGAGTGTCGGATGGTGCATGCCTGGGTATTTTTACCATGGATCAGATCACCACGGTCCGCGGTGTAGGTTTCGGATTTTGTGCAGATAATACACCGGTCTCAATACCAGGTACCAAAATGCCGCCCTATGTACACGTAGCTGAAGAACTTGCTTATTTTTATTTTTGCGATTCGTATTCGACCTCTCTTATGTGATATGCTTCCTAGCGGAATCCCTTTCGATATACTAGTTCAATGAACCCCTTACGTCGATAGCGTCTTTTGGCAGGAATGATATTATCATCCCCAAACCTTATATGGACCCTGTCCCTCGCCTTTCTATGGCTTACACCGACTCGGACTTGGGCGCAGGCTGGCCGCCAGCCCCGAGATGCTGAAGCCTGGGCTGGCATAGGCTTCAGGGACAGTCCTGCCAACCTTTTCCAAAGGGATGCGTGCTCCGATGCCTTTGGCTCTAACAGTGCCGATTCTATATGTGCTCCTAGCAACACTCTTTGCTGTAGGTCTCGTCCCTATTCGAAGGTAGGGTTATGATGTCCTGATTGTCCGATTAGGTATACAAATAGGAGAAACGTATCCATCATGCCTACAAGCGATGGGTATGGGATGGTGCTGCGTGGGAAAGTATTGCAACCCCTATCTTATATCCATCAGATCGAGAGACTCACGTTGGCGACAGTGGAACAAATGATGACTGCTACGTCGACCAACCTTCGATGTGCGACACCGCGAACTCCGTAGCTTGTACCAATCTTGCACCAAACACAACGGCCGCATGCTGCCCTCGACTGACCAGGTGTTCGGAGGGCTATGAGGCTGCAGAATCTAATGTACGCTGTGAGATTGGCTACGACGACTTGATGCAGCTTGGTGCTACCGTTTCTGAGACGTCCGCGCTCCCCTCGGTCTCCGCTTTCTCGGCCTCTTCATCTACCTCTTCTACTAGTTCTACTTCTTCGCCCACTACGTCTTTAACCATCGAGAGTCCTGTCTCAAACTCAAATAATGATGTAGGGCTAGATCTAGCTACATCTACACTGACTCCGGGATCGATTGCGGGAGTAGTGGTTGGCTCTGTTGTTGGTGTGGCTCTCATTGTCGCTGCGGCATACTACTTGTTACGCCGCAGAAGGAATGCCAAGCAAGCCGCCATCAATAACAATGTAAACAACAACAATGGCCTTCCTATGCAGCAGGATTACAATCAGGCTGCGTACAACTCGTGGTATGGCGCGTGGCAATACAATGGCGAAACCCGGGGTTACAGTCAACCATCAGAGCTGAATTCAGTCCAATCGCCAAAGGAATTAGCACCCCAGCGTCCTCCCCAAGAGCTGGCTGGATAGCGGAGTGAAGATTAAGACGAAATGTAATAATACTTGGATGTAAACAACTAGATATATAAGAGATATGCGACTTATAAGGGTGGGAATAGAACGATGATGGAGGGGATGTGCTAAATTTGAATATACATATGAGGGGATATCCTGAAGGTACCGAGTCGAAATGCTGCAGTTCATATTCTCGCAGATTCATCCTGGGTATTCAAACTGAATTACAGTCTACTTGAACCGATGCTAAAGAATGAGCGCCTTATAACAAACTCCGAGGAGACGCAGTTAGCTCCTATGCATGCATGACCCCTTAAGAAGCACATCTCAACCCTTTCCCTTATTCCCCCATCCTCCTATATCACCGTCATCCTCCTCACTTCTCTAGGAAGATCCGGCGGACTCCTTCCATTCCTATACTGCCACAACCGACTCAAATCCTTAACCCTCACCTTCCCATCATCAATCCCATCCTTATCCTCATAAAAACTGCCATGCACCTCAACCTCMCCCTTCACAATACTCCCCTGCCGGCCCGCCAGCTCAATCATCGACCAACTGTTCTCAGGGGCCTCGCGCAGGTCGTCCTTCTCAGATCCCTTCTCCGCGACCTCGACGGTGCTGTTCATGAAGTCGTTGCGCTCGGCGCACCCGACGAACTCGCCCTTGGCGTCGCGCGCCAGCGGGAACATGCCGTTCAGGTAGTGCTGGCAGAACTGGTGGCCGCCGCGCGGCGACGTGCGGCTGAAGACGCGGCCGATGTACCGCGGCATGTCGGGCGACGCGCGCTCGTTCCGCACGAAGTGCAGGATCCCCCACAGCGCCACGAAGTCCGTCGTGTGCGCGTAGTGCTCCACGTGTGCGATTGCGCGGTCCGACGCCGGCACCGTGTACGCTGTTGCGCGGGACGTGTCTGATTCTTTGGACACGGAGGTGGTGAGGGTTGGGACGCGTCTGTGGGCGTCGAAGGAGTATGCGCTGCCGTTTGAGGGCCGCCTTCGTGATGCGAGGGAGTGGGTCTCGATTGGGGAGTCGGTGAGGGGGATCTCGGTGATGGTGGTGGGTATGTGGGTGTCTGTCCTAGGCAGCTTCTGTTCCGCTGTCTGGGCTTCCACATGTCGATGGGGGTTGTTGAAATGGTTGGACGCATTGCCAAACGTGTAGACCTCGAGTTTGGACAATAGGTTCTGTGGCAGCTCTTGGAGGAGCCAATCAAGGACCAAGCCCCCTTCGATTCCGCCTTGCGAGTGTAGGATGAAAACCACTTTCGTATACTTTGGGTTGTACAGTTTCTCCTTAATGATCTTATACGCCGCACGAATGTCACTCGTGGCGTAACCGAAATTACGTTGTATCAAGCACTCGACGACGTCGAAGATGACACCTGTGGTACGGTTATGAACACCGATAATAGGCCGCTTGAAGGTGAGAGCTAATCGGTTGATGTTGCTTTTCAGCCAAGCCTCACTAAACACTTGGGGTCAGTGGAAATGCGCACAACGGATGGTCATGGGGTCGCACATACCCTACAGCAACACCGTTCAAGAAAATCCATTGCTCATGCGCATGCTCCTCCAACGCAGGCGCGTATTTCGGATCGGATTCAAAGGTAATGGTTTTCCCGTTCAAGCCCAGGCACAGGAACCAGTTCAACGTGAAAAATGCAGCCATCCCGAGTCCCACCATCCAGACCGGGAAGAGGAGAGCTAAGGGCAGGGTTAATATGAAAAACAACTGCATAACCATAAGGATCGTGTGAATGAAAATGCACCACATATTCTGTTTGGTGAACGAGAGTTCGTCAAAATGGTCGCCGTCGCAGGGGCGGACCGGCCATAGTACCCAAGGCAGAGCCCAAGCGAAGGTGAAGAAGTACCTCACGTCCCACATCATCAGCCTCCAGGGCATATCGGTGTAGCTGTAGTTGATGACGGACTCGCCGCCGACCTGCGAGCCGAAGAACTCGGTGCGATCCATGACGGGCTGCGAGCGGGATGCCCGCCCCATTCCTCCATGTGATCGAGCGAAGATGCCTGACATGTAGAGAAGGCCGCCGACCATAGCAGCGAGGACGCAGCCAAAGTAGACGGGGAAATTCACGGCGGAGAGAAGCGCCCCCGTGTCGGGGTAGCAGCACTCTTTTATAACGCCCAGGATGCGCATTTTCTTGCCTCGTGCCTCGTACCTTTCAGCTATACCGAAAAGGAAAAACGACCTGTCCCCCAATTTTCGGTGTCACAAACCAGAGACAGTGTGCATGGTGGCTGTCCATGGCGTCGGCAACGGCACGGGGGGGATCTGCACCGTAACATCGTGGCTAGGTAGCGCTTTTTAACAGGGCTGAGATGCGTCACCCCTTGGCGTGCGCTATAGCGCCCCCTATGACCAATAGGCAGCAATCTATAAAAGTGTGAGTTGGTCACAAATCTGGGTCATCTGAGCTGGGGGCTGATGGGTTGTTGGAGTTGCTAATTGGGTGCTGTTGTGGATGGGGGACAGATGTGGTTGGAGAAATTCAAAATGAGGACGTTGTTCTACGGGGAGGGATGCTTTCTATAATTGGGGATTCTTACTGTGTTTCCATTTGATTCATCGGGACTCGGCAGTTGCTTGTATCACCGCTGAAGGAATTCCCCACATCCGCTGTAGTGTGCGCTGATAGGGCTGGATACGACAGCGTTGCGATCAGATCTATAAGGAGAAGGAGGAAGTATAACACCAAAGACAATCCAGTTTTATCGTCAAGTCAAGCATGTTGATATGAAGTAAGTACCTATATTCTTCGAGCATTATAGGAGATAGGTATTGTCTGTGTTCATCTTGAACAGGTTATAGCTGGTTGGGGCGTTCATGTACTGCGACGCCATCATACATATCCGATCTTAAACACCCAGCAAAACTCATCCTTATCCAACAATGCGTCGTCAACCTCGATCTTCAACGCTGCCTCACTACCCCTCCCGATCACGGCCCACGTCAACTTCTCACCCCCTTCAACACCTAGTAAACTGATCTCATCGCCCTCCAAAACCGGTACCGGCGCCGCAACACTAACCACGCCGTCCTGTGGCACGGGCCGCTCCAAGAACAAGACGTAAAACGCCTCGTCTGTCTGCGTAAATCTCACATCAGGCCCTCCCGCAATCTCGCTCTGCACAAACCAATACGTCGTGTTAAAAATGGCCTCTCCATGGCTTTTAATCCAGCGTCCGGCCTCGCGCAGGTTATCCACCTCGGCCTGAACTATACTCCCGTCGGCGCGGGGTCCAATGTCTAACAGCAGATTGCCGTTCTTAGACACGATGTCGACCAGCGTGTAAATAAGTGTGGTGGCATTCATGTACGCCTCATCCGGCGTAGCTCGGTTATACCCATAACTAAATGGATCCATGCCCTGATTACTCTCCCACTTCCGCCGCTGCGCCGACCCGAAGCGCATGTACTCAGGCGTGTCGAAGTCAGCGGCCTGGGGCACGCCGCACCGGCTATTAATCGCGACTTGGCGATTCTGCTCGCGCGCCGTGTTCCACCATTTGGACGCGAATTCCGCCGTCACGTTGGCGGCGCCGCAGTCGCACCACATGATGTCCGTGCCGTACTTGTAGGCTAGCGTGTTCATCTGCGGCAGCATGACGTCGGATAGGAAGTCGGCGACGGGCACGTGGCCCACGTACGGCTCCGTGACGCCTGTGTACGGGTTTGTGGCGAGGACGCCGGGCCAGCTGCTGGTGCCGGGGTTGGTGCGCGGGTCAAGCTGGTCGAAGCCGTAGGGTCCGAAGTCTGGGTTGAACCACTCGGGCAGCGAGAAGTACGTCCCGCGCTTGAGTTGGGGCTGGTACTCTGCGGCCGCATCGAATAGCTCGCCCAAAACGTCGCGATGCGGGCCGTAGTGTAGTGCGGAGCGGTTGCTGGTTGCGCCGGTGTCGAAGAGGGCGAAGCCGTCGTGGTGCTTAGATGTGATGACGAAGTACTTTGCGCCGGCATCTGCAATGAGATCGACCCAGGCCTTCGGATCATAAGTGGATGCAGTAAAGTCTGGGAACGTGTCATCGTATGCCCATTCTTCACCATAAGTGCGGAGCCGGTAGTCGTAGAAGTCCGACGGGTCTGCTTGTGGGTGGTGAGTTGAGTACCACCTATAATGCCTCTCGGTTAGTATGATGCTCAGTAACAATTCGGAGAATGACATACCAGAACCATTCGGCATAGCTCTCATACGGCGTTGAATTGCCCCATCCTGTCACAGCGTACACGCCCCAGTGTATGAAGATTCCATACTTAGCGTCATTAAACCATTCCGGGCTTTCATGTCTAGCAAGGTTATCTAGGTCAGTGGTCCATTCAGTCAAGCCAAACTGGATGCCCGCGAAGTCAAATGTCTGCTTGCCAACGCCGCTGTCGGCGGTCACTGTTACATTTGCAGTTCCGTTTGAAGATGCCTCTACCCCGACGATTATGGCTTTCTGGTCTCCTGGACACAAGCGCTTCAGATGGCCTTGGTCTACCGTTCGCAAGCCGTCGCCCGAGAGGGTAAAATTCAAACCATTTCCTGCGACACATTCGGATCCCGCGTTATTGACCGTGATCTCGATTGTCTGCACGCCACTTCTAAGCCATTTCTGGGTTGGCCGAACGGATTGCACGTCTACGGCCGAGTCGCCTGTCCACAGCGAAATGGCGAACACATGCAATCTGCCATCATCCGCATTGGATGTGTTCGGTAGAGTTATAGTGCACAGATCTTTACCGGGACTTAAAGCTGCCGTGCGCTCAAAGATATTACTAGTGTTATGATCCACACCAGTGGCAGTGAAGCGACTTGGAAAGATCAACTCGCCGTGATTGATAGTCAGGAAGCTGAACCAGTCCAGAGAGCGTAACTCGTACACCGACGTGCTGTTGTCAGCGTACGTGAAAGTCACGTTGCCAGATACCGTCGCAAACTCCTTGTCGTTGGAGACTAGGAAAGAGGCTGAGAAATACGACCCAGCCGGGACGACAATGGTCTGGCTATCGCATATGACGTTATCCGACTTATTGGGTCCGATATATCCCGGAAATGAGTATACTATGCCTGTATCGCCTGAGGTATAATAGGGAGCCAGGTCTGGTGCTGGGTATGATTGGCCTAGCGTGTCAAAGGAGGCCTCTCCTGGGTACGTGCCGAATGCCTTATTGTTGTAGAATGGCGAGAGATCAAGTGGAACAGACTGTTACACCATTAGCTCTGTATTGATTTGAGTCCCCTCAAAGTCACAACCCTCGACTATTACATAAGAGTGTAACTTCCTGGCAGATGCACACGAAGAACGCGCCTCACCTGAGACTTGGATGGCTTGGACCGTGGCTCAGTGTTTGCCGTAGTAGCGAAGACAGCCACATGGAAAAGGGGGCCTGCCAAAATGCTGCTGCTTAGCCTCATTGTCGCTCATTAATTCCCTCTTCCCTCCAAGGATCTTACTAACAGTTGGTAATCGAAAGACAGAAACTCAAATCTCGTTCGAGCCGGGCCTCAGGTCCGTAGTMCCTCACCCGCCTGATCGGCACCCGATCGTGTCGACGTCACATTCCGACGGCTTTAGGCATCTCCCGAGATCTGCTGCAAGCATGATAACGAACTGTCCGGGATTTTAAGGTTCCCGGTGTTGCGCGCTGGATGTAATTGGCGGGAGTTGGGATCGAAGTTGAATGGCCTCGGTTGTTGATCTCGCGAAACCCCGCGGGATCCCCCCATGGGGTCGGAGCATTGTCGTGATGGCGCGAGATGATTACGCAAGACTATACTAATTTGACTTCACTTGTTATATGTCCTGCTAAATCGTTTTCCCTATAATGAGATATATTACATCTCGCGAGTGGCAGGRGAGGKAAAGAAACAGGACCCAGATTATACGCCAGTATATTTGTCATGGATCATAGTATGTTCAATATCTATCTTACAGTCTGCCACATACCTAGTACATGAACATATGGCTAACACTTATGGATTAGCTAATCTCTAGCAGGATTAATAAGTCTCTTCTATACGCGTAACTTAACCAAGCATATAATCGCACAATACATTTGGTCTAGGTTAGTCATTGGTAATAGTTATGTTTTCAACTATTCTGTCGTATTCTCGAGCAAATTCACGCATGGTATATCGTTATGCGTAATCAACAATATACAAAATAACCTTAATAGATCTTCGGTTACGCTCGAACTAAAATGTTGAAGTTCCTTGCGGGATCAAGGCCGGCGATTCTGAACCATAGTATGATTATGGCATGAGACATGAGCTGACCATGACAATTATCGTTGGCAGAATTAGAAAACTGGCCCATATGATCTGTCCGGCTCGAATTCAGTTTTACAGGTCGTCAACTCAGCCCGTCGTTTCGGATATACTCGGCATTATACTCTAGGCTAGCACAACCTCAGTTGGAGGAAGATCATGACCCTTTCGAATGGAGCTCTCCCTGGGGTCGGGAGCGAGAGAGAGCCTCAATCATGTAAGTCGGGCGGACGGGATCGGAGAATCTGACGGAAAACTTCTAATGACACGTCGGCGAGATTCGAGATTACTTGTGGCAACCTTGATGATTCGCCATCAATATGGAGGATCCGAAAGTCAACGCTCATATGTCATATTCGCAAAGACATGCCTGGTAGGTGAATTCCTGTTTGATGAATGACAAATTGTCATGATGAGGTAACAAGCTAATTTTAAGTGACAACTACCGAATCTCGCTCCACCATGACGGTGTCTGATCTCGAGCATTCTACGCATACCAAGTGTCCTGTCCCGTCAAATCGGATGGGAGTCTCTCGCAGAGGCAATGAATTTCAAACACCTTATGGACTGCAGCGTACCTTAATAGACCAGGGTATTATCTATTTATCTTGCTCAACAGTCTTTCATCGATGGCCATATGACTGCGGGCCTGCTTTTGGCCGTACTCTTCGTTTGGAATTTTTCGCTTAGGGGGCCGTGGATGCAAGTCATTTGAGGAGTTACTCCGCTGTCCATGCACGAGGGCATGATTTGGAATTCTTTGATTCTCCGCCATGTGGCCGTCGTTCAGGAGTGTCCTACGGCACAGTTAACCGACCCATCGTGTGGGTGCTTCACTGGAAGATAGCCTGTAGGGAGCAGCCGCAATTTGTAGGTGACTCGATAGTTGGCCACAGGTATGTTTCGTCTGACAACCCACGCCTCTTCTTTACCTATCACAAGGGTCGGCCAACGCTGTTACGGCCTAATGAGAAAATCTAGGCATGACACTAATAATTGTACCTACCAGGGAAACGAATCAAATAAACAATGGCCTTTATTTTTCTTTGGTGATGACGACACTAGCAGGCGTGTCAATAACACCCGTGGTATGGGATGCCGGACCAGGGCCTATAGCAGTCTTGGCACCACTTCCTCCTCTTACCATTAGGGCCGAGATTTCGACCGGATATAGTGAGGAGAGGGCGTTCCTTCGGCACCCTTGTAACCATCACCACGGTCGGTCATAAGGCTGCCCACGTTGTGGCGATCGATCGTCAATAGCATCATTAAAACTTCGACCGTGGCGCTGGGAATCATTGCATGAATAACACCAAGGCCGAAAATTATAACGGTTGGCCCCACTAGTGAAGCCTCTCAACTGTGTCCAGAACTATCTTGGGCACTCGGACGAGGCGATCTGGAAAATCATCTTGGGTAGCCTAATTCAGGCCAACCTAACCACACACGTGTAGATAGACGGCTACCAGTGGCAAAGAGGTATCCATATTCCAGTTCGAGTTTTGTTAAGACCCATATTTCCGAACACTAGATGCGGCTTGTTGCTACTCTGCCATTTATCGCCGTTCTATAATTGGGAGGKGTAAATAACCGGGTAAATGCGATACAGCCAGAAGGGGTTGAAAGCAGATCCAGGGATCAATCAACACTCGGAGCCATGGCTGTCCTTGACCCCCAAAGCGGAAATCGAGTCAATCAAGTTGGAAAATGATCCTGGCCAATCGTCTTGGTATACCCAAGGCAAGGAAATCTTCGAACGAGTTCTTCGGGCTCGGCAGTTCGCGCGTGCTGGGCGGCGAGAACGCCCTCCCGCGAATCATACAAGTACGACAGGCATCACGAACTTCCCCAGATTTCAGCTCCCCGGATTCTACCTCTGCAACCGTGCCTCTCACAGCTCTCAGCTAACCATCGTTGCTCGTCCAACGTCTCACTCATTCCACCAAAGGCTCATCGATCAACGTCCAAGGTAGAATCAGTCACGATGCAGCTGACTTCCCTCGCTGCCGCTGCGCTCCTGGCGCAAAATGCTGCCGCCCAGTTTGGTGGAAACACCATGCTGCGATTCGCATGCTCCCAACTGGTCGTCGACCGTATCGACCCCTTAGTCAACCCCGGCATGAAGTACACTCCTCACCTTCACCAGCTGGTCGGTGGTAACTCCCTCAACGTCACCATGGACCCCGAGACACACGATATGGCAGCCTCAACCTGCACGTCTTGCACGTTCAAGGAGGACAAGTCTAACTACTGGACTGCCGTCATGTTCTACAAGGCCAAGAACGGAACATACAAGCGCGTCCCTCAGGTCGGCAACGGTGGCCCGCAAGGAAAGTTGGTTAACAAGGGTGGTCTTGACCTGTACTACATCCCCAGCGGCAAGGTCACCGCTTTCAAGAAGGTAAAGAGAAAATCTTCAAATTTCAGATATGACATTATCTAACTAGAATCAGGGTTTCCGTATGTTGGCCGGTAACGCCGCCAACACCGACCCCAACAAGGTCCAGAAGTCCAACATCTGCCACAGATGCTGGACATCGCCTAACGAGAACCAATTTGTTGGTGGTGCTCCCTGCACCGGCTCCGACACTGTCGACATTCCCAAGGCCAAGACCTGCAAGATGATCCGACAGACCATCATCTTCCCGACATGCTGGGATGGCAAGAACCTGGACAGCCCCGACCACCAGAGCCACGTCGCGTACAGCTCCGGCTCTGGTGCCACCGGTGGTGGTGCTTGCCCCTCGACTCACCCCGTCAAGCTCCCTCAGATCATGTACGAGCTGATGTGGAACGTCACCGAGTTCGCCAACAGCCCCGACTTCCCCACCGACGGCTCCAACCCCTACGTCTACTCCATGAACCTTGGGTAAGTAATAAAACAGCCTTAGCAACTTCTATTTCACATTTCACGGCCGCTAACACGCATTTCAGTGGCCCTGCTGCCCACGGTGACTACATCTTCGGCTGGGAGGGCGACACTCTCCAGAAGGCCATGGACAACATCGGCCGCTGCGGTCTTAACACCGACTGCACTACCGCCGGCATCCACGCCCAGACCCCCGACCAGTACAGCTCCTGCACCATCAAGCAACAAGCTCCCGAGGAGGTTGACGGCTGTAAGTACCTCTTGAAGCAAATTCCGAACGTGAAGAGAACGTGTACTAACGAAAAACAGGGCTGGCGGCTCTCCCTATGGGTGAGATGGCCATCAAGGCTTAGACGACATGGCCTGAGCGGGAAACTTACTAGGCGGAGGGGATCTCGTCGGAAGGGTTTGATTTTGGCCAAGACAGCAGCGTTCGTCAATGAAGCTTTTTTCGCCGGTGGGATTTTCCTCTGTACTAGTGAGATGTAGGAACATTCATTCGCACGCGTTTTTTGCCGTCAATGTCTGTTTAAATTTTGTTAGACGTTAGCCGTTGTCATCGACGTATTTTCGCATAATTATACTCCCCATTTTCTTCTAGGTAGCTGGCGAAATAAAGCTCGTCTTCTCGTGGGAGGCTTTCACGACGAGTGAACACTAACCTTAAATCTTAAAATAGGAGCGCATCGTAGTATTTATTACTATTCCTGTGGGCTTGATGTCACTGAGCGTCGCTGTGTGCAGTGCGACAGTAAGCACTTTGGTATTTTGGGAATGCCTTTGAGCCTCAGGTGTCACGTTTCGAAGTAGTACGACTTAGGACCAACTTGATTTTCATATACCTCTCACATCCAGGTCACAGGAGTGAATCCCAACGCTCTATCCTTTATATACAGCATGTACGGTATCCGAGTCGGAAAAGACAGTGAAATCACTCAAAGCGTTTTTCCCATCTCTCCTATCCTACGACTCCTACAATATTCTGCTTATACCATGACTTGACGTATTCACACATACACACACACCTCAAGGCATATCACCTCTGACCCTTCGTAAGCTTTTTGCGGGCACGTAAGTGAGCGATGAATTTCTTGAATTGAGTTGGTTAGAAGGAACTCTGAATCAACGACGACGTTTTTTTCTCATACGAAATCCACCAACTCCTGACCTCATCTCAACTCACTCACAAGTTCCGGTTAACAAGATCATCGAAGTTGGCGTTGCCAGCCGTCGAAAAGTCATGATCCCAGTAGTTGAAAAGGTCGTGAACATTGATGGGGCTGGACGGAGAAGAGGGCTGGCTGGGCTTGGCTTTGGCGTAGGCGAAGGCGAGGCGGTTGCTGCCGGACGGGTTCAGGGTCTTGATGGTGCCGCCCGTGGTCGTGAATTGTGTGCATCCCGTGCACTTAGCTGTAAATTGCCAATGGGTGCTGTTGGACTTCGTCCCTTTCTTAAGGACTTGTACCGTAGCACTAGAGTAGGTTGTCGGTGCCGTATGAGAGCTGACAATTGATGTTAGTACTTATGATTTAATTGAGACCTACTTCAGCCCATTGAAATGGAAGAGGAAACGTAGTTATCTCTGGAAGATAATGTCTTTAGTCAACTTACCTGGCACGACGAATGGACGCCACAGCGGTAGCTCCATTCATCCAACCGACCAGTAAGGGGTTGTTCGTCATGGAACCGCCCCAGGCGAGACCGACCCAGCCAGCGGAAATTGGTGCAACGACCTGAACGACAGCGTCATAGCTCGCGGGCGCGGGGCTTGGAATGGCGATACGGAAAGTGATGGAGCTAGTACCCGTCGTGATTAGAGCGTTGTACTGTGAGAACGCGAACCCAGTATCAGGGTCGCGGTATAGGTCGGCATTAGCTTCAGACCCTATGTATATGTTAACCATTTGACCATTGAGTAGGTTCTAATCAGGGAGAGTACTCACCGAAGCCGAGCAGTGCAGCCGCACACGTTAAAGCGAAGTTCAAACGCATTTTGGCTTTTTGGCCTGAAGCTTCTGAGTAGTCGTAGGCTGGTGGTGTCTAATGAACGACGTTTCTGAAGATGAGCCGATCACTGAGGTCTTAAAGACAATTATCCTTGAACACTTCTTGTTAGACCAGACTTTATTTGGAATTATGGCTTTATTGGGAACTTACAGATTACACGTGCGTATTGTGCAACACTTCCGGTATAAGGGGACCGTAATATAGAGGCCTATTGGAAGCAGCAGAGATAAGGGGGGTTAGTTCACATGCGTAAGGTAGCAGGTTCCAGGCGCCCAGCAATTAAATACCCATTGAAAGGCTCATCATAAAGTGAGTGAGTTTTACTCCTGGTCCATGGTCAGAAGAAGATGCGCGGTGATATAACAAGGAGCGCGGGCCGAGGCCCGCATAGCGAGGAGAAAAGGCCAGCTTGGACCGTGTAAACAGAAGATCATCGAATTGCGTATGAAGCATTTACAGTAGTTCGAGTCTTGGCCACATGTACGAACGCGATGACAAAATTCCTCCGTCCCGCGAAAGCACTTTGTTCGGAATACGGAAGGCCGTAAGAGGTATCAATTGGAGTAGCAAGGACCGAGGAAATGACGGTTGGGGTAGTAGAAAGGTGACGTTGAGAGCGCGCCATCTATTTAGCCGTATATTGGCTGGCTAGGGATACTGGACGTATATCAGAGCTATATCAGAACCAGGGTAAATAAAACAGGAGCAAAAGGGAGCGTTCCCTTTTCTACCCGCATTTTCTCCTATTAAAAATAGCAGAACGAATAGCGTCCTTCCTTAAAGAACGTCAGGGATCGTTAGGGGCAGCCCACACCCAGGCCCTGTAGGAATAACCTCGTGCCTGCAGCCCATGGATACATCGGCTCCACGTAAAGGATGGATCGGTGTCGGCGAATAGACCAAGCAGATGCGTCATATTTCAAATCTCTCCGTTACACACGTGGAGTATCGTGACATTTCTCATGGTTGACTAAGAAATCCGCGCTCGCCAAGCTCGTCCAAGCTCGTGAAGACGACATCGAAAAGTCATTACTACGTAGTAGTATCGTGAGAATCTCCGGAATCAGTATCACAGTATCCGAAAGAAGAAGTCTTGTGTGGAGTTGTCGTTACGCTCCGTTTCTTGGAATCCATCGCCATACAATTTATGTAAGCTATTTTGGGATCGAGTCAAGGTCAGGCGGCGATGATGAGCTCAAGTCTAGACTCCAGCTTTGGGGTCTAGAGTCTAGACAATCACTAGAATTGCCATTGCGATATTGGGGATATGCAGCGTCGGGACGGATCCGCAGCTCCTTTGTAAATTGCTAGATCCGAGATCCAGGGAATCAGACTCTTTTTGCTCGTGGTGGTTGGCCTAGTCATGGCTGTATGATTGGCTACCCTGTCGAGCCTCAGTCCCGTATTACCTTAAAGAAACATGCAGTCCAACCCCTCAGAGCAATAGGAATGCGAGTAATAAGGACCAATCTCGTCCTGAGCCTCCTTCACCGCAGCTTTGATGACGGTATATGATTGGTGCGATGACCCTGGAAATGTGATAGCGTATTGGAAGCAGCCACCACTAACAGGATTTACAAATCAGCGCCCGGAAAGGATAGGCCGAGACCTATCTTAGAGTATGCCCTCATCCTGGCGAGTTCACGTGTACAATTCCCGTCATTTACCGACGTTTCTTTTGTGATAGATTCATTCGTAGCATCGCAGACCCCCCGAAGACCGCGAATGGCGAGTCCTAGATGGTTCTGAGAGCGGATAGAACGGATGTTTCCAAGGCTAGTCCTAAAGTATCAATTTGATTCTTGACTGCGATCCAAGTATAGCAACTAGCTGTCGCAAGAGCTAGTTCCAATGGCAAAGTTCTGAAGAAGGGGGGGGGGATTGGAAGATTGTGATCCTCATCTACCTAAGACGTAGAGCATTTCTTCAAAAAATTCTCTCTGAAGTTCGGGGCGCTCTTATTACCGCGTGCTCGTTGAGCTGGTTTTCGGCACCATCCAACCATTTATCTTGTTCGTCTTGATAGTCCAATCCGTCTAATTCCATGCTGCATTCTTCGACTGAAGCAACCTAGCGAACTTATACACTTCATCCGATGGCGGGGTCGGTATATACTCCCAATGGTGGCGCTGTTGGTTTATGGTCTTTGATACATGGTGGATACCCACTGCCGTCCTTTGAGATCTTGCCGGCTCATTTGTCTTCGAGTTAACGAAGCCATCCAGGTTCTTCACATCATAGGCAAATTTTCGGATAATTCGAGGTTTCCGATTAGAAGACGAGATTTTTCTACAGTCTGTAGCGGAAACCGAATGTTTTCCAGTCCGTGACATCTTCGTAATCTTCCGGCCTTAGCTGAACCTCATTGACAGCCTCGGTTATATTGCGGCCGTCGACGAAATCAACCATCTTACCACCACCAACAGCGCCAGATGCTCCAGCACTGCCTTGGATCCCTTCTTCCCGCTGTCTTCGTTTGTTGACTAGTTGTAAATAAAGCCTGAGAACCGCGGCGAGGCAGACCGCCAATGCGTAGCAGATCATAATGGCACGGAATGCCGTGTCGTAGGTAGGCTCCTCATCTGATATAAACAATTGAGGCCCAACGATACTAAGCAGCTTATGTTAGTAGCTGCCTCCTGAAAGAAAGATATACAGGAAGAGAGATATATGATAGCATATGATAGAATCTGAGGAATACTACACATACTTTCCGGTACAATAAGCAATGAACAGAACAGCAGTCATAGTCATCTTCTTTGTGACACCTCGATAGTTGGACTGCACGAGAGATAAAAGTAGGGGTAGCCCAGCCGGTCCTGTGGACAGAAGAAAATATCCGAACAGAGATACGCTGTGGGGTATCGAGCTGCGACTCCCGATCAAAGCAGATCCAACGACCGGTGGGATAACGATAAGACCAATAAGAATACAGTTTGTCGACCGAAATCGCCCAGCTAACCATCCGGTTCCAGAAATAGCGGCCACAGATATGATAGAATAAGGAATATTAATTAGTGTCGACTGAAGAGATGTAAATCCAAACGACGTGATAACTAAATTGGCAAAATTCTGAGTGCCACCATTAGGGATCTGGCAGAGCAGTGCGATGGACCCTATCAACCATGTCTTGGGATCCTGGAGGCATTCGACCGTTTGCTCCCACTTCCAAGTGGCGTTCTCTGTGCAACCCGTACCGGCGATCACAACTCGATCTTCTGCCCACTGCCGCTCTTGAGGGGTTAGAAACTTGGCCTTTGAAATAGCATCAGGCAACAAGAAGAACACTCCAAATCCTAACAGGAATGTTGCGACGCCTAGAACAATGAACATCCAACGCCATGGATGGACGTTGTCGGTAATGTGCCCAATCCCATAGGCAAGTAGTGATGAGATGATACCTAGATTAGGTAAGCAATCGAGGTCAGCATCTCAACCTTCGAGACAGGACAGTTCACATGTAGATACTCACCACCGACAGAGTTTCCTGCAAACCAAATGCCGGTCCTAGTTGGGATTTCATCTCGAGTGTACCATGTAGACGTGATGAACATCAAAGCCGGTGAGACGGTCGCTTCTGCAACACCCAGGAAGAATCTCACTGTGATCAAACCACCGTAATTGGTACATGCGGCCGTCAAGGCGACCACAGTACCCCAGATGAAAGTGTTGACAGCGAGATATTTTGCTATCGGCAAGCGGGCAATTAAGAGGGTCGTAGGATACGCCCAGAGGAAGTACCCGAAGTAGAAAACACTGGAAACCCATGAATAATTCGACCCTTCAAGGTGAGTGTCCTCTCTTAAACCGAATACTGATGCACTAGACAAGATCGTCTTATCCATGAAATTGAAGGTGTAAATAAGAAATAGCAGCGGCATAATGCGCCAATCAATGCGTCGCAGGATGCGGCGGGCTTCATCCTGGCCGATGTTACCAGCAGTGTCGCCGGTGTTATTGGGCAGTGTACTCCTAGGTGTGTCTTCTGTAGCAGCCATGCTGACATGGTTTTGACGAAGAGATTGACCGGCTTGAAGCAACGGCTCTCGCTCGTGAGGCGATGCCATGATCTTTGTAGATACCGGCCTACCTGTTAGCGTGGACCGGGATGATAATCTTCAGCGAATCAATGGATTCGCTTTCGAGTCGATATCGATCGGCCATATCCGGAGCTAGGAGAGATTCCAATGAGATAACGTCCTTCCTAAATGGCAATGGTATATTCGTGGTCTTTGGTTGGTACCTTAGGTATTTAAGGAGTCACGCTCCATTGGCGGCATATTATGGTAAAATAAGCCGGTCTCGCAATGTCTCAATAACCAAGGTGTTCGTAAGTACTGGGTGCTGGGATACTCATGAGGTACGTATAGATAACATAAAAGTGCTATGGCTTGCTGTGTTTAACTCATGATAGAAATGCCTTAACTTGGGATGAGGATATCAACACGTTCTTGAGTTGTATTGGCTTCATCGCGTCGATGTCAATTCGAAGCTGCGTTTGCCGGTCGACGAATCAAAAATAATTGGTAGGTGATAGTTGATCCCCACGGCTTAAAGCGACACAACTGGGGCGGCCGCTGACTCATCGTGACTTACATTTGTGGCGCAGGACTGTGGCTTGTTCTGTTCATTCGGACTTCCCCACCTGGAATAGGCGTGGGGCTTCCTGAATGCGGTGCCCATCCTCCTTTTCACTATACGATGCTATCTCTACATCCGTCGCCGCCTTTCCTGGATGAGGGATGAGCACAGAAACCATTGCAAACGCTCATTTGCTTTTCTTGCATAGAAAGCCACCCGCCGTGAGAAGTGGGGCACGGAAATGTGACCAAGAGATGGCCAAGAACTTCTCAGTAAGTAGAACTAGAGGAGCACAGCCTCCCTCACTAGGATAAATGGCTGTTACTATTGACCTTGATATATGTGAGTATTGCTAAGCACCAGGAAGGCTCTTCCAACACTTCCGACCAGATATTCTGGCTACCTAGGTGGTTTTCCTCTAGACACGAGTGAAATTTCATATATCTGACTCAAAACCATGCCCGCCTCTCGTCAGCCCACCAGCAGTGGCCGGGTGAGATTAGTTAGCATTCTACCTGGGGAGCCAGCTGACGAGATTTCAAATAATTGGCAGCGAGAGGTATGAGTTGCGGTATTCGGTTGACGTCGGAACATTTGAGAGCATTAGAATAAATCTCCAAGAATTCATGTTGGTTTGATGAGAACGCGCATTTCAAGCAGCATATCGCCATGATAGTGGCATATTTAAATCCATTGGTTCCCATGTTATGGTTTCCTGAGCTGGAGCGGGAGTTTAGTGGAGAAGGGTAGCAGGGCTATTCAAGACTCTAGGCTCTGGATAAGCTTCACACCCTGATCCCGCAAGAAGTCCATTGATGTGACTAAAGAGCATGATTAGATTCGTCGAGAACTACCTATTTAAAGGAGTGATTGTCCCTGTGCGTTGAAACATAGCAAACAATTGAAGCTAATATCCACGCTTTTAGGGGACTAATGACGAGATTCGAGTCATAACTCACCACGACAGACACGTCTACTTTCATGAACTTCAGCAATAGCTAAAAGATTTCAGATTACACTTGAGAACCAACACACCTTCTCAACTATTGGCCTAGCCGTTCCCTATCTCAGAGACGGGTGCTAAGGATATCGCGTTGGTCCCCATCCTCTACGGTTATATCCCCAAGAATATTGGCGAAATCAGTCATCACCTGAAGACACTTTTCGACGAGCACACTGCCCAGAGAATCATTCAATAGTCGGTCCTTTCTTAGTGATGAGTGAGCCTTCTTTACCGTAGAAGGTAATTCACGTGTGATACCCAAGTGTTTCCGATCTTCTGGCGACAGCGTCTCAGGGTCAACTATTGGAATTAGAATTCAGATCGTGAGAACGGGAGAAGATATTTCATACCTTGACAGTCCTTCATGGTGAGCTTCTTCTGTTCTTTCACCCTAGATGCCCCCGATATGATTATCGCCGCTAACGCCAGATAGATGTTCGCACTCGCATCCGCACACCTCAGCCGCCAGGAGTTTGGCCCCGTCTTTTGAATTGGTACTTCTCTGTTGTGAGATCCCCAGGCATCAAATTGACCAAATTGTCGCTGGCTTGCCATCACACTTTTATAGCTTACGGGCAGCGGCAACCCAAAAGCGAATATGGCCCTGAGATGCTCTAATATACCCGCAAGGAAGCCTTCTTCGAAGCCAGCGTGGACATTATTAGGATCAGAAACTGATATATCGATATGAACCCCATTGGGCAATGGCGTATAGGGGTGGAATGTAGGCAAGAGAGAGTGATTCTTGCACACATTGCGAATGACTTGACGAGTAAAGACTAGCGTATCAGCTGCTCTCATGGGCCTCCCACATTCCGTGGTGATGATGTATTGATCCCTGTGACTTCCAGCGTGGTAGCCGAGAATTGATATATCCGTGCTCTCAAGGCACGTCACTACCTCATCCATCACGGTCAACATGCACTTCTCGAGAATATTCAGTGAAGAGGCGGAGCCTGCGGAGTGTGATTCGTGTATAGTGTCGACGGATCCTCCTTTCTCTATCCGAGAAACGCGGAACTGGATTTCGAAGCCTATATTGATAAAGATGCCAACATTACCAGCTTCAATGATTGCGCGCTGAAGTGCGGCACGGGGACACATTCGATCGACGAGATGAAATTCGTGTTCCTGTCGTTGAGGCCTTGAATCATCCTTGCCAAAGTAGCACTGGACAGACGCATGCTACAACACCGGGAGTTAGGATTCAGTTTTTGCGAAAGTAATTCAGGCATGTTAGGCCTGTCTGAGGAGCGATAACGCCCCAGTCATCCTGATTAGGAACCCCTGGCCCCCAAGGCAGGCCAAAATAGAGGAAAAGGAAATCCCAATGTTACTCACACCTGACACCCATGGGCAAAGGCGCAAGGAACCCCAGTCGGGTATCAATGGTGACTGGCCCACTGCCCCCATAGGATCGCGCCCGCGCTCCCAGATGTACTCCTCATCTTCAAGCAAAGTCAACAATTCTGATTCAACCATATAAGGCTTCTCAGACAGCTGCTCCGCATAGTTCCTAGTAACAACCCGACAGCGAAGCATGTTAGTATAGTCGAGCCACTGCAAACGAATGAAGCGAACACCGGCATTGCGGGATAGGAAACTGAGCAGACGTCCAGCCTCTAAGGGGACTCGAAAGCAGCCAGCAGTTGCCATGATGAGAGATTGAAGATGTTGGTCAAAGTGCTTAGTTCTGAAGGGACTAATGTTGTTAGCTGAGGAAGTAATGCCGGGAAGTAGAAAGGACGAAAACGTCTCTAAATAGGAGTACCCAAAGCTATCTAGAGGTTAGTAGGTCATGGGACTTCACAGAGCGATGATAATGCGCTAAAGTAGTCGTGAATGGGTAGTGAAACATGCAATGGAGTAAGATAATCGGGATTACCACGTGGCTTGATGGGAAAGAATGGCAATCAGTTTATTTTTAGGCGGGTGTCCATTCACGAAGACGCACGCTTGGTAACGGAGTGTAGTTCCTGTTTTAACCTAAAGGCCTTGTGTCATTGGTTAACCACTAAGTGCATTGGTGTATATGAATTAGACTGACCGTAGTCGTCCTATATGATAGCTCACTCATGTATATGTTACAGGGGTTCGATACTATAGCTTAGTTAGGGAATGCGTCCTGTTTGTTACAATATATCGGAGGTACATGGAGTACAGAAATCAGGATTTCTTGTGAATGTCCTTGATCCGGGAGCTTGAACATGTAGTTCACAAGTTGGTTAATATCAACTAAAGCGAGCCTAGAGAAGCGAAAAAGCTTGACTACCCACCTCTTATGATTTAACATTGTGTTATGAAGGTATGTCACAATAGGTACCTACAATAGGTACTTACACTTGGCGACGAATGAAAGAATAAACTAAGGAGTGCTAGGTACCTCTTATTGCCATTGCTATTGCTATTGAGGGCTTGAATCCTTGTTGCGTTAAACTTATCCATATTCTCATTACGCATGCTTATACACACATGTGCGGACATTGTTAATCGGCCCTCAATCGACTATCTAGGGTAAGAAGCGGTCCAATCAGTCCAATCACAATTCCACGTCTCCGGCCATAGATGTGAGCATATACAACCCAAGTGGGCAAGCATCGGAGTTCGAATCCTGTAAGAATCGCAGCTCCGTTTGGGTGCCTGGCACGCTGCTCAGCTCGACAGCGACGTCTTCACCACCGGAACACGCGAATGTTTCAATGGTGTACGCGTTATCAGGTGCAACACTGAGTCGTCGGTAACTCTGAGCTACATCTGGAAGGCTGTCTTGAGTTGTCTTGAGACCAACATGGCCGTCAAGGCGCGAGAATTCAAGCGCCCCTGAGCCGGTGATCTTGGACGCAGGATCAGCGTCACCTTGTCTCTTGGGGAAGAGGAACACGAGCGTGCACGTCTTTTTGCTATCACCCGGAGGCACCTTGAATTTGAATACGCTCGAGATTGTCGAGGTCACTTCACCGAAGGTAGACGACCCATATGCTGTGTTTGGGTTCGCGCTGTCGACCGGCACGATCAGACTTGGCGCTTCCCATCGGCCGGTCAGCTCGCCGGGGCAAGCCTTGGAAACCGACCTAGTTCGTAAATGACTAGGGGCCCGCCTAGGGATTTTGGACGGTTCCGATTCTTTCTCCTTAGGAGGGCCGTTAACGTTAGTTCCTCCCTCTCCTGACTCAGATGGAGATTTACCGGCAGTATTGGACGGTGCAGGCGATAACGACTCAGGAGCAGGCGCCTTAGTGCTTGATTCAGGCGGTGGGCTAGTTGGATAGCCTGGAGCTCCTGTTCCCCCCGAGGGCGGTGCTGTTGGATAACCCGGAGCGCTCGATTGTTCCGATGGTGGTGCCGTTGGGGAACCAGGAGTGCTTGATTCTCCCGGGGGTGGTGAGGTTGGATACCCGGGAACGCTGGTGGCAACCTCAAGCGACGTGGTAGGATATCCGGACGTTGTTTCAGGCAGTGCGGTCGACTCTGTAGGATGCCCAGGAGTCGTGGTAGGAACTTCAGCCGTTTCACTTGCAGTAGTCGGGACCCCCGGGGKGCTGGGGGTCGTCGATTCTCCTGGTAAAGTTGAGTCCGTCGTGTGTGGACTTGTAGTGGTAGTAGTTCCAGGCGCCTCGGGGCTTGTTTGAGATGATTCAGACGTGGTAGGGTATCCTGTCGGTGTAGTAGGATAGCCAGTGGTTGTTCCAGGAACTCCGGGTGTCGTGCTAGGAATCTCCGTCTCGCTTGTAGTAGGTACGCCCGGCGCACTGCTACTTGACGATTCCCCAGGTAGAGTTGAGCCAGTAGACGTCCCCGGATATGTTGATTCACCGGGTGTGGTGGGTGTGGTCTCTATCGGAGAAGTCGTACTGGGATATGTCGATGCAGGGCTCGTGCTACCAGTCCCAATGGGTGGTGAGGTTCCCGGAGAAGTTGGATAACCTGGGGTATTGGTACTGCTAGTCTCGCTAGGGCAAACTGTCGTTGTTGTACCTGTCTCTGGAAGAGTTGAGCTGGTTTCCGGAGGAGGGATCACTGTTGTAGGATACGACTGTGGTGAAGTAGCCCCAGTTGTAGAAGATTCTGGAGGAGTGGTGCCAGTCTCCGGAATTGACGTTGTAGAATATGTTTCCGGCGAAGTATTTCCAGTCGTAGACACGCCAGGTGTCTCCGGGGTGGTGGTAGGTACCTCCGTTGTGGAATAGGTTGCTGGTGAAGTGCCCCCAGTCGTCTCTGGCGTCGTTTCCGGCGGCGGAATCACTGTCGTGGGTACTTCTGGGGGTGTTGTTCCTGCTGGGGGTAGTGAAGTTGGGAGAGTCGTCTCGGTACCTATCGTTGGATATCCTGGAGTCGTCGTGGGCGCTTCTGATGGAATAGTCTCAGGGGGAGGAATTACCGTAGGTGGTGACTCCGAAGGCGCACCTGCCGTGCCGCCGGGTGGAGTTGCTTGCCCAGTGCACTCGGTGACTGTGACATAAACTGTTGTGGTGCTTGGAACATAGGAACCAGCTCCAGTCCCAGAAGACTGGGATGGGGTAGTGCCCCCMCCTCCTGTTGGATACGCACCTGTCTCACCTGTCGATGTAGCACCTGTCTCTCCAGCTGGAGTAGTTTCTGTCCCTCCAGGGTATGTCGAGCCTCCTCCCGGTGCTGTTCCCGTCCCACCTGTTGGAGCTGTTTCGCTCGTCCCAGTCTCACCAGGAGAGGTCGAACCTCCACCGGGAGCGGATCCAGTCTCTCCGGGATAAGGGGAACTCGTTCCTATCGGTGCGGTGCCACTTTGACCGGGATACGTTGAACCAGCGCCGGGCGCGGTTCCAGTTTCGCCAGGATATGTCGAACTGCCACCCTGTGGCACTGTTCCGCTTTCGCCAGGGTACGTGGAGCTTACTCCCGATGCGGTAGTACCAGTCTGGGCTGGAGCAGTTCCCGAGCCGCCTGATCCCGAACTACACGCCGCAGGATAACATCCGCTTGCCGATAAGGTAATCTGATTGCAGTTACTTCCCCCTGGGGAAAGATACACCATCACCACGCCCTCCTCGCCTGTGGCGCATTGCCAGAAAGTAGACTGGCCGTTATACACTAACTCCCCATTGCAGCCGATGGAGAACCCGCCTTCGGGAGTTTGGCCAACGTCACATTGAAGTACTGTACTTGGTGGTGTCCACCAGCAGCCACGGCCTTGAGAATCAGATATTGTGTCTCCGTTTAGGACGAAMCCCGACGGTACAACGCTGGTTCCGGCAACTCCTGCATTGGTCTGGCCGCTGCTGTACTGCCCAATTTGGCCAGTGAATGAGCCCCCTGTCGAAAGGGTGAAGCTACATCCGCTCTGACGAGCGACAAGTGAGTATGCGCCACTCGCTAGAGAAGACAGTATAACCGGCATTCTTGCGTGTATCATATTGACGGTATTATTCCAGCCAAATACTAAACTGTTCAAAAATACTTGGGGCCAGATATTAAAAGCTGCCCCGAAAGCGAAAGACTGGGCGGGAAGAAAACTCAATTAGGAGAGTAGAGAAGTAATCTGGCTTATATTTCGAGTCTCGAGGGGATGGGAAATCTTCGAGTAAACTCTCAAAATCAAGTTTTTCAATCTAATTTTTAACGATGCTCGTACCACAACGTCATGCGGCGGCTTTTCGTGGCCGGAATGATAATATGTAGGAAGGACGACGGCTAACTACCTTATGACTCTTTTTTCTGAAACCCTGAAGCTGCAGCTAACTATACCTGCCCACAAATAGCGCCTCATTCGGCTGATGCCAACGCGGACGGCCATAGGATCCCAGGATGGTATTGCAAGACCTATAGTTCCATATCCGATCCCAAGCGTGGAATTAATGCTATGGGTCATTAGAATAGTATTAGACATATGTCCCACGAGACGATATTGGGTTTACGAACCTTGACGATATCGATGTATTGACGCAATCAGAGTGAAGATATGATGTATGCATTATGTGAGATTCGTATTTTAACGTTAGCTAAATCATACCTGACTGAGTCGTGTAATTACTTTTATCATAGGGGCACATCGACAACCCGCCTATACTTGTAATGGTGTAGGGCATTTTATACAGTGCTTAAGACATAACGGCTACGGATATCCTTTACTACACGTCTATTTCGCCTAGGGATGTTCATATTATTGAAAGCACTAGGTCACAGGATAAACGACGCAATCCTGTGGGTTTTGCATAGATAATGCAATGTACCTTGTCAATATGGTTAGTAAACCTGCATTGAATGACGCTAAAGGATCTTGACTGCGGCTAATACCATGTTTTATCAAGACACCTAGTCGATCGATTCGTATACACCCTATGTAACGCTTTTCTCCTTGCTGAAATTCAAGATCGAGGGTACTAATTCTAGTGGAACGATATCATAAAATAGCTATAAAATATAATAAAGACAACCTACTATTTCGGATCCCTAAGTCTTCTAAGAATTACTTTACGTGGTGGTATCGTGATGTTGATCACGGTTGGCCTTTTAAAAGGAATAACGTAAGAGAATGTATTTCATCTAGCCACTCCTTGGTCAACATCCTCTGACCCTAGACCTATTCGAATTACGAAATACCAAGAATCCTGCGCTAGCCGAAAACTTGGCGCGCATGTTGTCCTTTTAAAGTTTGACATGGTAATTTCCAGCACGCTATATATATAGTGCTACCCATATTCTACAAGTCTCTATTGAATTGGGCTAGAATACTAATAAAATTGAATAAATGATTCGAAAATGTTAATAGAAGCTCAATCAGCTGAGAAAGAATTTCAGAGCAGGGATAAGAGGACCTTCACGGGTCACAATGAAGACCACGGTCTGATCATGTATCAGTGAGATTGGCTATTATATGGATTGAACAGGACCAACCATGGCGTCACTAGAAAAGTTTAGACTTTCTGTTGTCCAGATTCAGGCCTTGGCATGGCAAGAAAGCCCCTTTTACTTTCCAGCCTGCAGGTAAACGACAAGCTTATTAGGCCGGCATCGGTTACGGCGTGCAAAGAAAAACCGTCATCTATATGTTACTACTGATAATCCACTTATGGAAAAGCAAACGGGTCCGCGATGCCCACAGTCTAGAAACTAACCTAGGAAAACTTCGTTTAAGTTAAAGTTTACTTCACCCATGTCGGATATGGCTTAGCAAAGGAATAAGACCACAAACTAAGGCAATTGGGAGAGGTATTCGTTACAAATAATGACACAAATTTACAACTGGCGTTTTACTACGTAAGCTTAAGTGCCTCAACTAGATCCGTGTATCAGGGATCTTATAACGGCCCGTTAATGAAGTATAGCATCTCAAGGCCCAATGGAGAAATTACCATCTAGAAATATATATCACCGATGCTATATGGTAGGATATGATTAAATGCTCTTGCAATAAGTCTTTTAACGGGCTGATGGGTATTGTATCGATGTCGGCCTATAAGCCCCTATCTTATGGAGGTGTTTCTGTGGCTGAATAAAAAGGAGGTGGCTAGATGTGGCGCAATCGCGGTACCTGCTGTTGCTGACTCATCGTAGGCGGCGCACGGCCCCACATGTATTTTCCGACTCTGTTCTCTCGGTTTTATGATTGCGCCGGGCGTTTGTTTTCTTTCAAACAGAGCTGTCGAGAGCCCGGATCATCTACTAAACTTGGGGACTCGGGCACCGTCAAGGTAAGATCATGGATCTCTCACAGTTTCCTAACGTGGATAGCCTGCTGGTTACAGCAGATAACCCAGCCCGCGCCGACTTACTAGGAATGGATTCCGCACGATGTGCAGCTCTCCACAACTACCTTGTACACTACGCCTGGGTTTCTGAGGGTCGTGCTCTAGCAGATCTGCATGCTAATAGCACCTTTTTTACTACCTACGGTGCTGCAGCTGAGGCTCTCCGCCCGCGACTCCATCCCTCGGTAGCGGCCTTCCTCTCTACCGCCATACTACCCCCTGCTGATTGCGAGCGCGCACCCTTCTTCTGGTGGGTCAGCGAACTCTCCGACCCGGACTACCTTTTTGCCAACCAGGCGGCCGACTTGTTCGACGAGCCAGCTGATAGCCTCCTGTGCTTATACTTCCCCAACATTGGCCAGGGCGGAGAATTTGGCGGCGGCCTATTCTACCATCAAGGTTACCATCGTGCCGCCGTCTTCATGCACATGGACGATTACGACTATGCGCTACCCGTCGAGGCGCMCCCGTCGCTTTGGCATCCCTTGGAGACTGTCCTCTCCAATTGGATCGACCTGGTTCGTCTCGGCAAGATTGTGGCTTCGCCTCGTGATGCGCCAGCCCTATTCGATGGCGAAAAGATTGGACCCTGGGAATGGCGATCCTATAGTGAGGCTCAGGTTGCTGCTTGTGTCTGTGCGTGGGATCGGCTATGCGACGCTATCGAGGCGCGTGTCGTGCCGGTGCTACCAG
The DNA here is from genome assembly GCA_000931505.1 of Hypoxylon sp. E7406B. NCBI lineage: Eukaryota > Fungi > Ascomycota > Sordariomycetes > Xylariales > Hypoxylaceae > Hypoxylon > Hypoxylon sp. E7406B. The sequence goes on along the minus strand of JYCQ01000221.1, from coordinate 26,553 downwards.
CCAGTGCTACCGCCAATGCAGTCGACCGTGAACCACTGCTCTCGCCCTCCGCCCTGGACGCAGCCTCCATACCCAACCCTTCCTTTGCCCACGCTTTTCTGTCTCGTGCCCGCCGTCCCCAGTTCCGCTACATTGCTCCAGGGCTCGTTTTGCCCCCCACAGACGCGTCTGAGTTCGCAGCATTGCAGCTCTTCACCAGGCTGCCGCGTGAGCCGCAGGCCGTACCGCCAGTATGCCTCTTTCCAACCGCGAGAGGTGAGCTTCAAGCCGACTTGACGGAATCGTTGAGTCCATTTATCTGCAACGACTTTCGCGCGATGTCTGCCGACTCGGCCGTGCCGTCTAGAGTCCCCGCCGGCCTCTACAGTGAGTCAGTTGAGAGGAATGCTTACGACAACGCCGAGGAAGGATTTCGGTTATTGCTACCGTACGGCTTGGAGGGCGATGTTGGAGACGCGAATGCGGGGGCTCGGAAGAGCGACGGGTCATTTGTTGGAACGGGGACCGTGGCCGAGTTGTTCCAACATGGATACAAGCCTCTTGGCGGGGACTATTATCGCGCCCAACGGTTAGAACGTTTATTGGACCATTGGCGCAAGCTGGTTGCTGAAGGCAAGTGGTCTGTTGGGCCACAAGGGGTAGAGGGTACCATTGATACCTTTAGGCAGGCTGATACGGCGCAGTGGAGAGACTACGTCATTTCGCCGACCTGGTAGTAAAGGGCGGTGTTCCTCCGCTGCAAATCTCACACCCAACGCCTCTGACCACGATACTACCTCAGCTCCAGTAAACCGCCACCTTGAGGATGATTGTGCTCCTTATCAGAGCGGTGCACCGCGACGCGGATTTTATACTGGCCCGGAGCTTTCGAGGAGGAGCATGCCAGACGGTACGTTCCCCAAACCCACGGCAACCATCACGGCACCTGGCGCAACAGGGTCGTCGACATTCTACGTTATCACTACGCCCGCTTGCCTTACGTACCTACCCAACCCAAAACGGGACTATCATCGAGAGCGGCAATCACTACATCGTCATAGCCGTCGACCAGCGCTCCTGCCCGAACTTTGGCCAATTTCAGGAGTGGAATACATACTTGATCGACGATTGCCTTAACCTGTACCAGAAGCAAATATGAGCTAATTGTAATTCATAATATTGACGTCTACGGGTACCCGGTACGTAAATAATTTGATACAACTAACTAATACTCCGGTAGGGCCATAATATCTATACTGAATGGGAATGTAGACTATGAATGTAAGTACCTCTTTATGTACAGCCCGCATTCCCAGTTCCAACTTCCCTAGGAGAGAGGTACAAGGAGATCTATGAGTTCATGTGTAGATGAACATTATGACGCTGTAGCCGCTCATATCCCCTCTTTCTGCTCTCCCCGTCGCAGCCGTTTAGAATCGTGGGGGTCGATGTCTGTCTGGTCATCTGAATGATTCGGTGGAGATCCTTCCTCTAATATCTCTGAAGCTGACTTCAATCCTTGATAGTATACAGATTTGTGCTCCGTAATATCCCGTGTATGGATGTGACTGAAGGTTTTGTTCATGAGCGGCTGAACTTGGTACCCGTGCGGTATCCCGTTCGGATTTTGCCACAATCCAGACGGATACCTGAAAGCCTCACTTGGAATCAGAAACACATATCGAACCATTACTAAATCCTGTAGGTAGGGGTTTGCGGCTGCAATGTTCTCTACTCGTTGGGCTGGAAATGGGATTGCCACTGTCGCGACTTCGACACCGAACAAGACAATATGGTTCTGGAAAGTGCTGTTCTTCCAGCCTCTAAATACGCCGCGTTCTTGGCCGAATTTCACCACGTATGCTATTATCCATTATTAAATCTAATTCTAGGAACACCGGCGATACTTGAAAGTGTGATGAACAAAAGACATTGGAGGATGCTTTAGAGTTGACATGATATGGCCGAGGTTAGTAACGAATCAGAACTCGCTTACTCATTGAATAATATGGATTCACCGCAACCCAGACTTCGCCGTCCTCGTGCATACTTTGTTTTAGCCCGCTGTGTAGTATGCTTAACAAGAGCATTGGTGGTGTGCCATGAAATCCCGCTAAGCCACTTGATATMCCCCTCGTTTTGATACTACCCTCAAAGAGACGCTGACGGTTCATATTGGTGTTTAGGAGGATGAATTGGGTCTCTCCGGGCATCGCTTTAATAAGGGTTTCCTCCGAGGTAGGAATCACCGTTCCTTCGAAACTGGTGCAGAGCCAACTGAGTAGGCTTTCTCGTTCTGCTCGGTAGGTGCCCGTACCGATCAATTCTTCAGCTGTTGTAGTGGGCAAGACCTGTGGAAAAGAGTCTACCACCGCACGGACCATGTCGATACGTATTGGGAATCCATCCGGTAGGCAAGATTCAGGTATCTCCGCCGGGATGACTCCATAAGATTCCGTTACCTCTATCTTCAAGTTACATGCAGCGGCTGATACACAACCTAGAAGAAAGTCAAGGGTCGAAGGATATCGAAGTAACGGCTCAAGGCGGGKTTCTAATGGTCTAGTTTCTATGAACTTCTCGCGGCAAGCTGGAGAACAGGGTAAAGGCCTCCCGACGCTGCATTGTAGGGGACTCTTGCACATGATGCATTGATTCGTAAAGTCTACTTGTTGTTCTTGCAAAGTTGTGGCTTKGTGCTTTTTTCCGGATTTCGTTGCCGGTCTAGCTTCAACGGTGTTGCCTCGGTTGGAGACCATGATGAGCTTTCGTGCGGTATATTAAAGGAGTGGTAAAGGATAAGAGGAGTTATCCGGGTGATATTTCGGCTTTTGAAGTCTGGCGGTTTCCTGATTATCGTGTTATGAAAGCACAGTAGGTCTAGTTTTGGGCTAGGTGGTTCTGTCATGACTTTTTATAGTCGAGATTTGTTTATGGCCTAGGCGATGTAACATGATGCCCGACGAATTAAACCTATCTTTGTATTGTTCTAGATGTTAATAGTCACCTTTATCTCTTTCTAGAGGTATGATAGAAGGAACTAGATTTTCTGAGATTCCGCCCATAATTATCTGCCTAGGTACCATTCATGAAGGGAATGGGTCGTATCAGATAACATCTTCTATTGGTCTATCCGAGTTAATGTAGTCTAAATAAAGTTTCATAAGTTCATAAGAGCTCGGTAATATCTCCTTTAAGACATGACACTCTTAGTGTGACCTTCATAAGTACTTCCAACACCGCTTAAATGGCCTCTACGTGGTCGAATCTAACTACTTGGGTGCGGTTCTTCTCCTCTTCGTCTTCCGTCGATACGCTCTCACTGTCACTACGAGTACGAGGACGTGAAATTGGAAGCGTCGCCATCCCTACAAGCGGACGGAAAAACCGGTTGTACACAATAAATGTGTCTCGATCTCCCCTGAATGCATTGGGTGGAGTTGCAACATAGATGCTTCTCCGTTTGATCTCGACAGCATCTTCTGTGATCGGTCGGACGTTGTAGAACTTGTAGATTGCGCTTAAAATAGGGATTGAGAGGCCGTGTACCAGAATTGAGAATAGGACGAGAAAGTATACCACTAGTTGAAGAATGGTTAGTTAAGAGATATATGAGTGTGCTGGATCATCTGTACGAACCGGGACATATTGCATTAAGCAGCTCACGTTCTCTAGCACTGGCTACGTGTTCCTTAGGGAACAAGAGCCTTGTGTGTTGAAGATAGTACACCGCTCCAACGCCAATAGGACCAAAGTATCCCATGAATACTGCCTCCTTCCAGTTCTTGACCACTGATGGCATCATCTTATAGGTAAGGAGTAAGGCGGGTATTCGACGAAAGAGTAGAACGAGAACGCCTAAGCCGAATAGCCGAGGATAAGTGATTCCGGTGATGTCGGGCTGATTAAATTCCTGCCAAGGTATCGCAATGCCGACATAAATGAAGCCGCCAAAATTTAGCAATACATCGATGCATGAGTTTACTTCGTCGTGACGACGCTCCGTCTCGGCGAGGAACTGACCGTCCCAGTTCAACGCACAGCCCGCGATGAAACAGGCAAGAAGGTCGCTCGTACCGAGAGCACCGCAAGTCCCAACGATGAAAAGCTTTAGTCTTTCGTTAGTTCTGCTCAAAGGMGAAGAATAGTGAGCACGTTAAAAGGCACTTACGCCAAGTGCTGTTGGGAATAACAGATAGCTCTCTGAATCGATCCATCTCCTGGATAGAGAGAATCTGACACCTATTCTCGCGCAATACCCCGTTACAGCTCCGTATACGATGGCTAGTAAGACGATGTAGATGAGTGTTTCGATAACCCAGTTTCCCAGTGCGATCCCGACATCCCTAGTATCATCGCCAACGCCTCGGCCGCGCTCAACGAGAGTTTGCTGCCGGTTTTCGGTAAGGCGCAGGAGATTGACGGCAAGCATTAGGAAGGGCGAGGCGAAACCGTCGTTGGCACCCGCCTCGGCCGAAATAATCTCTCGGAGAGGTCGGGGCACGTACTTATCAGCGAAAGGCCCTTTGGCGACCGCCTGTGAGAGGATGGGGTCCGTGGAGGTGACACAAGCCCCTATCACAAGAGTAGCAAGCAATGATACTTTTGGTATCGTTGCAAGCACACAAACGGATGTCGCCAACCACATCATTGCCATGATAGGAACGAGGCAAACTATTAACTCCTTGTAATGTAGATGAAGATATCTAGCAGGTAGTTGGTATCCAGCGATGACCCTGCGGCGGCCAGAGACCTAGTCAGTTACTTGGATCTCTTGATGCTCGAAGCATGTGTCGTAGCCACTAATGGTTGACTAACAGTTGGATACCAATCATCACCCTCATCACGCCAAGGGTTATGGCATCTTGTTGGTCTGCTGCAGCTGAACCCCATCTCTTGGCATCTAGGAACTTTGCTGATACGGGTCCTAAGAGCATGCCAACGAGAACTGCCGGTACTAAGAAACAGGATTCAGTCAGTAGGCAGGTAGGAAGGGCTAGTTATAGAATAGCACTAACATGCTTCTCCAAGATACCAGACTCCTTTTAATTTGACAGCTACCAGGCCATATAGTACCGTGAAAGCGCCTGTCGCGATTAGAATACGTTTCTTGAAGAACTAGATTATTTGATGCCTACCAAGCACGGAAACAACAATATTCAAGTCGCTGATATCTAGTGAAGGCATCGTGAATACGGCAAGATGTAGTGTCGTATATGAGCCAAGAATTGGTCGAAGAAGTTCACGGCTCGAACTCAAGACTGCCTTAGGAATAGAGACGGGACCCTGCCAAGGAAATACATAATATAGGGCCCTGAGCTCTAGGGCGAGATAACGATTAACGCGTAGATCGGTATATACAGACAGGGATAACGTATATGTAAGTCAGTGAAATCTCCGGCTTGGCAATGGTGTTACGATCCATTCCGCATCTAGGAATGCATGCCCCCGTGGTAATTGTTTTTTCAGCCACGATGTCTCGATAGGGATAATCTAAGCTTCTCCGCGAGGACCCGGTCAACACATACCCGTGTGCTCCCTTGCTTCTGTCTCAGACATTGATCTTAGCCGCCCTTAGACATACCTACCCGTCAACAAGGCTAATTGACTCGAAATATGGCTGGGAAGCTTCAAAGGTAACTCGTGTCTCTATTTCGTGTGACTTTTGAGCTGCCATCTTGTGAACATTGAACAGCTGTATTACAGAACAGTGAGTAGCTGACGAGGCCGGTGTGACGAGGAATTTTGGTTGGATCCACGGCTTGTCAATCGTTGTACTTAGGGKATGGAATTTCAAAAAGCAGAAATGCGATATCCAAAGTCTGGGATCTATGAGAGTCCATAAGAGACAGAATGCCGAAAGTGCCACAACTTATATGTAGCATACCTACTTCGGTATGGACCAAGGGGATACCAGATGATTGTACACGTTTCAAAGCGAATCAGACTCTAGCAGTACACTGCCATCTCTTTGTAATATCTTAAATAGAACAGATTTAGCCAGAATTTAAACGTCGGTGCCATCAAGATGAGGTAATAAATGGATACCAGCATATCAGTTCGCCAGGGGGCAGATGATGATTTGTGGAAGAGCAACTTCTAAAGATCTAGAATGGCATGCTAGTAGTACCCTACGTTGCCCTACAGAGAATCCATAAACTTCATACATCATCTCACGAATGACGTAGCTTCAAGACTCGATCGGCTCTGCCGTCTCAGATTGTAGACTATCATAATCAGCGACCCTGTGAAGAGTCGTTTTGGTAGTTTCAGCCATATCTCGGTGGTGCGAGCTGCTTTGCCCGAGGATGCGTAAAATGTCTAAAACACATGGCCTTCTCCAGTCGACTCCATTATCAGTGTGTAAGATGGAACACCATACCCGTCTGTCGTCGTTGTGGTATCTCGTGGTACAATCTGTACCCGTCCCATTGTGGGTCTTTGCCTTTCCCCCCTTTCAGCACCAGGCATAAATTCTTCAACCTCATCCACTTTTCCTATGACCTCCACGTTATTTGCACCTTCAATTCTGCATGTTTTATCCAGTACCTTATATTCTCGCGCTACCGCATCGCGCATGAGTCCTCTTTCCCTTCCATTCCGTTCTAGGAGTGGACTAGCTCCAATACGCCATTCCCTGGAGCTCTAGTGTATGTTTTATTGTGCCTTCAAGGGCTATACTTGCGATGTTTTTAGAACATGAGAATAGATGGCGTAGGCATGTCAATAATATCAAAATGGCCATTACTGTGTTCATTGTATATCTCTATATATATACTTGGCTAGACAAGCTTTTTCCTGTGAAACAGGCTTCAGGGGGTTTACCCGAGCCCTGTACGCGAGATACCTTGATATTGTAATGGTAGCAATCCTACCTAAGGCACCTATAGGCACCTACCAGGTAAATATGTCAATTGGTAACTATCTTACTACCCAAGATAGCGAGGCTTGGTTTTATTCAATGGATTTCCTGAGTGGTTGTCAGGTAAAATACTCTTATGATTTCTATGAAAACTGTGATGTTCGGGTTTACTTTTAGGCAGAAGTGTGCTATAATGATGGTAAGCTGAAGGGCATCACCATTTATAGTAACCTGACCAATTGAATTGCGATATCGACTGCCTTAGATTGACCGACAGATTGATTCTTTGACTGGCTATTTGTCTATTAACCTCTCTGCAATTGTTGAGATATCAATTAAGTGGTGGATTATATAAGCCATAGCACATTGTGCTTACGTAATCCAGGAACGTTCTATACATGAGTGTTAGTGTTCCCTCTTATGCGTAGATCTTCCCTCTCTTTTTCGCTGCATACCTAGGTAGGTAAGTACCTATGAATCAACAATAATTACCACGCATTTAGATACCACACCTTATCGTACGGATAGACCTTGTCGTCCAACAGCAATTCAGTTAGTTAATCAGTCCAATGGTCAGCTGCTGTATGCGTGTTGCAATATATAATAGGTATTGCAGCTAAATGGGAGATATTACATAATACAAGCCACTCACAGGCCTTTGCGTTTTGATTGGGTAAATAATTACAGAAGGCCTATGCGTTATAATACGCTGTAACGTGCTGTATGCATAGCGTCTGGTAGCGTCATTCTACCTACAATTGTAGCGCATTCTTGTCAATAAATTGGTCCGGGATGGCTTACCTAATCTGCGCCGTAGTAAGAATCGAAAGAGCAACGTAGTCACTTAAAAATCCCCCATTTCGAATTAACTTAATTACTGTCCTATTAAAATTTTTACCCCGGCTCTCGGATGGCAGCGTGTGTCTTCATGATTTCCAAATAGCCAGTCCAACCAGTCGTATTCATGGAGCCTATCGATAGGGGTAGTGAATAAGAGGGTCGGCGTCGGCGCTCGTTACACTTGGGTCGCGCATCCATGCCACCATGTGGGTGCTGAGGCCTTTGATTAGCCACTATAAAATCGTACTCTTAGGGGAAATTCCGGCATCCGCATGTCCTAATATGGTGGATATTCCCGGCCATAGCCCTGTTGTCCCCGCGTAGGATGCATCGCAAGCCCTCATCACCATAATTTCACGCCTGCCATTTCGGCTATCCGACTACAAAGATCTACGAAAGATCAACAGATTGGACGATATGAAGTCGAAAGATCAGCGCATACCAATTTCTGCTCTCTCTAATGAGATTTTGTTGTCTATTTTTGAGTCGGACTTCTCACCTTCTGCCATACTTCAATGCATGCTGTGCTGCAGAAGATGGTGGTCTCTAGCTGCTTCTGTGCTGTATAGACATCTGGGTTTGACCATAAAGATCCTTCCTAGTTGGTTGCGGTACCCATCAGATTCTAACGACGCGATGGTCGAGACATTCACTCTTCACATAAATCGTGTAGGAAGTGGGCCGGGCTCAATAGAAACAGCTGATGCGATGCGTCAGCTGCGGATTGACCTTGATAAGCTCCCCTCACGACTTGCGAAGATGATCAAATTGCAATCATTTTCTCTCTTCGCACCGAGCTCTTTGCCTTCTGGGCTATGGGTGCCTGAGGCTAAGATCGCTTCCATCATCGACAGCCTGCCCCGGACTTGTGTGTGCCTGGAGATCAATGTTAGGGATACGCGGGATCGCAACAGTGCCGAAAATAGTGAACAAGCACATCTGTGTGACTCTATACCTCCAATCCTTCCCAGGCTACGATTTCTACGCTTAAATCTGCCGAAAATATGTACCCAAGCCTTTGGTAATGGCTTTGATCCAACTCAACCATCAGTGGTCTCTCCGAGTTTCAAACCCATTGCGACACCAGTTCTTGAGCAATGTATCCTTAAAGTAGCCGAACCAGGACCATCGAGCAACATTATTCGTTCCAGAGTATGTAATTGCCCTGACGCCAACGTTATCACTGTTTTAGCCAAACACTTGGAAGCCTTCAAGTCTCCGAGGACTGCTCCCAAGCTCCAGAAGATGTGGATACTGGATGTTTTACCCCTAGCGGACCCATACGCGTCATATCAATCAATAGTGCGTCGCGACATCATTGCCAACAAGAGCTGGGCCCTTCCTTACAAGGATATCGCTGGACCTATGTTTAAGGGAGGAAGTGTTCTCGTTCGTATGCCAGCAGAGGAGAGTGTGCAGGATCTTTTAACGACCATGGCCGGAGTGGAAGATCTGGCAGAAGGACACGTTTGGGTCGAGGCGAGTAACGGGACCCGACTTCCTGCTTCGGACGTTTCTAAGAAGGCCCATCTCACTTTTGTTAGACCTGTATTGCGGACGGCGGAAGAATGGTCAACCATGTCCAATATTACGTGTCTGCTGTGGTCAGGTGAGCGCAAGACAGGGACAAGGATGTTGGATGTTGTAGAAGGGGGTTTAACTGATAATTGCATTCCGACGATACGGGTCCCTGATGGTTGGAGGATGGATGACGGCGGTTTCTTCGAGAGGTTTGGATACCGTAGCAGGAAAATGCATATAAGAAGAATGAGTTGAAAGAAGAGGTATGTATCTAAGTATGCACATTTCAACATTCGTTGACTAGGCGGATCATCGGGATTCCTGTGCATGACTGTTTACAAATTGCACTATTTCGTCTTGTATGCGATTCGGCCTTATATGCTGCACCCTCTACCCTGCTATATAACCTGTAACATTGCAGGTTCCATAGGCCAATTGGCTGGTACGCTTTGTTAGCAGATTGGATTGATAACCACAGTTATATCCTTTGCGAGATTGGTCACTTACCAACCTAGAATATCCTGACAGGAGTATGCGTCGGAGCCACAGTATCCTGCCGCTGAACAACAATCGCCAAAGGATGAGCCTTTACATACCAAGCCGCCGGTGAAGCCACAAGTGCCATCTTGACTGACAGATCCAGGGGTTGGTGTAGACGTTGGTGGAGCGCTTGAGGTTGTTGTCGCATTACCACAAGGGCCACTTTGGCAATCAGTCCCGCAATAATCAGTTCCATTTCCACAGCTACACATGCGTGAGATTTGAGGGCTAGACAATATATGTTGATGGGCTTTCAAGACTCACTATCCGTACGCGCTGCAGCATAATCCGAACTTAGGAGGGCACTCAACCCAGTCATTCTGACTCCCACACAAGCCATTCGTACTGTAAGGTATCGGTGCTCCGTAACACTATACGAGATAATTAGACTTGTTTACTTCATCGAGGACGTCAGACTCTTCAAGAGGAAACACAAGCGCAGGATTCAACTTACCGTGCCCTCCTGACAGTTCCCAAGCCCGCAGTAATCCTCCCCTGTTCCACAACTACCATTGTTAACACGATCCTAACTGGATAATAGTTCTCGAATACTAACTATCCACCTATACCGCAGCAGTCGCCCCATTGGCTCCCGATGCATGTATTAGTCCAGTTTTGCTGCGCGCCACAAAGCCCATTAGGTGAAATTGGCAACGCATTGCCAACAGCTTCACAAGTTAGCATTCCAGGTGTATAATATCCAGCCGCGAACTCTACTTACCAGCGGCGACGCAATACGTGGAACCCGGATTGAAGCTCGTGCAGTTTTCGCCAATGCTTGGGTTGACATCCTGGAAAGCGTCAAGTGTCAAATTGAATTCTTGAAGAACTTGGGCGCAGCTACTCCAGAGGTTTGTCGTATAATTCAAGCGGCATGTAAAATTGGCTTCAACTGTTTGGCGCCGGATTAAATGGTTGTGCCTTTCAAGTATTCCGAGGCCTAGTTCCTCTAACAACGTCGCCGAAGCAGTTGATGCAACGACGATGTAGAAATGGATTCGCTTCAACATTATGGTTATTATTCCTAGAGACAATAACGAATAAATTCTTAAGAATTAGAATAATGAGTAGCTTATGGAATCAACTTCGACCGTTGAATAGCATGTCTCTAGTATGAATGGATTGCTTTGCCTTAACCCCCTTTTTCTCATCGCCAAACCATCTGCTTCCTGCTACTCAAGTCTTGCTCATTTTGGTATCATGGCACCCTCGAATCCCCTTGTGCCACACTACCACATAAGTCTGTAAGCCTGTAAGCTAAGTCATTTCTGAATCTTTATCAATAACCTGCAGTCATCTTGTGACTCCCTCTGAACCTAGAACCCTTATCACACCGCTGTCTCGGCGAATTGACGTCGGGTTACACGGAAAGACTGAAGCCGTCAGCCCAATACTACTGAGCGATTAGGAAGCCCAATTAGAACAAGTCATCATCCACTACTATGCATCAGCGTAGGAAGCAAAATTTGCAATTGGTTGCAAGTTTGGCCGAAAGCTTGTCTAGACATCTGTGTATCATGAGATGGCATGGTAGGCCCAGATTTCGAACCAGACTGCAGACATTGTCGCGGCAAACAAAGGGGCCATAGAATCAGATTGGTAAGCTTCACTTTCAACCCAAAGAGGTAATAAGAATTGAAGAGCTTATCCCCAAATCATCTCCACTTGGAGGAGTTAGGAGACGTTTTGCATGGCCAAGAATTGTTTCTAAGCTTAGGAGCCCTGGAATTAAGAGTCAGGAATTGACGGTGTCATTGCATCTATGATCGAATACTTCCTAATAGGCGAATATAACCTGATACTACAATGATATTCTTACATTTTGAAGAGTATGTGATAATTTAACGCTCTTTTGAACTTACCATTACTATTGACTCCATTTCCATTAGGTGCCTAAGTCATAAGATCATCCATGATCCTTGGACTGTCCTCATCCATTCAGGAAGAGCAGAAGTTAACAACATATTGGTGCCGAGTTCAGGAGGTCTTGGCCCAGCTGACACACTACTCACTATTGTGTCACCACACTCGCATGGTGAAGTATACGATTAGGCACCTATGTAACCAAACTACTCCATCTGACCGTTCATAAGACTGGGAGTTTCTGGCCTTTCATGTCGTACTACGAATAGCAACATATACTGTGGCTTTGCTCAGCGACGAAAAAGTGCATAATGGTCGAAATAGTTACCTCGCAATCTGATGTAAGCTCTTCGACGCACCGCACCGGCGAAGAACACACCACGTTCAAGATAAGGATGTCAATACTCTATTTTAGAAGCTATTGGATTCAGGGGTTCATTTAGTCGAGCCTGGAATTGTGGAGGATTCGATAAAAGGAGGTTGTCAAGGCAGTGACAATGGATTGAGCTCATGCTCTAGTGTATCAAACCCAGATATTGTTACGTTCTTAGGAAGATTGGAATGGCTTCATCCAGCCAGCGCAGCTTTGCTGTTCTCACCACCCTGTTATGTCTTTCTGGCTTKGCCTGGGGKCAATACCCCATGCTCGTATACAATTGTGCGAAGATGCCATCTATTTGCCGCAACGTCCATAGGCGCAATCCTTTACAGGCAGTTCCAGGAGTCCCTCTGGCTGGTAACATAGGCCTGTTAGACCCAGGACGAACACCTAATGGCCTGCCATATATATCACTAGATTTGGTAAATACCCACCGAGTCTCATTCGATCATCGGGTCTCCTACTCCGGTGCCCTACTGCAAATACTTTAGACTAACACTTCTCGTAGTAAGATAAAACCACATCTCCTCCAACATGGCAACGAAACTGGTGTTCCTTTTCTTGGCTATGGATCCCTGCTTATGATCAACAGCGATACAAGCGCGGCGAATAAAGACGCTCGTAGGAACGCGGTTTGCCCCAGTAACTGGTATAAAACTCATCCATGTCCGGAGCCCGACCAACCTCGTACAACGTATCAGGGTGTCTCTTATAGTGGTGGCTATATGGCCCACAGATGGGCTCAGGTTAGCTACCTAATATTTCATGAATGTCTTCTTCACTGATTCGGAAAATAACGCAATAATTAACTTTCCGTATTACGTAGCCAAACGTCAACTTTGGGGATCCAGGTTATAATGTCATTGCGAACCCTGGCAACACAGGGCCTGGCGGTATGTTCTGGTCTTGCGACGAGTGGCCTCCAGCAGTGTAAGATCGTGGCATCCGGTTTTACACTTACACTGACTTATCTACCTCCTAGCACAACACAGGGTGGTAGACCGGAAGAAGGACAACCTGCTTTTACTTATTGTGCGCCTATGAATTATCAGTGTAGCTCGAAAATGAGCACCCTGACAGGTGGTGTAAACAGCGAACAAGTAGGTATGGGTTCAATCCAGGTTTTGAAGAACAATAAATTAAAGATTCTCCAGGATATTCAACGCAGCGTCCACAATGTACTCAGATACCGCGTAGGAGGCCCAGGCGCACAACCACTGCCGGGTCACACTTACAAATTTTACTTCAAGACTACTTGGGAGGTGAGATATCATTACTCTGACTACTGGTTATTAACCTTACTGTTGAGAGATTCACGTTGCCCCCGTCTCTCTAAAGGACTTCTAGTGGTTCATAGCAACTAATTTAACGTACTAATAGGACACACCCGGCGCTATACCTGCCTATGTAGAATATCTTGATACTGCAGGTGGCCTATTTATGGGTCGTTCCCAATACAAGCGAGAATTTGCGTCGAGGCATAAGCATTATGAAATTGTGTTTAGCAACGGTAGTATATCATCTTACAAGAGACTAATGACGGAGTCCGAGGTATGTTCATGTAACCCACAATCTGGTAGCAATGCTAATGCCTTGATTTCTCAGATTGAACAGCAGTATGACCATGACATGAAGGTCCTAAGTATTAGAAACCTCTCTAGTCTCGTGGCAACGAACTTGTCGACTGTTCCACCAGTGCAACAACGCTTCGACCTGCTCCCTAAAGCGCCACCTCTTCCTATCATGTCTATCACACGCACCTTCATCGATAGACTTGCTAGTATCCCGATAAAGCCATATTTGAATCAAGTCCTCAGCCTCTTCTCGGACGCGGTTGTGCCAACGACAACAATCTCTGCACCTTCAGAAACGGCTACGGGTTTGAATGGATCATCTACCCGTCGTGACTTTACCCCAGCTTCGATTTTATTCAGCCGGCAGAGCGACTCAGAGTGTAGCGCTGACGTTCCTTGTCCTGATGGTTCTTGTTGTAATAATAGCGGTGGTTGTGGTTATGGACCCGAGAACTGTGGTGTTGGGAACTGCACGAATAACTGTAGGTTCCTTATTAACCCTGCCAGAAGCTATTCCCTTGCTAATTATAATATTATAGGCAATGCAACAGCTCTCTGTGGGCGTGATAGCCTTGATGGGAGTGTTTCCTGCCCCCTGAATGTTTGTTGTAGCTACTACGGTTACTGTGGGGTAGGCCCCCCCTATTCTTCCCTATCCGCTTTGTCTCGTTATAAAGCTAACGACTACAGACTGGGACAGAGTTTTGCGATTCACCCAATCCTAATTCCCCTTGCCAGCAGGGATTTGGGTCATGTTCAACCGTGTCCGCACCATCCTGTGGTGGAAGCTCGGCGCTTGGAAGGTCTATTGCCTATTATCAGGTCTCCAACTCCTATTCACGCCAGTGCCAACGCATTACACCCTCCCAGATTAATACCACTGGCCTTACGCATCTGAATCTGGCTTTTGCTAGTATCGATCCCAGCACGTTTGAGGTTGTCCCTGTTGATAGCCGCGATGCGCCTATATACACCGAGTTTACGGCTTTGAAGTCGTCAACACTCCAGACTTGGATTTCTATAGGCGGCTGGGACTTCAATGACCCAGGACCGACGCAGACAACGTGGTCGGATCTTGCAGCTTCTGAGAGCACTCGCGCTACGTTCATATCTTCTCTAAAAGACTTTATGGACAAGTATGGATTCCAAGGCGTTGATATTGATTGGGAATACCCAGGTGCCCCCGACAGAAATGGGAACCCTGACGACACGAAGAATTTCGTGGCGCTAGTCCAAGAGATGCGTTCGGCCTACGGAACATCGTATGGAATCAGCGCCACCCTTCCATCAAGCTATTGGTATCTACGATGGTTTGATCCCAAAGCAATGGAGCCATACGTCGATTTCTTCGGCCTAATGACTTATGACCTTCATGGCCCCTGGGATGCAAGCGTTAAAGACGTAGGGAAAACAATAATTGGCCAGACGAACATCCCTGAGATTTATAATTGGACCTCACCCTTATGGTATGATGGAGTTGACCCATCGAAGATCAATCTGGGCCTGGCATACTACGGCCGAGGTTACACAGTTGCAAGTGTTGACTGCATGGAGGTTGGGTGCAAATGGAGCGACACAAGCCGACCGGCGCCGTGCACGGCTTTTGGCGGTGTCATGTCTCTAGAGGAGATTCAGTCACTAATGATCCCGCAGCTCGGTGTTAGCCCCATCCTAGACTCTGACGCAATGATGAAATACCTTGTCTGGAGCGATCAGTGGGTTGGCTACGACGACTCCGAAACGATTGCGATGAAAAAGAACTGGGCTAGTAGCCACTGCTTCGGTGGTACTATGATTTGGAGCATTGACCTGTTCTCAGGATCTGGGAGTGGGAACACCCCGGATGGCGGTGGTGACTCGAGCAGCGGCGATCCTGGTGCTGGCGGAGGGAATGAAGGTTCTTCTGAGGGAAGTGGTGGTGATTCAGTTGTTTACATTGATCCTTCGATCTGGGAAGAATTAAATCCCGTCATTAACTGCGAACCTCCTTGCACATTCATCCTCCCCCCTTTGCAACTGTCGTCACCTGTTACAATTAACTTCCCGTTATTCCCAACATCCCTAGATGTTGCTTGGAGTGCTTCGACTGGCTGGACGCACATTATTCAGTCAACTACTTTGACAATTCCATCGTTTGTCGTTACAGAGATTCCTGTCTGGGAATACACTGTCACAGATACCGACACGGCCTCAACTAACACCAAGACATTTTACGTAACGAGCAGTATCCTACCGCCACCATTTAAAATCACGAACGACCCAAATCCCTTGAGTGAGCCGGGGGTAACACATTCTCCGGTTACAAGAACCATCACGCCGCCTCCGTTTCCTTACTCTTTTGTCAACCCATCGACGACCTCCTCGAGCAGCGGAGCAGCAGGCGCTAAATTTCCCGTTGTGACGTACAAACCAGGAAAGCCAGGTCCAGTCTGTAAGTCCGGCTGCGGCAAACCCTGCTTGATGTTCTGCTCGGCTCCTTGTCTCGTCAATTGTGCAGACGGTGGAAACGACTTCATCGACCCTAGCGACCCCGATCCTCCGAGCCGCCCAATACCCACCGAATTCGATGACCCCCAACCTACGGGTACAACAACCACGCCCACTCCAGAGCCTGTGGACGATAACGGTGACGACCCCGGAGACGAGGAAGAGGAAGAGGAAGACGACCAGTGCGCCTACGAATTCGGACAACCAGCTCCAACCTACGTTGATCCGAACTTTGGCGCTTCGGGTACGCAATCGATAGCTCCATCTGAACCACCGCCCACACCTCCCCCTAAGCCTAACCCCGCGCCACCATCACCAAACCCGGCCACAGAGAAGCTCGGCTGTTTCGATAGCGGCGCTATGACGGGGCGCGGCAGCATGATAGATGCCGTCAACGCCTTTTGCGACCGGTACCAGGGAACTGTCCTCGACGCCAGCGACGTGAACGCCGAGCACACTCTCACATATGACGACCATAATGCCGGGGTCTGCATTGGGCCTGGGGGATGTACTGAGGTGCTGCACTTGAGCGTCACTGTGTTGAATGGATGCCGATTCACCGTCGACGGTCCAAGTCCGGATCAAGATTGCGGCAGAATATTCAGGAAGGCCATTGACCAATGCGATACTAGCAGTACGAAGTACAAGCAAGGCGGTATCATTACAAGTAACTGTGCTAAATGGGATATTGATCCGAATAATTGGTGGTGATGAGTTACGTCGGAATCTTAGTTGGTTAGACGGTGAATTATCGTCAGGATGGGAGGTACCCAAGATACCATTTGTGTGTGAAATATCATAAGAGATCGCACGCCTAGTGAATTGGCAAACCTATTAGTACATAAGTAAGTACTTTGGGGTCCCGTGTACATAAATGTATCGATTTAGGTGTCTGTCTTTGTAGATATACCTACCACACTGTCAATGGAGACCTCTACTTTACCCCTTTGAGTCCGAACCCTATCCCTAACCCTAGGTGTTAACCCCAACCCTAACCCTGGATTTTGGCCAATTTGGAAGGCGGCATCATATGAAACACCCGAGACGCCCGACAAAGCACAGGAGCGTAGCATTTCAGCTAAGGTATAAGCTATAAGTCATGCTACAGGACTTATTTCTTGAAAAGACAATTTTGAACGCGCCGAGGTCAGGGTGATTGGTAACATATAGGTGCTCATTAACCTTCAGTGCACTAACCTAGACGGTGCCTGACAGATAAATACACAATTGGGAAAGTACCATGAGGCAAATAATAGCTCACTCTGTCCAACCGTGTTTGGATAAGCCAGTTTATCCGAACTCTTGGCCATAGAGTTCAGCTTGCAGCTAACGGATGGCTCTTTAGGAATGACCCGCTTCCACCCGACCAAGAACGGTTCCGATGGCTCCACTCGAGACCGATACTGGCTGCGGTCTTGCTAAGGGGGCGGACGGGCGTTGAACCGAACCTACCAATGTTAAAGGTATATGGGCAATATGCCAGTTTAACTCCGCGGATTTCATCTTTGTACCTGTACTCCAAGGCATTGATTTGTCCCGGATATAGTAGTACTGCTTTATGCATTCGACAGACTCGAAGTATCACGCGTCATAAACTCGTATGATACAAGAACTAAAAGTGGCCGCTGTTGATGTAACGGCTTGGGKGGAGGACAAGCGCTGGGGAGKATCAACGTAGGCCTGGAATTTTGGAATTCCACTGCTCTTTGTTAATCTTGCCGAGTTGCTCAGAATTAATATTGGATAAGCCTGGTCACTTAGGGTCCACTTACATCCCCTGTGCTTCTCTGAAGCCCCTGTTAATATTTGATGGATATCTCTTTATTTTGACCTACTTTCCAAGGTGTAAATTGGCTTAGGCTTACAAAGCCCAGCGGATATCGTCGTAACGTTTTTGATATCGTCGATCCCCATGAATACCTTAGGTAGGCAAGTTATTTTGCTATCTTTCGTCGAGAGCACATACCTACTGGACCCGTATTACCAGATAAGGTTGGTATATGACCCTTGGTTCATTCGAAGAACTAGGAGCTATGCAGATGACTTTTCCTTCCTTGTGTATGGTCATTGACAATTAACTCGGTGCGTCATCTTATTTGACTTTCACTAAGAACCTCAACCCTCTTTACTCCCATCAGGCACCAAACGCATCTCAAATTTGCACCATCTTTATCCCACACGTCACAGCAGTTCGTCCACAATAAGCACATTACGACGGCCGAAAGAACCAATCACGTCTAGCAGCATGGCGCTTCAAACCCTCCAGACCCATCTCGATGAGATGGAGTGGGTTGAGGGCCTCGMCCCTCCCGCCGATCTTCAAGACGCTCGGGGCAGAATTACCGAGGTCCGCGAACTCATCGAGGTACTCACTCTCATCCTTGCCTTAGACAGTTCAATATTTATTTAGATCATCCGCTGACACCCAACTCAAACTACTAGGCTCTCCCTCCGGCTGTGCTTTTCGTGATGAGTGGCGACGAAAACCTCACAAGAATCATCGTTCAACTGACCAATGTCGTTGGCGCTCTCAGCACTACAATCAAAGAATTCTCAGAGTCAGCCACCGCTGAAGATACTGCAGAACTCATGAGCTCTGTTCAGTCCGTGGAAAGTTCTTTTGCGGAGTATTGCATTGTGTTCTCTTGTTTTACTTTCTAGGAGTAGAACAAGGAGACGGCGGAGACGTGTGTGGAGAGAAGTCCGCCTTTGCACCTCGACCTAGCATCACTCTACATTATAGTGAGGTGATATAGTACTAGCAATAAAAATTGGCAATTTTGCCTAGAAGTTACTTTGGTGTCTATAGAAGCGTACGATAAACTCTTCTTCCTTAGCATATTGCGTAGAATGGACTGCATTAGGTACCTATACTAATCTGCGAATGGGAAATTCTTGAACTTGCGGAGATTCTGTGGAGCTCTGAATCCAGCAGGCTCCCCGATGCTCTGACCACCAGTAGTTTGCAGTCCAGTCGTAATATTCCCAGTTTCCTCAATTCTGTAGACGTATTTGACGGCACTGGCCTTTCCATCCTTCAAGTTTCTCAGTCCTGTCAAAACACCTTTCAATCCACCCGGAATCACCTCGTGTGGATGCGGGTTCAACCTCTCATCTTCCAATAGCCGCCCAAGATACCGTGACCAGATGTATCCAAAGTCTTTGTGCGTAGAAAATACGCGAGGAACCGCGGTGTTTATAGCGGTCGCCCCATCTGGGTATTTAAAATTGTTCCCATCCTTGGCAAACAGCTTAGGTGGTAGCAGCGTGCTGATGATGCCGCCTTGATGGCCGATAACCCGAAGTGTTGCTTCAAGCGATCCGTTCTCGCTAATGGCATCAAAGACGTTAGGAACCTTTGTACCTAATCCTTCCTTTGCAAGAATATCCTCAACAGACGCGACCAGAGCGTCCTCACCATTGCGATAGTCAATGACATGGTCCACCAAGGTCTTCGCGTAGTCGCCAGCTCTGCCAGCGACACCGATGATAGGGTTAAGTCCAGAGAGCCGAGCAAGCTTGGCTGCAAACGCGCCGACGGCTGAGGTGACACCGTATATCAAGATTGGGACTTTCTCATCTTCCACAGGCTTTCTTGGATCGAAGGGTGTTGGCAATTTCATGTCGACATATAAGGCAATGGCAGCGGTCAGAGCCGCAGTCGGGATAGTGGCAGCCTCCTCGAAAGATACATGGTGCGGAATGTGGAAGGTCATCCAGTCCTGAGCCACTGAATATTCTGCAAAGCTTCCGTTATCCGTCAAACACTCATGAAATGCCGCTACGCGGTCACCGGGTTTGAACTCGTAGACGTCCTTGCCGACAGAATGAACTATCCCTGCAACGTCATCGCCGCTATTGAATGATATGTCTTTCCTACATAAGGGCTCAGTGTCATAGAATCTAGTGGAAATCGAACTCTATGACGGGAAATTTACCAAAATGGATACTTCCAGTCCTTTAGGTTGGTGCCAGAAACGATAACCTTGATTACGACGTCCTTGTCCCTCGGGGKGGGAATAGGGGTATCGATAATATCGACCGCCTCGATAGAGCTTTGAACAATAACTTGTTTCGGCATGATGAAGGGTGTAATCATTCAAGATATTTAATTTTACCAGGGGTGGTCTTTTGCTTAGTAGCTGTGATGTTGGGTTTTCCTATGTTGTGCTTTTATCTACAGACGGAACTTGAAAGCTACCTATTTATATACCTACCTCGCATCCCTTCAGTGTAATTATTGCAGTAAAGGTCCGCGGAATATTCACTCGCCATCCCGTGGACGTCCGCATTCAAGCATTGTAGTATGACTCGGTTTTTAGATAATTTTTACACTAGTATGTCGCGAGCCCGACTACTCTGGTTGGCGTTCGGCTGCCCTACGAATCCCGAACCCATACCCGAACAACTCGGATCTCCGTCGCGACTTATATGTATTAACGCCATGAAATTAGTTCCAGGTTACGCAATTCACTATATAAAACCCATTATTTAAGTTAAGTATAAATAAAATGAAATATGTAATACTTATAATAAACCTTTTATATTTAAGTTTTATAAAAATTATTATATATTATTAAAGATTTTTATTAAAAATTTTTTATTAAAAAGATTTTATTTATCGATTTTAAAATTTTAACTTAATATTATATAAAAATAAGAAATATTAAATTTAATTAATATAATAAAAAAGTGTAATAAAAGTTATAATAAAAGTTATAATAAAAATTATGGTAAAAGTTATAATAAAAGTTATAATAAAAATTAATTTATATAAAAAAGTTAAAAAAATATATAAAAAATTTTATATTATAATTAAATATGTTAAAATAATATTAATATATAAATTATTAAATTAATTTAAAAYRTTTAAATAAATTTTTATTAATTAAATAAATATATTAATTAAAGTTATTTATTTATATTTTTATTATAATATTATTAATAATATTATTAAATTAATTTTAAATATAATTTTTTTATATTATTTTAAAAATAAATTAAAAAGTTTAAACTTTTATTTTTAAATATTTAATTTGCTTTTTTTTATAAACTTATATAAATATATTTTTTATTTAAAAGTTTTTTTATTTAAAATATTAATAAATAYTTATATATAATAAAATATTAAATATATATTATAATTTAAATTAAAAAGGTTATTAAAGTTTAACGTTATAAATATTATTTATATTTATAATTTTAACTTTTTAAGTAATAAAAAATTAAAATAAAGATTAAAATATTAATATATATAATGATTTTTTATGTATTATTAATAAAGTTACGTTTAAGTGATTTTTATAAAAGAAAATTATTAATAAAAATTATAAAGGTATATTAAATATTAATAAAAAAGTTATATTAAAATATTTTTTAAATAAAAATATTATTATTATTAATAATAAAAGTGTATTAAGTGTTAATAATTTAATTTTATTTAATATATTTATATAAGTTAAAAGGATAAATAATATATAAATAATTAAAGTTATAGTAAATAAAAATAAACTTTTTAACGTTATTTTTTATATTTTAATCTTTTTTAAGTTTTTTAAGAAAAAGTGAAAGTTTATAAATGTATATTTTATTAATGTTTTTTAATTATATGTTATAAATAAAGTAATGTTATAACATTATGAAAATAAAAGAAAAAAAGTTAAAAAATGATAAAATTAAAAATAGTTTTATAAATTGTTAATTTAAATTAAAAATTAAAGATTAAAAAAATAAAAAAGTTAAAAATAATGGTTAAATATAAAATAAATTTAATTTAAATTAAAATTTAATATATAAAATTTATATTATTATTTAAAGTAATTATAAAATATATAAATTAATTATTAAATTAAGTTATTATAATTACGTATTTATGTTAAAAATATTTAAAGTTTTAAAATTAAATATTTATTTTATTATAATGTATTATATTAATTATATTTATAATTTTTAGTTTTAAAATATGTAAGATTTAGAAAGGTTATTTAATATTATATAAGATTATATATTTTTTTATTTTTATAAATTTTATGTTAAATTTTAAAAATTTATTAATTTTATTTATTTATAATTTTCTTTTTAATTTATTTAAATTTTTAATTTAACGTTAATATTTAGTGAAAATTTTAATAAAATAAAATTATATAAGGTTAATTTTATGAAAATTTTTAAAAGTGATGTTTATATTAAGTTTTTATTTTTTAGTTAATATTAATTATAATTTAATAATTTTATCCCATTTTTTCTTTTAAGTTTATTAATTAATTTTATAATTATTTATTATTAATGATATATATTATTTAAGTATTATATTTTAATAAATTATATTTATGTTTTTAAAAGTTTTAAAGATGTTTTTATTATTAATAAAGTAATTATTAAAATAAGTTATTTAAATGAAAAATTTTTAATTTAAGATTATAATTATATAAATGTTTATAAAGTAAAGGTTATTAATTTAATAAAAAGTTATTTATAAAAGATAAATATTATTATTTTTAAGATATTTTTTTAAAGTAAAGTATATATATATATTTGTAATTTTTAAAATATATGTTAATTTAAATTTTATATTTTAAATTAATAATTAAGATATTTTTATGAAAATGTATATATTTAATATTATTTTTATAATTATTTAATTATATTTATTATTTATAGAAAAAGATTTTTTTAAAATGTAAATAAGGAATTTTTTTTAAAAATAAGTAAAGTTTTTATTAATTTATAATTTAAATATGTAAGTATTTAATTATATTATTTCCGATTTAAAGTTATTTAAAAATTATGTTATTATTTAAATTAAATATAATATCTTTTTTATTATGATAAATATTTTTTAAAAAAAGTTTAATTTTTTTTTTATATATAATAACCTTAATATTAATAATATTATTATTAATAATAAAAGAATTATTAATATTATTAATTAAAAGATGGTTAATTATTTTAAGTTAAAATAAGTTATAATAGTTTATATTATTTATTAAATAATAAGTTATGAATATTTTAAAGAAATTAATATTTTTAAAAAGTAAATTTATAATTTAATTTTTTAAAATAATATATATATAAGTTTAAAAGTTAAAAAGTAATTTTTATTAATGGTATTTTTTAATATGTTTTTAAAATTATATTGTAATATTGTTAAAAAATTTTTCTTTTTATAAAATATTTTTAATAAAAAATATTGTAAGTTTTTTTTTATAATGTTTTATATTTTTTTATAATTTTTTTATTTAAATAAGTTAATTTATTAATACCTTTTTTTATTTATTTTAGTAATTATAATTAAATTTAATAATTTAAATTTATAAATAATAAAAAATGTAATTTTTTAAAGTTAATAATTTTTAATAATTAAATGTATGTAATTATAAAATTTATATTTTTTTTTAATGAGAATTTAAATGTTAAATTAAGAAATGATTTTTATAACGTTTAATTTTATGTTTTATATTTTATAATAATAAATATTAAAGTAAGTGTGTATTTAATATAATTAAATGGTTTTATAATAAATGTTGTTAAAATTTTTTTTAGAAAAAGAGGTAATAAATTATAATTAAAATTAATAAATTATATATTAATTATTATATTTAAAGAAATGAAAAAAGTTTTAAATGATTTTATAATTAAAAATATTTTAAGTTTAAGTATATATATTAATAAATTTAAGTTAAGTATAAAGTTTTTAATAATATATTTAATTTTATTAATTATTTTTAAAGTTTAATAATTATTTTTTATAATTATTAATGACATATTTTTAATAAAAGATAAATATATAAATATTTTAAGGTTTAAATTATTTATTATATTATATGTTTTATTTAAGGTTATAATTTTATTTAAATTTTTAAATATATATTTAAATAAGAAAATATATGTATTTTATTTTTATTTTTTTGCGAAAATAATTGTAATTTATAAGTTAATAATATATTATATAAAATTTAATGGTATAATAATTTTAATTTTTTTATTTAAGATAATATTTTATAATTATATTATTTTAAAGTTAAATTAATATATGTTGTTAAAAGTTAAGTTATTTTTTTTTAAATGTTATAATATATTAATATATGTTATATTAGTTATTTTTATTTATTTTTTAAAAATGATAATATTAATAAATTTTATAAAAAGTTTATGTTTAAAATAATATATATCTTTTTTAATATTAAAAAGTGATTTTATTTTTTAAAAGATTTTTTTATTTATAAATGTTTTAAAGTAAAGAAGTGATAAGTTTTTAATTAGTTTAAATTAATAAAAATTATTATATAAGATAATTATAAGTATTTTTTTAAAATCTTTATTATATTAGTTATAAGTTTATTAAAACTTTTTATGTATTTTATATAAATCTTTTTTAAATATTATATTATATTTATTAATAATAAGAATGTTTATATTTTATTAAATAAGTTTTTTTTTATGTGATATTTTTTTTTTATTAGTTTAAAATAATTTAATAATAAAGTAAATAATAGTATTATTTATATTAATATTAACGTTTTTTAATGTAATTATAATTTAAATTTTATAATATATATTTTTATTTTTTAATGTTTAAATAAAAGTTTTAATAATAATATTTTTATTAATATTATTTTTATTATTAAGATATTAAAGTAATTAGTTAAATTTAATGTTTAAGTTAAATAATTTATTAATTTTAATTAAGTTAATTTTATTTAAATAATAAAGGATAATATTTAAGAAAGTAATTTGTTTTTTATTTAACTTTTTTTAAGTGGTTAATATATGGTTTATTTTAGTTTAAGTTTTATTTAAATAATAATTAATAGATAATTTTATTTAGTGTAAATATAATAAAGGAATATTATGGTTTTTAATTATATTTTATAATAGGGAAAGTTTTTAATTATTTTAATTATATTTTTATTAAGATTAAAATGTATAATATTATATAAATTTTAAAATTTTATTAATATAGTATTATTTTATTTATTAGTAATTTATTGTAATATATTATAATTTAGTTTTTTTAAATTTATTTTTTTAATAGTAATATTTTTTAAAATATTATTAAAAATATATTTAATATTAAAAATATGGTTTAAAAGTAAAAGGTTTAAATTATTTATTATTTTTTAATAATAATTTAATTTTAATCTTATAAAGAAATTATATATTTTTATAACGTTTTTAATTTTAAAATATTATAATATTTAATTAATAATTATTTTAAATATAAATATTCTTTTTTTTAAGGTTTTTTATAAATATTTATTAATATTAATAATAAAAATAATAAATTTTTTAATTTTTTATATATTTTTATTAATATTATTGTTTATATTATTAATATTTTTATCTTTTTTAATATTATATTTATTAATTTTTATTAAAAACTTATTTAAAAAATTAAATTATATATTTTAAACTTTAACATTATAAGTAATATCTTTTTTTAATTTTTTTAATAAATTAAAATTATTATTAATAAAAACTAAACATTTTATAAAGCATTTATTAAATTTCTCTTAAATTTTTTAAAACATTTTAAAATTTATTAATAAAAAATCCTTTTAAAAAATAAATAAACTAAGCTAAATTATAACATTTTTTTTATAAGATTTATCTTAATTAATATTTAATAATAAAAAATTAATTAATAAAAATATATAAATATTATTTAATAAAAAGATAAATTAATAATATTATCCTTTTTATAAAAATTTATTAAATTAAATATATTATTTTTTTTATTTATTAATATTTAATCTTAAAATTACTTTTATAATAAAAATATAATTATAAAAGTATATATTATAAAATATAAATTTATAATAAATATATATTTTAAATATATTAAAAATTAACCTTTTTTTTTTAAAATAAACTATATTATTATTTAAAGGTTTAATATTTACATTAAAAATATATAAAGTAAACTTTTTTAAATATTTTTACTTTTATTAAATGATAAAATAAATAATTATAATATATAATTAACTTTAATTTTCTTTAAATAAATAAAAAATGTTATAACTTAAAATATAATTATAAATATTAACTATAAAAAGTTTACATTTAAAAAATATATAATTTGATATTTTTATTATAAAATTATAAATAACTTTTTCAAAATTTTTAATATTAATAAAAAATAAAAATCTTAAAATAAATTTAAAATATATAATAATTAAAACTAACCTTTAATATATAAATAATTTTATCTTAATTATATAATTTATTATATAAAACATTAAAAATAATATTTATATCTTTATAAAAATAAATATAAAATTATAATTATAACAAAAAATTATAACTATAATAAGATTTTAACATATATAATAATTTAACTACTTTTTAATATATAATATTTCATTATTATTAATATATATAAATTTAATAAAATCTTAAAAAAACTTAAATTAATAAACTTTTTTATAATAATATTTTTTAACTTTCTTTATTTTATTATATTTTTAACATATTACAAAATAATTATAAAATTAAATTATAATAATAAT